>OY855904.1:49762760-50252760 GCA_963693305.1 Meandrina meandrites | reverse complement strand
AAGTGGAACAGAGGGTCTGGAGTGGAACACACGTGGTACCCATGTTACCTTAACTCTCCTCTAGAGCTTGTTGGGAGTGTATCGCCTTTGTTTAAGCATAAAATGGGAATGTCAGAATTTAGAAAAGTAAGTCTTTACGGCAAAACTCTAGCTGTGACAACGAAAAACGTGCGTTTTTTGTGTCTTTTGTAATATACATTTATTTTGCCAAGTTTGAAGAACACCGCTTTAATACTCCAAGAGATATGCTTGATTCAGTGATTTATTTTTTTGTGGAACAATTAATGACCTCTTTACTTTACTCATTTGCATAACACAAAAATCTAAATATCTTTAAAACGAAAGAAGAACGAAAGAAGATATTTATAAAAAACGCCGTTCTTCTTTATTTTGAAAAGCCTTTAAAATACGCAGTAATTATTTTTTACTTCATAAGCACTTTAAGTCTTATTTAGATACCCTTTTTAACCCTACGTATGTACCACTGAGAGTCAAGATCAAAAGGGAACAACATTTACTAGTGGGAACAATTGTATTCCGCATTTAAGGTCACCTTCGCTTCCTTCTTGCTAACAACACTAAGTGTTTTACTCATCTTCTGCTACATTGCACCAATAGCGAAATCGAAATTATAATTGCAATTATTATTCAGCGATCAGTTTGGAATACTAAGTTTATCTTAATAAAACAAAAGCATAATTATAGTAAGGATACAATTTGATTTATATTTTTTACAACCTTACAGACGAGGTCATTACGAATAACATAGATGACATTTTACAAGTCGCACAAACAATCTTGATAGGCTTAGTTGTTGCAAAGTTCCTTGCCAACACCGGTCGTGCATTAAAATCCATCAAGTTATGCAAAGAATGTTTGATCTTCCTAAAAAATGACGTACCTGGAAATATAGAACTTTTTGGCAAACCAGATATGGAAGGAAGTATAACAATTTTACTAGCCAACATCTATGAACGCCAGTGTAAATATGCAACGGCAAGAGAATATTATCATAGAGCCATCAATATCATGAAAGACACAGACAATAAAAGAGGAGAAGGATACGCTTATGGAAAGTTTGGAATTGTGTCTTATCATCTTGGCGAATATGACAAAGCTAGAAAATATCATGAGAAAGAACTTACGATCGAAATTGAAATTGGTGACAGAAATGGAGAAGCAACATCTTACGGAAACTTAGGAAGTGTGTTTACATCCGTTGGTGAATATGACAAAGCTAGGGAATATCTTGAGAAAGCACTTGCGATCAAAATTGAAATTGGTGACAGAAAGGGAGAAGCATCATCTTACGGAAACTTAGGAACTGTGTTTCAATCCGTTGGTGACTATGACAAAGCTAGAGAATATCATGAGAAAGCACTTGAGATCAGAGTTGAAATTGGTGACAAAGAAGGAGAAGCATCATCTTACGGAAACTTAGGAACTGTGTTTGTATCCCTTGGTGAGTATGACAAAGGTAGAGAATATCTTGAGAAAGCACTTACGATCGAAATTGAAATTGGTGACAAAAATGGAGAAGCATCATCTTACGGAAACTTAGGAAGTGTGTTTAAATCCGTTGGTGAATATGACAAAGCTAGAGAATATAACGAGAAAGCACTTGCGATCAGAATTGAAATTGGTGACAGAAATGGAGAAGCATCATCTTACGGAAACTTAGGAACCGTGTTTCAATTCGTTGGTGAATATGACAAAGCTAGAGAATATCATGAGAAAGCACTTGCTATCAGAGTTGAAATTGGTGACAAAGAGGGAGAAGCAACAGATTACGGAAACTTAGGAACTGTGTTTGTATCCCTTGGTGAGTATGACAAAGCTAGAGAATATCTTGAGAAAGCACTTGCGATCGAAATTGAAATTGGTGACAGAAATGGAGAAGCAACATCTTACGGAAACTTAGGAAGTGTGTTTAAATCCGTTGGTGAATATGACAAAGCTAGAGAATATCTTGAGAAAGCACTTGCGATCAAAATTGAAATTGGTGACAGAAATGGAGAAGCAACATCTTACGGAATCTTAGGAAGTGTGTTTCAATTCGTTGGTGAATATGACAAAGCTAGAGAATATCATGAGAAAGCACTTGCTATCAGAGTTGAAATTGGTGACAAAGAGGGAGAATCAACAGATTACGGAAACTTAGGAACTGTGTTTGTATCCCTTGGTGAGTATGACAAAGCTAGAGAATATCATGAGAAAGCACTAGCGATCAGAGTTGGAATTGGTGACAAAAAGGGAGAAGCATCATCTTACGGAAACTTAGGAACTCTGTTTGAATCCTTTGGTGAGTATGAGAAAGCTAGAGAATATCTTAAGAAAGCACTTGCGATCAAAATTGAAATTGGTGACAAAGAGGGAGAAGCATCATCTTACGGAAACTTGGGAATTGTGTTTCAATCCGTTGGTGAATATGATAAAGCTAGAGAATATCATGAGAAAGCACTAGCGATCAGAGTTGGAATTGGTGACAAAAAGGGAGAAGCCTCATCTTACGGAAACCTAGGAACTGTGTTTCAATCCCTTGGTGAATATGACAAAGCTAGAGAATATCATGAGAAAGCACTTGCGATCAGAGTTGAAATTGGTGACAAAGAGGGAGAAGCAACCGATTACGGAAACTTAGGAACTGTGTTTCAATCCCTTGGTGAGTATGACAAAGCTAGAGAATATCTCGAGAAAGCACTTGCGATCAAAATCGAAATTGGTGACAGAAATGGAGAAGCATCATCTTACGGAAACTTAGGAAGTGTGTTTCAATCCGTTGGTGACTATGTCATGGCCGAACGTCATTTTGAGACGGCAATTTCAATTAGTAAAGATATTAAAGAACTTCACTCAGAGCTTCAACATCTTTGTAACCTTACATTTTCAAAGTTATTACAAGAAAAGATGGAGGAAGCGTTTGAATGTCTACATTTGTGTGTTAATAAAAGCGAAGATTTGCGTGGGTTATTGGAAGACAACGATCAGTTTAAAATATCACTTTTAGACGTTTACGATTTTCCTTATCAGGTTCTAAGTAAGTTCTTTTGTTTTTCTGGACATCCTAACAATGCTCTTTATGTTTTAGAGCTATCACGGGCTAGAGCCCTAGCAGACTTGATGGCGACTCAGTACTCTGTTGAAATGCAAATCTCAGCTAATCCCCAATCGTGGATTGGCATTGAAAATATTATGAGAAAAGAAAGTAATTGTGCTTGCCTGTACATTTCCTATCATGTTCAAGATTTGTTTTTGTGGATTATCAAAACCAGCGGAGTCATTTATTTCCGTACACTAGGAATAAACGAAAACCTTGCACCCAGCGGATTAACTGACAGTTTTGATGATTTTTTTACCAAATGCTTTCGCAGCTTTGGCACTTTACCCGAAGAGAATTGCGAAGATCGATCGTTAAATGACATTGAGTCAAAACTGAAACCATGCCAGGAAGAGAGCCATTCAGCTGGGCGACTCGTAAAGGATGACGATAAAGAAAGTCAAAATAAGGAATCGAGCATTTCTTTGTGTTACAGAATGTTCATCGCTCCTGTGGCTGACTTACTCGAGGAACCCGAAATCATCATTGTTCCTGATCGGTCGTTATACAAAGTTCCATTTGCAGCGTTAAGTGATAAATGTGGGAAGTTTTTATCAGAGACTTTCAGTATCCGCATAGTTCCTTCATTGTCGACTCTCAAGCTCATCCAGGACAGTCCATCAGACCGTCACAGTCAGACTGGTGCACTGATAGTGGGTGATCCTGAGGTTGGCCGGGTGCGTTACAAGGGAAGTCGTACGACCTTTTCACCATTACCTTGTGCAAGAAAGGAAGTAGAAATGATTGGAGAACTACTGGGTTTACAGCCCTTGTTAGGACGGTGTGCAACCAAGCAGGCGGTACTTGAAAGGTTGCATTCAGTTAGTCTGATACATTTTGCTGCACATGGTAATGCTGAAAGAGGAGAGATTGCCCTTTCCCCTCTACGCCCTACCAGAAAGACTCCAAAAGAAGAAGAGTACTTATTGACAATGTCTGACATTTCGAAAGTACGACTGCGAGCTAAGTTGGTGGTACTTAGTTGCTGTCACAGTGGACGTGGACAGATTCGTGCTGAAGGAGTGGTTGGAATTGCCCGAGCGTTCTTAGGATCCGGTGCACCTTCAGTACTGGTGGCATTGTGGGCCATACAAGACAGTGCAACAGAGCAACTGATGGGTCGTTTCTACGAGCACCTTGTTCGTGGGAAGAGTGCTAGCGAATCTCTTCATGAGGCCATGAAGTGGATGAGAGGCAACGGCTTCACTAAGGTTCGAGAGTGGGCACCGTTCATGCTGATTGGAGATAACGTGACATTTGATTTTGCCAAGTAAACGTTTAACGATGGAATCAATGATGACAAACTCCGCAAAAAAGACTAACGGGTTGTTGATTCACATGATTTATTCAGGCGCTTTGTCTCTGCTTCATGGTTTTGGTTCTGACATCTCGTGTGTACAAAATAAGTTATCAGTAAAACAGTTGAAACTTTAAAGGGAAAATGTCTGATAAACGTTCATGCAAGGAAAAACAAAAAGAAAAAAATTCATGCACAAGATTTGCCGCATTTTGTTATTAAACCAAAATCATAATTCTTCTCGTTAAGTGTTCCAAAATGCACCAATGGCATTTTCCCGGGGAAGCATGTCCCGGACTTCCCTACGGAATTGGGCTCTGGCCCATTTTAATACACTACAATCTGTGCTATCTTTAGGGCTCCCTCGCCTGAAAATTCGTTGTTTCTACGGATAAAACAGGTATATTAATCGATCAGCTAGATTTGCGGCCAATCCGATTTTGGATTTCAGAAATCAGAAATGAGGACAATCCGTAAAACTATTTTGGATTTTAGTTTTCAGAGAAACAAACAAACAGCATATTCATGTCTGGAAATCCAGACAGTGGAAACAGAAAATGAATAATTGCGCAACAACGAATTTTGAAACCAGAAAAGATGAAACAGACACCAGAAAACAAATAAATTACCTGATTTTGCGGCCAAACCATGGCTTCTTTCAGATAAATCGGAAATCAAAAATAACTCGCAATATACTCCTATTATTTCTGTCATCAGAAATCAGAAACCCGAAATCAGAAATCAGAATTCAGAAATCAGAAACCCGAAATCAGAAATCAGAGATCAGGAATCGGAAATCAGAAATCAGAAATCAGAAATCAGAAATCAGGAATCGGAAATCAGAAATCAGAAATCAGAAATCAGAATTCAGAAATCAGAAACCCGAAATCAGAAATCAGAGATCAGATATCAGAAACCCGTTGTAAGACGTAGGGAGTGGAGGGGGGGGGGGGGGGGGAGGGGAGGGGAGGGTACTTTTGAAGCGATGGTTTTCCAACAGTAGAACTTCTTTCTTTCGGTCAGGGGTGGGGGCGGGTTTGTCGGGAACTTGCTAGAAGGTAGGTAGAAAGCCAATACTCGTTTGATAAGGGGGTGGGGGTGTACATCGGTGCACTTTCCTAACTGTCTGGGGGAGATGCAGGTTAAAAGAGGTTAAAACAAGCATAAAACCTTTGTTGCTGGGTAAAACTTTACTTTGGAACCCTTTACCTTATTTGACAATAAGGGCACTGCTGTTCAATTTCCCCGTTATCTCAACAGCTGGCAGGTCTATTTCTGGGGTGGGGGATGAGGGGTGAAGGGTGAGGGGTGAGAATAAAGGATTCGGACGGTTAACAACTTCGATAAGTTTAGTGATGGTGTTTTCATTAGTAATTATCTGCGATACCCGATAAAAAGACATAAGAATGTCAAGTGTCTAACCTGCCCATACATTACTATAGTAGAACGATGTATTCAGCAGCATACAATGAATCAAAATCATGATGTAATACAAACAACTTTATTGAGGAGGGTCTCCCAGGGGTTTTGGGGAACAAGGGAACATTGGCAAAATATCGAAGGGAACAAAGGAACATTAGCCAATTTTTGGGAACAAGGGAACAAAATTCGAAAAATTACAGTACGAAAAAATTCTGATATAAGGAATAGAGAGCATTATTTTGGAGTGGGAACATGGGAACATAGGACAATATTGGAAGGGAACAAGGGAACAAGGGCCCCCCCTGGGAGACCCTCATTGAGGAAGGCTTTACCTAAGGGCCTATATAGCTAATCATAATCTATAAAGCTGTACCTTGTGCTTATTCTATTTGCTTCAGTATGTTTAGCTACATAAAGGCGGTGGCAAACGAGGACACATTGTGGCGGACACATTGTTGCTCTTGATGATTCTTGGGCGAGCAAACGGGGAAACATTTGTTGCGGAAAAAAAAATGTTTTTGAAAGAAGTCAGAAACATTTATTCTCGAACACAGATTTTGTGTCCGCAACAAATGATGCCCGCGCAGGCAAACAGGGAAACATTTGTATCCGCCACAATGTGTCCGGAACATTGTGTCCTCGTTTGCCACCACCTTAACTTAAGTTCGAAAATTAAAAATCGATAAGCTAAGTGTTTAAACGGCATACAAAAGAATGAAAAGAAATAACACAACAATGGAAGTACATGTAGTCCAGTTTGACTTAAAATTCTATTATGTCAGTGATTGGGCCGAGTCAAAAAATTTTTTATAATACTGTAAAATAACATTTGATTTCATTTCCCTGAATGTCTACAATACCGAATGAAAATGGAATATTTCAGCATCATATCAGGTCACAGTTGATGGAATCCAGCATTACAATAAAGGTCAGCCAAGGGTCTGTCTAACGCACTAACGAAATCATATATGGTAATTTGATTTAATTATTCGTTTCAGTAATGTGCTCTTGAAAAGGATAATGCAAAATTAGCGAAACATTTATATCGCTTAGTCCCACCACACAGGTTACATTGGCTCTTAAATGTAACTTATTGCCGAATATGAAATAAATTATTGTTTAAAATACAATATATCACTGATATGAACTCAATAAACACTTACTTCGTACAAATGTCGGGAAATGTACATTTATTCCCACGCATTAGTCGGTATATATAACCTTGTGTAAGCGCACGTGCCAGACACTGTAACTTTACAATATCTGCGAAGGTCCAGCGTATTTCCGGTGAGGCTTTTTGTGGATATGCCGCACGATTTGCCCTGCAACTTGTCCTGTGATTAGAATTTTTCTCCTCGAGCAAAAACAAACATGGCGAGCAACTGGCCTTCTTGTATCAATCCGTGTAAGAACACACGAAACGACTCCTGGTCTTGCTGCTCTCTGATTGGGCACAAAAAAACAAAGGTTTTGTGGCACCAATCAGAAGCCAGAACGACTCCGACCGTTTGGAACTGGTCCGGTAAGACTGTGTCCTCAGGGGCTCCTCGTTTCGTACTTAACTTTTCTTCGCCGAAATTTTTTTTCGCCCGTTACGACTTTCCCTCGCCCCCACTAACTGCCCCTGGGTCTCCGAGGATGGGCTAGTACAATGCGCATCTTAATTTGTCTACGGTTGTGTAGCTTATCTTTCGTTATGTCCCCTGGTAGCACTGTCTCTATCTTTTCCAGTTCGATCTGAAGGAAAATTAGAACATTACAAGTAATGTATTTGATACCGTTCTATTTTGGCGCTATTTGGAAACTGTCAATTGAACTCTTTTCACCTTTATGTCGATCCACACAGCCAGTCTTTTAAAAACAGGAAAACTGCCTGATTGTGTCTTTAACTGCTTGTTTCACTTCTCTGATTTTCCAGCAGTACAATATTGGGTTTAAAGATGAGTTTAAGAATAGCAGAGTTGCTACAGCAAACCAAGACAAGTCGTGTTTTATTCCATTCGCATCTAGCACGGCTGCAATGATCCACGGAAGATAGCAGGTAACTAATGCCAACTGCACCCACATAATGCTGGAAACTGTCTTTTTGTATCTTGCTATGTATAGTGGAATCCCTTCTGCGTTCTGTTGTGCGTGTGGGACATTGTTATGTACTTGGGCTTGTTGATGTCGTAGTTTGAGATGTATCCTCGCGTAACAGAAAATCGAAGTTCCCACACAAAGTATTGCGCCAACAGAGGCTACCTTATTGGCGATATCAATTCTCCACACCCAAAGCCATCCACCTGAAGGAAGAACAATTAAACAAAAACAAGTTATGAAAACACGAGCTCGGCGAGAAGTCTGTCTATACTAATTGCTGTCGAAGTCGCGACAGATAGGCCACACAAAGCCATACCCAAAGCTCCCCAAACATTGAAAACGTGGTTCAGCACATTCTCGTTCATCTTTATTGTACTAAAAATAATGTTGGTTGCAAAGAGTGGCTGCAGAATAAGACCAACGCAAAGATCAGTGACCGCCAGACATCGAAAGAAAAGCTTTGTCGGAGAATGAATAGAAGACACATTCTTTAGAGCAACCAGGATTAGAGCATTGCCCACAGCAGCGGTGATGGAAAGAAGAATGTTCAAAGCTGAAAAAAATTCAGCTATGCCTGCTGGTGATGCGCTGAGTGTTTGGTTCAGTTTGCTTGTGTAAAATTCTTGTCCAGTAAAGTTCGCCATTGTTCCTGGGTGGTCTGAAAATAAGATTGTCTTAAAGTTGACGAGACTATGGAGCTTGGAGAAAAAAATCTACAGCTTTCAGCTCTGCTAGTGATTTTATGTGTCGCTAATAAGACGTCCGCTTTGTAGGTGCTATTACAGGACTTCCTATTTATCTATTATAAATAAAAGGCCAGGTGCTAACAATTTGTGTTTGACCGTTTTTTTGACTACGTGGGTTGAAACTGATAGATATGTTACTTGGTTGTACTTGGTTTCATACAATAAATTTTTCTGGTGTAGGAAAATCTACGATTTTAGACCGTGTTTAAGAGCGGTTGCAGTCACGTGGTGTTTTGTTGGCACCTGATCCCTTATTTGGTCAAGAAAAGTGCTCTGTGAAATGCAATTCAGTTTTTTGGAAATAGCGAAAGGAAGTCATGTTGCACGCGTAACAAAAGCCACACCATGGTTTCAGAAGCTTACTTTGTACCACTAAAGCGAAAGCCTGCAGCCACAAAGAGTTGAAGCGATAAATTTGCCGGGAAATAAGCCAATACCTTTTCGAATCGAATTGAAGAAATGTGCGACATGTTAGTCACGCGCCAATTATACGCGGTGGTGGAACACGAAGCGAAGGATTAAAACATTACTTTAGCTCAAGTAAAACGAATTTTCAAAGAAGAATAATCAAATAACAATATTCCAAAAGACGCAAATGAACGAATCATTTAAAATGACTGCAAGATAGATAGATAGATAGCATTTTTATGGTGAAATACACTTAGCTTTTGTGAGGCCAGCAAGCTAGACTCACCAGCTA
Organism: Meandrina meandrites; assembly: GCA_963693305.1. Taxonomy (NCBI): domain Eukaryota; kingdom Metazoa; phylum Cnidaria; class Anthozoa; order Scleractinia; family Meandrinidae; genus Meandrina; species Meandrina meandrites. The sequence continues at coordinate 50,243,416 of OY855904.1, read as the reverse complement.
GTTTCCAGGTATAACACACTTATAATAGTTAAAATATATTTTGTTGAAAATGATTCACTCGATGATGAACATGAAGTTTGCCAACACGGCCAAGGACGAGCCGCCGGGTAGGTAAGTGAAAACATTCGAACAGCGTGTCAGTCTAGCGGGCATTTCGACACCATTTGCATTTCACTCGCTTAGCGTGCTATTTCGCTCACTTAGCGTGTCATTTTGCTCGCTGTTTTTGTTTTCCAAAACCTTGACACACTTCTTTTTTAGAATGAACACGCTCCTTTGTTTCTTCCGTGCCATTTAAAACAAAAGAAAATTTTAATGAGCCGTGCGTTGTGACACGCCGCTAGCGTGTTAAAAGAATTTTCTTTTGTTTAGCGTGTTAAAATAGCGTGCCCGTGTCATCACCTTTTTACCTGTTTTCCCGTGGAGGATCACAATTATGTTTTTGTGGGTTTAAATTCTTTAACTTTGTTAAAACTAAATGCAATGCAAGGATAGCATAGTCTAAATAAACATAATAAATTTTTATTTTTAAAAGATAGTTGTTTGAAATTTTAACACAAAAGAAATTTTTCTATAAACCTGCAATGAAAGTCTTTCTATAGGACCCTCCAAGTCAGCTGACTGAAACTGGGATGGACCGCCCGTCATCGGTTTGTCGCTTATATAGTACAGGTCTTGCAGATTTTATTACAGTTGCTTCCCTACTAAAACTTGCATGACATATAAATGCTATCTTTTGAATGAGAAAAAAATAAAGGTCAGCGAGAACTTAAAAATGAAACAAATAGACTGAGAACAGAAAGAAGCCTCAAGCCTTAATCAACCCTGCAGACTTATCGATCCACCTCTTACCAAAACAATCTTGTTTCAGAATGATAAGCTAATAGAGGTTACACGTATCTAATCACCTAACTGGATTTGCTCTTTACAGAAATGACTTAAATCAGTCTAACATCAGAACTTGCTATGGAACTGCTGTGATTTGAATTGTACTGAAATTCTATACAGGTCCAATGTAAATAATGTAGAAATTACTGTAAGACTCACCGTCCTTAGCAAATCACTTCCAAATTTCCGCATTTTTTAAAAAAATAAATGTCAAAATTGATTGAAGTTCGTACTCATCTTCGTAGCTCAGTATTGACCGAACCTATAATTCCCATTATTAAAAACTGGCAACGGTATATTGCAATTCCCGATTTTGATTGCTTAACAGGCAATGGTACATATATATGAGCTCATATACCATTGACGAAAATATCGTAGCCGATACGCGTCAACTAAAACAGCTGGTGAGCTAAATATTGCAATTCTTTTGAGCGTTTTTAATAAGACAATTATTCCACTCGCGCTTGCTGGACATGAGATCGTCATAGCCAATCTACCATCTCATATCCAACGCGCGCTCGTGGAATAATTGTTAATAAATTGTATTGCTTGGACATTTCAGTATAAAAGTGACGCACAAGGATACAGAACAAAAAGCTCTCAAAGTATTTTGGATAACAAACTGTGGATACCCACAGTTGATTAATCAGTGTATTACTGACTACCTTGCACAGATAGGACCAGATAGATAACACTAATGTACGACAAGTTGATGTGCAAATTGCAATATACGATATTATTAACACAACTGTAAAGAGGCTACCCTCTTAGTAATTAATATATACATTTAGGCAGGCCTAAAAGCGGAGCTCCCATTTATCTTCTTTTTTTTTTTGCTCGAGTAAATTACAGTGTTACCAAATAAGAAACCACACTATATTTCTAAGCTTATACGGTGGCCCATATAGGTACAAAAAACCTCTCATGATTTTGTTGAGGAAAGCGACGTCAATTTATTTCTTGGTTAAACACGGAGCGAGCCTATATAACGAGGCTGAACTGTTCAGCCTGCCAATCCCTGCCAATCACAAATTCCAATGAGACGATTTCATTGGTTGGGAAATGCAATTAACTGGCTTTTGGTGTGGCGTGATCCAGACTGATCTCGTTTTCTAAACTAAAAATAGAGTCAAAGCAGTACAAGAAATAGCATCAAGATTCTCGTGTATAAAATTCTCTGTTTTGTTGTTTGGGTGCAAACAATTGAAAGCGAGGTTTAGAAATAGTGAAAGATACCTGTAGCTATCAGTCACTGTTCTGCGAAATCACGGAATTTTCTGCCCGCAAGCGACCAAAGCTTAGCGCCGATACTGAATACAATTACACAGAATTACATTGGATAAATGCGTTGCAAGTGAACAAATAAATATTTATAAATTCATTTTCTGAAATCTTAATCCGCTTATTGCTGAAAAAAAGGTTTTAGTCAAGGATATGCCACATAAAAGCTAGCCAAAGAGCAAACGAAACTTGTAGTTTTGAATTTTGTCGCTTCAAAATTGAATTTGGTGATTGTTCCCGTTTCACGATAGTATAACAAGAACGTTTGTAAAGAGCGTAGCTCCTAGTTCGCCAAATTTCGAAATGTAGAGATTTTTTCCAAAGCATTGTTATCTTTGTTGTTTGAATCCGTAACCCATAAAAACAAAATACTGAAACGATTGTCATTGACGTCTTCAGCATTATCTGTTTGAGCTTTCATGTCGTAACAGTGTTTGTGCGTGGTGGACATCAATTTTGAATTTTCAGGATTATTGCATAAATTCTGTTTAAATTTTCTTTTAGCTTGTATGGAAAGAATTATTGGTAGTTTATATTGCATATTAGCTTGTTAATTCCATATAAATGAACTGGGAACGCATTTAAAAAGCAAAATTTGCGGAGCTCTTCTCTTTCACGACCGTTACTCTGACACTACTTTTTAAAATTGAAGCCAACAAAGTGCTAGACGGGGCCTTTTTATAGGCTCGCTCCGTGTTTAACCCGTCTGAATTTTCCTGCCTGTAGTGACAGGTTCTAAAATTGAAATTGACGAGTGCACTTTATTGGGTTCCTCACGTACGCACGTAGGCGCAAAACAAATCTTAGTAAAACTTTTTACAACGTTTACTGTACACTAATTCGTAATACACCTCTAGGACCTCTATGAGTTATTCAATGTAAAAAGAACCTTGACCTTGTTTTGATTACTACAAAACTGTCAGGGCAAGAAAATCAACTCAAGGCAAAAACAAAGTACGTGCATAAAAACAAAGTGAACTCGCTGCTTAACACTGTAAACTAAATGAACTCACTCCACGGCAAACTGAGAAAATCACGGCGGCAAAACAAACACTGCAAATTGATGGTGCCAGTTATGTAAGTCATTTTAAAGCAGTGTTTGTGTAAGAATTGTGGCAGTTTGTGATTTGGAAAGTGGTGCACGCTAACTTAGAATAAGTTTACAATGATGTTTTGAGTGTTTTGAACCGTCTTCTTTTCGTTGCGGTTTGGTTGCATGATTTACTAATTCTGTTTTATCGTACGCGTTGCTCAGAGAATTTTATGTAGAGAACTGAATGAATTTTCTTCATTTCTGGTAAGTAAATATGCGGTAGGTGAAGTCTGAACCCACTCAGCCTAGCACAGGTAACTCGCAACGAAACCGGCAAATTCAAAACATTCACTAACAAGCAGTGATAAGAGAAACAAAACAAATGCAAGCGAGCCGAAATCGCGATTTTGATCCGTGAAGCTAAATAATTTGTTTTCAAAATCCAATAATGAACATCACAGTTAACTCCAATAACTAAAACTGAAAATAATTAGTCTAAACAAAACATTTACTAAACAAATGTGTAAAATGTACAAACATGAACAGGCTTGATAAATATTTACGTGAAGATCTGAAAACCGACACAACTTCAAATTCATTCATAAATGAAGTATAATTCTCTCAATATAAAATTAGGCTTATGCTTAGTGCATACATTTACGTTTGTTACCTCATTATTGAAGAAGGCTTATAAATTCTGCAGGGATAAGCTTTCAAACCAGCCCAATCATCGGAGACGAACATGGCAAATTCGTTGCAAGCTTAGTCCAACACAACCGACATATACATTATATGAATTATCACCGAACATCAATTTCTTTTTTTCCATCGGTGTAGCCTTTAACAGTCTTTTATCCTTTACTTCAGTTAACTTGATCGGTTCTGAATTCACTTTTGTTTGAGCTCAATTCAGTGATATTCAGCCTTGCTCAGCCGTAGGTCGAACATCGCGCTCTTTCTGACTTGTTATCCAGTATATCATGTTCAAATCGGCAATTATTTCGGATCTTCCCGTTAAGAGGTTGTCCTAAATCATTTGGCATAAGTTTCCATGATGTAGATGAGTAAATAAAGCGAAAAATATTCACGAAAATCGATGTTTGCCAGCAGCTTTCTTCGCGTCTTTCATTCAGCTTTAAAGGTGAACAGCGTACCAAAGATTTGCCGCCTTTTCGTACAATCACTTCGTTTAAGTTGAAATGAAATGTCCAGATCATTTATTTAACATGAGAAAAAAACTAAGCTAATTATGTCTAAAATAGATTTAGCCCATCCTCGGAGACCCAGGGGTAGTTAGTGGGGGCGAGGGAAAGTCGTAACGGGCGAAAAAAATTTCGGCGAAGAAAGAAATTTTTTTCGCCCGTTACGACTTTCCCTCGCCCCCACTAACTGCCCCTGGGTCTCCGAGGATGGATTTAGCCAAGCCTAAAAGCAGAGCTTGTCGGTTATTTACCTTGCCCTTTATTTAAATCTGAATTTATGCGATGACAAAATTATCAGGCTAAGTAAAAAACTGAGTACTTGAGCCCGCGATCAACTGGAAAACCATTACCTGGTCAGCGGTCAACTTCCAAAAAAGACGTCACCTCGATTAGCTTTACGCCTGAGCCCGCGATATGGTCATGTGATACTGGTCAGCGGATACCTTGTTTTGACAGCTGTCAATTGAGCATGACATGGAAGTTCAATATCAAAGATTTAACAGTAACCAAGGCGGTAATTGTCCTGTGACTCCCCTCCCCCTCCCCCAGAGTCTGTACGGACGGACGGACGGACGGACGGACGGACGGACACTCGTACGGTCACGTGATTACCAAATTTTCTCGCCTTGATGGTTTACCAAAATTTCTTACCCATGGTGCTCCGCTGGCGCGCTTCGCGCGCTGGAGCTCCGCTATAAAAAGAAGATCGTGCTTGTTTATTAAAAATCATTCATAATTGTGATCAACTTGTGGAAGGTAGTACACAAAACATAGTTGAATTGTATTTGTTTTTTTTTTTTTTTGTTTTTTTTTTTGGGGGGGGGGGGGGGGGGGGGTGAGTGCCTGTCCAGGAAGAGTTTTAATGTTCATATGCATTCAGGACTTCGCAAGCTGAGAAGCTATACATACACAGATTAGAAGCCGGGTAAAATTGTTTCCTAACTAACAATTCGTTTTCTCTTTTGAAAATTTGTATCTGGTGTTTTTATTTAGCTTTAATTAGAATTTGAGCACAGGGCCGTTAACCTGGTTTGACAGAAACGAAAGATAATGTCTTGCCCCTTTGCGATTCATTCTGAACTGGAGATGAATAAAATTATGTTCTGCAACAAGTTAAAAGTTCTTTTAACTTGTACACTTCAAAACTCCTTTAGGTAAAGCATTTTTAAAATCACCTGCGTTTTTGAGCGGAGTTTTTTGGAGAAACTAAATTTTCGACTAGCTGACGCTGTCAGACTGTGATTCCAAATATTTATTCTGCGAGAAGCAATTAACTATTAATTAATTAAGAGTGAAAGATTTGCCATAGGAGGCTAAAACAACACAAACAAGACGGAATGTTTTCAAATGACAAAATAATCATGTTAAGACCTTTTTCCTGAAATTACTCTATTTAGGAGAGGAAGCCAGATCAGCTCTAGCTGGTTTTCATGCAGGTCCTCTATCCAGAACGAATAAGAATTTGGAACATTGGTTTTTCAGGAGTGAGGAAAACCGGAGAACCTCTCGGAGCAAGGACGACAACCAACAACAAACTCAATCTATCTAACAATAATTTTTATCAGACTTACTTCATTTATAAACCTAACTGAAAATAGATTTGGACTCACCCTAAGAGGAATCAGCATTAAACTGTTAATCTCTAAACTAAATTAAAGTTAAAATGGTGTTGCTGCTTCATTGTTTGCGTCAAATATATGGGTAATAGGAGGCGCATCTTTGTCTACGGTTTTGCAGTTTATCGTTCTCGTTACGTCTTCCGGTAGCGCTGTCTCAATGTTACTCAGTTTGATTTGAAGGTAATTTTGACTATCAAATTTATGCCGATCTACATCGCTAGTCTTTTAAAAACAGGAAAACTGCCTGATTGTGCCTTTAACTGCTTGTTTCACTTCCCTGATTTTCCAACAGTACAATATCGGGTTTAGAGATGAGTTCAAGTAGACTAGAGTTGTTACAGCAAACGAAGCCACTTCATGTTGTATTCCATTCGCATCTAGCACGGCCGCAATAAACCACGGAAGATAGCAGGCAACTAATGCCAACTGCACCCACATAATGCTGGAAACTGACTTTTTGTATCTTGCTATGTTTAGTGGAATCCCTTCTTCGTTCTGTTGTGCGTGTGGGACATTGTTTTGTACTTGGGCTTGTTGATGTCGTAGTTTCATATGGATCCTCGTGTAACAGGAAATCGAAGTCACCAGATAAAGTATTAAGAGAACAGAGGATACCTTATTGGCGATATCAATCCTCTTCAGCCATAGCCATCCACGTAAAGGAGCAATTAACCAAAAACAAGTTATGCCAACACGAACTCGCCTTAATGTTACGACATGTCTGTATCTGATTCCCAGCAACAGTGCGAGAAGTCTGTCCACACTAATGGCGGTCGTGGTCGCGACAGATAGGCTACACAAACCCACTGTCAAAGCTCCCCAAATATTGAAAACGTGGTACAGCACATTCTCGTTCATCTTTATTGTACTAAAAATAATGTTGGTTGCAAAGAGCGGCTGTACAATAAGACCAACGCAAAGATCAGTGACTGCTAGACATCGAAAGAAAAGCTTTGTTGGGGGATGAATAGAAGAGACATTCTTTAGAGAAATCAGGATCAGAGCATTGCCCACAGCAGCGGTGATGGACTGAAAAATGTTCAAAGCTGAAAAAATTTCAGCTATGCCTGCTGGTGGTGCGCTGAGTGTTTGGTTCAGTTTGCTTGTGTAGTTTCCCTGTGCAGTAAAGTTCGCCATTGTTCCTTGGTTGCCTGAAAATAAGATTGCCTTGAAGTTAACGAGGTTTTGGAGAAAAAAATTTCAGCTTTCAGCTCTGTTATGTCGCTAATAAGACGTCCGCTTGCGATTGGTAGGTGTTAATACAGGACTTCCTATTTACCCGTTATAAATAAAAGGCCCGGTGTTAACAATTTGTGTTTGACCGTTTTCTTGACTACGTGGGTTGAAACTGATAGATCTGTCAGTTGGTTGTATTTGGTTTCATACAATAAAGATAGCAAGAATAGCATCGGTCACAGATATTTGTAACAAAAAGTTTTCAATGAAAAGAATGGCAGTGTTTCATATTCTGCTGTTATTTTGGTGTAGAGTCTTTTCGATTCTATCAATTCAGTAAGACCCATGTAACAGCTGCAAAGAGGTTATCCTCTAGTAATCAAAAGCGGATTATCAGGGTGATCGTGCTTGTTTATTTAAAATCCTTCAATATAGTTATCAACTTGTCAAACGTGGTGCAAAATATATACTTCTATTGAGCAGGAAGAAACAAAGGTGTTCCTAAACACGCACAACAAAATTGAACACGCACAAAACGAAATTGTGAATATTAAAATATTCATATCATTCAGGACTTCACAAGATGCTAAGCTATCTATGAACAGTTTTAAAGCCGGGAAAAATTGGTTCCTAATTTTAAACTATTATTTTTAACTTCTGAAAATTAGCATCGTTTGACAGATGACAAAATTCTTATCGTTTCAGTTTATTACCAGAATATTGTGGCAAAATTTCTTCTGTGCAAATTAAAACCGAAAGGTTCGCTCTCTTGTGCTCAGCGCTGCCTGAACTCGACTTGTAGAAAGTCTAATTAAAAGGTAAAATGTTTTGCTCTTGACAAAATAAACATTTGTCGTTGCGCATTCTAGTAGCGTGGGCTAGTCAAAAGAATTAATATTCTCCACACGCTTCTCCTTGCAAGTGCAGGTGATCGCAAATCGAAATTAAAGTTTGTTGTTAACGTGGAGGCAGCGTGGCCTAGTGGTTACGGCGCTAGACTTGAAATCCGGAGGTCCCGGGTTCAAATCCTCCTCCCTGCCATTAGACGGACTTGTGTCTGGTGGACCCAAATTCAATTGATTTGCTTGCAACCACGTGACAAGGCGGCCATGTTGGTGGTCAAAACAATGAAACACTTTGCATGATAAAAATGCTTAGTTCTCAGCGGAGGAAAACGCTTTGTTCTTTTCCCGCAGCATGGCTGCCGTGACGTCAGTTGCAAGCCAGCAATTCCTCCACGCTTTGTAATTAACCAAACTTGTCAGCCTCCTGCCTTGAAATTTATAAATAAATATGCAAGACTTCACCCGCCTAAAGTTCGTCATTTCAGTTGGAAAACTTGCAGTGGAAATAAAAACCGTGTAAAATGAAAGTACTTTGTAAAAACAAAAAATGATTGTAGTCGAAAGAGAAGAAATAAAAAATGCGTCTCATAATCCAGTGGAAGCACTGTTGTGAACTTAACTAACAAAATGACTTTTACAAGGTTTTTATTTCCACTGTAAGTTTCTCCTTCTAAAATGGGGAACTTTAGGCTGGCATTTCGATTTCAGATCACTTCCACTTGCAAGGGAAAGTGTTTAGAGGGCCTAAATTCTCAACTAGCCCACGCTACTAGACTGCGCAACGACAAATGTTTATGTTTGTCAAGAGCAAAACATTTTACCTTTTAACTTACTACATGTCGAGTTCAGGCAGCGTGGAGCACGAGAGAACGATCCTTCTGAATTAGAAGCGAATGGCTTTGATAAAGTCTAGGTTGTAATTTCACGGCTTTTTGGAGGAATTGTTTGTAAAGCAGAGGCATTTTTTGCCACAATATTCTGGTAATAATTGTCATTTGAAAAGTCTTGTTTGTGTTGTCTGAGCCTCAATTGCCAAAACTTCCATTCTTAATTTAAGTAATTAATTAATTGCTTCTCGCTGAATAAATATTTGGTATCGCGATCCTCTTATAGTTTTGCTTACGAAAGAGACGTTAATATTTCGTGGTATTGCTGTCTCACTTTTTAGGCTTGTGACTGGTTCTAAAATGACATTGACATCGTCGCACTGAATTGGTTTCCGCTCACGTAGGCATCATATCTGCAATAAATCGGCGGTAATTAATCTCTTTTGCTTGCCGTTTGCACAGTGCAACTAACTTTTACTCAACACTAATATATCTCTACGAGTTATTCGATGATAAAGAGAGCTTACTGAAGACGAAGAAAAGCAGGTAATCGATTTGAGTAACTTCAAACAGTCAGTCAGTTATTCACAGCGCGCGCTTGCTCTCGTAATCTTGTTTTTCAGAACAAGTTTAGGTTTAATAGAGTTAATTTTGATCAAGCTTTTATGTTTTGTCGTTGCTCACTTGGTTTCACTATAGGAATTTTTTTACGTTTCTGTGAGAAGATTCATGGCTAAAGCCGAAATTCAAGTAACGTGCTGCGAAGCTAAAAATGTTATTGCGCGTTCGGCATTTGTGCTCAACTCTTCGCGAGTAGTAAGAATTTAAATCTTCATTAAATTCATTTTGAAATCACTGGTGATCCTTGCAATCTGATTGGCTCTCAGCAGTGCGATTTGTTCACGAATCGGACTATTTTTTACTTTAAATCGCATCTTTTTCCTAGCCAATGAGAAAGGAACACTAACACAAAACAACCAATCAGATTTCAAGTCTTGTTTAAAGTAACCAATCAAATTGCAGGAAAATGAAACACAAAGAAAGCCATCGTGTGACGAATTTTGCAACTTTTGTTCGCAAAACTTTGCTTAATTTTTAAAAAAGGATGAATTTAATTACTTATGAGCTCCTTCAGGCTGAAGACCTGCATTTAGGGGAGTTTCCAACTTTTAGTCTCAATTTTGACGAATATTTTGGCGATTTTTCTTCAACATCTGCTCAAGATCCGCGTGATCCCGAGTCCAGCAAAACAGAAACAATCGAAAACCACACAACAGCGAATCCAGAGCTAACACAAGAAGTAGATGTTTCCAGGCTTCCTGTAGTTTGAAGCGATACAAGGCAAGAGCTCAAGTTTATTGCTGTGAATAAAAATACGTCCGCTCCACAAAATGTCTTCACAAGCTGGGGCAATTCCCGCCATCTTGAAAATGTCACCATTGAAACAATGGCACCGGAAGAGCTTGTCAAGATCCTGAGTAAATTCTCCGCCGAGGTCAAATAAAAGGACGGAGATGATTACAAGCCGGAATCTCTTAAAATCATGCAGAGTGCCACTGAACGGTACTAAAGGAGAAAAACTATCCACTGAGCATCGTGCGATCAAGGGAGTTTAACAACTCACAGAAATCCCATTGAAGGGTCATTACATAAACAACACCAGCACCAGCACTTTGCTCCCCGTTATTTTCCTTCAATGTAATAGTAAAATTATTTCTTTCATCGAAATCTGTCCATAAATAGTCAAAGCAATCTCTCTGTGACCTCTTTCAACTGCATAGTTCAAAATCAAACGAAACTGTCAGTTACAAAAAACTGAAATAAACACGTCTGCTTGAAAATTTGTTTTTGACGACTGTAGCCATGAGAGTTCACTTTTTACGACTGTTTTTGCGTATGCAAAACGGGAGTTACGGAAGGAGTGGCGATTTGAAGCGGTCGATCCTTCCCTCGGTCGATCAGATGTAAACGAAAGGCCGTTGACAGATGGTTGGCAGACCTACATGTAACGCCACTCTCAGTTTGACGTTGCGGTTTATTAAGACCGATGACAGACCACTGTACTTTACGCGCTAATGGTTTTATTTTGATGGGTATGTGATGATAATTAGAAAATCGATTGTGAACATATTTTATTTTTATTTTACCTTAAGTCAGGCGTATGTTGTTTCTGCCCTATAGAAAAATCAACAGAATTTTCTTAAGTTTGCATGTGACGGTGAAAGCGAAATTGAAAGCGAAGTTTGTGTAATCGCTAGCTGACAGGAGATTATCAGTGTCACGCGACAAAGGTCAACCTAGCCGATTTCAAAATACATTTTATGCGACGCTTAATCTTCACAGCAATCTATCAAAACACATTCCGGAAATTGAATGTCAATCGTACACGCTGTACAGGGAAAAGAGTACATACCCTAGCACGAAAACACGCAAACTTGAATTTGTCTGCTTGGAGTTTGCTTCTTTTACAACCAATGCAAAACAAAATGAAAAACAACGTAAATCCGTATAGATCTTTACAAGTGATGCACGTTCGACTTCGACGATTTAATTCGTCACTTGTTAAATAAAAGCGACAAGAACTCGCACGAACACATTAAACGATGACGTCATCGCTTAAAAAAAAACAGTCGTGGCCTCATAGGGCCTTTGATTTATGTTCGTGGTTTGTTTTGTTTTTTCACACACGTTAATTCTCGTCAGTTTTTTGATCAGTTTGTTACTTTTTTGTTTAACATCGCTCATTATTATGTATTTTTTATGCAAGTTAGTTTCTCGATAAAGTATTATGTAATCGTTTATTGTTTATTTCGTAACATCATTAGTGCTATTGTTTGTTCTTTAAATCCGTATAAAGTCTCGTATGTTTGGGTTGTAAATTAGTTCTTGTTTTTCCGGAGTCGCCGTGCAGATCTTGTAAGTATTGTTTTTTCTTGTATTTTTCCGATTTTTGTTCAACTGCTGTAACTCGTTTAGTTTTCAACCTTAAGGGGGGTCCTTCTTAACTACTAAGTTGTTGCTAAGGAAGGTATCTAACCGCCATATTTTGGAAACTTGACCTGCTACGGATAAGCTTTTTTCGCAACTTTGTTCAATTGAAGAGTCCTTCAAGAGTTTCAAATCACGGCCATATTAGACAAGTGGCGTGGCCAGAATAGAAAAAACCCTAAAACTGAAAGGGCATATAAAACTGAAAGTTAAAATCAGTGCCAATAGATAAAGAATGTCCACATGCTTAATGCTTCGTATGGGTTTTAAAAAATTTGCATTATTGTAAAAGTTATGACATAATAAACACCCGTATTTTCAGACTTTCTTCAGTAGCGTTGTTTTCTTTCCTGTAAACGGTAATCCCATACGTAGGATTATAAAGAAGGCTATGTTATCTCCGATTCTTTAAAAAATTCAGAACTCTTCCTTTTTTCCTCCAAGTTTTAGGGATTTTAAATTCTAACGCGCGGTTTAGGACTGGCACTAGTTATGCAGGCGCAATGTCAATATTTCAAGCAGGTATTTCCTGCCCCACAAAATTTACCATTTAGCGTTACAAAACGGTCCAAAATGGCTTGCCACTAAAACTGGTCTTCAGGAATTCCCTAGCAACTGCTCTAGATCTGTTGTTAAGAAGGACCCCCCTTAAGTTTGTTAATTCTAAGTTTTTTTCCTTGTTTAAGTGAATCATAAGGTAATAAAGACGAATTCTGACTGTACTGGAGTATTGTTTACAACGACTTCACAAGACGGGGCGCCCGACATTTTGGGCCGTTTTTTGACCGGATGTGACGTAATTTGTTCGACGATGATTCAGATACAACAAAACGTGCTGGGCGTCGCAGAGTGATCTGCCCCGCCCCTGAACTAAACTTACCAGTGCTGCCTACCCAGAATCCCGTTTGATCATATTTATATATTTTCCTCGGGAAATAAATTGCCATTTCCAGCGTTTTGAGAAGCAATTGGGAGTTTTGTGCTACATACATGTAAGAAGTTGAAAATTCATTCCTAATCATCCATTGTGTGTTGGAAAATGAAACACTGACACTTCCTTGTAGGATCTTCCTAGAAATTTTCATTTTCTAATCCCCCAGAGGAACAAATGACGGATTCCTGATCTTTTTACTTTCCACAGCGAACAGTATAAAATGAACTTGACAGCGTAGTTCATTCTATACAAGGAATACGAGCTAGACAGCTTTAGACTTTCGTTTCAACGTCGGCGTGGTAAGTGTAACTAACCTTGTATTGTATGCATTATTTTTACCATTTAAACGAAACATAGGTATTATAAAACTAGCGGTCAAACCCGTTTTAAATATTTAAATAATATGTAAAATTTAAATAAAAATTTAAAAATTTACAATGAATATGTTGTTGACATATATATGTTATTTGCCGGCTGGGAGGTCCGTATCGTGAAAAACTGTGACCTCGGTCTTGAAAATGCTGCCCAAGGCCGCAGGCCTGGGGCAGCATTTTCAAGACCGAGGTCACAGTTTTTCACGATACGGACCGACCCAAAGCCGGTAAATAACTTATTTATTTTTTTCTTACTTGGTTAAAACAAATCTATAAAGAGTGTCTTGCAAAATGTAATTGTATTTATATACGCGCGCATCCAATGTGCATGTTGAATCGATCGCTAAAAGCTGCGGTTAAAGTGAAGAATGATTTGTTTTCCGCCAAACAAAATAAATTCGCTTAACTGAACAGTACTCACGGAAAAGGTCATCAGAAAAAAAGAGAAAAGTAACTTTAATAATAAAAAAGAAGCACAATGTAGCAACAAAAGAGAGCATAGAAAATTCTCGAGTCACGAAAGTGAAATTGAATGAAGTTTGTGTAGTTTGGTCGTCTGCACACGGCACAATTTTGCGAGAATTAATTTGACTGTTTTTAATCAAAACATTTTCTTGAATGGTGATAAGCAGTATTCGGATTTGGGGAAAAGTAGCAGAAAGGCAAAGCGTTTAAAAGGATAAATCGAGTCTGTAAACCAGCGACTTGCAGTAAACCGCATTACGGCGTGAAAATCAATGCGAATGCATAAACAACGATTGACAAAATATAACTTAATTTTGTCAATAAATACAAAAAATACCCGCCTATTGGAGAATTTCAATGCCTTTAATTCCGTTACTAAGTTAGCATTTGAAAGAATCAATCGGGTATGTAAGCCAGCGACTTGCAGGTAAGCGCAATGGCGTGAAAATCAGTGCGAATGCACGAACAACGATCGACAAACATCCGCCATAAAACTTGTTCAACTTGATTTTGTCAATAAAGAGAATCAATACTCGCCTTTTGGAGAACTTCAAGGCCTTTAATTCCACTGCTTACTTTTCCTTTCACATTTACAACGGTTGGTGAGCAATTACATTAATTTTAAAGAGCAAAACTTTCATGGGTTCGTTCGTCTCCTCGCGAAATGAAAATACAGCGAGCTAGCCGGGCGGAATCGCTCCGTGAGCGGCCGGATGGGAGAATACCGCCCGCTCCCGGAACCAATCAGATTGCAGGATTTGTAGAATACCGCTCGCTCACGAACTGAGAAAAAAATAAGATGGGTTATTGACCAAGCGTGAGGTCAAGATAACGGGATATTGGCCAAGTTCTTCTTCTGCATCTTTATTGACCGAGACGAAGTCGAGGTCCATGAACACGCAAAAAAGAGCGACGCCAATTGAATGAATGAATGAATCGAGTAGAAGTAAAGAGCACTATTCGATCGAGAACAGGAAAATCACTTTTTTCTAGCCCTTGAAATGGTCTAAATTTGCAGATCAATGTTAAGTTTAAAACAATAAAACATTCCTTCTGGCCGCCGCTTTTGATTCTTGGAAGTGTTACAGAGTATTTGCTCGCTTCTGGCGCAAACCTGCCCTGACACGAGCTTACGAGCTGAATATTGAAAGTACAATTGTTGAAAGCATTTGGAGCTTAACACTTCTCAGGAAAAGCTTTTCTTCATAATATTCGACCCACTGTTTTCAACGTCAACGTTAGAGGCCTCAGTGAAAAGATTTTAAGCTCACAGTGCCTGGCTCGCCTTTCCGTCTGCTTACTTATCATTTTCGAAAAAATACACAGCTGACAAGTTTACTGAGTTCTTTATTCTTCATGTATGTAACTGATCTAACTTTTCCTCCAAACAAAACCGCTACCGTGTCTTCAAGTCGCTTTGCGTTTTAAGTTTTGCATTGCCCGGTTTTTGTCGCAAATAATATTCATGAAATTCGTCCACATTTGTTGTTTTGTTTGCTTTCATTCGCTTCAAGACCGATTTCTTTGTTATCGGACTCTATACCGTTAGAAAGAGACAAAAGATTTGTGTGTTATCTCGGTAAAAAACTTCCGGCTCGCAGAATAGCGACACTTCTCGATTTCGCATAAATCACGAAATATTAAATCTGATTTCTCGGAATTTGGGAAAATTCCCGAGTGCTTCGAAGTTTCCCGCTCAGCTAATTTCCAAAAGCAAACTTCGCCGTGGTAAGTACAACTAACCTTGTATTGTATGGCGTCTATCTTAACCAGTTTAGGATATAAAGTTCGAATTTTTTGAAACGATCACAAGACTTCCGGATCGCAGAATAGCGCCCCTCGATATCGCATACATACGTAATGTGATAATCTTGTTTCTCGGAATTTCAGGAAAGCCCCGAGTGTTTCGAAGTTTCACTTTCCAAAGCAAACTTCGCCGTGGAAAGTACAACTAATTGCTAATTGACGGAATCTCGAGTAGGGAGGTGCCTCGCCGCCCAATCCCTAACCCTGTTTAAGACACGAATCTCTCATTTTCCTACCCTGTTTAAGGCAGAGTGCAGATTTTTGATCAGCCCCGTCTGAGACATTTGCTGTAGCGTAATCAAGCGGGAATTAAGCTTGGTATCAATAACTAAGTAAGCGGAAGCCAACACTAAGCAAGCCGGAACTTGTAAAAATTCGGCTTCACTTTTATCACCAGATAAGGAAATTGAACACGGCAAGTTAAAACTTGCCGTGTTCAATATCTTACCTCCAACCATAAGATACAGTGAGAGATTTGCATGAGTCGCGTGACTGATTCTCGTTGTTGCGTGAACGCCAACAGCGAGTCACGCGAGAAGGTGACGCGAATAAAAGCACACTTGCGGTAACATTTCACCTATGATAATCGGAACAGTTCCACTTGTTGACGTGTAATGATTTTGGTGTCATTCATTTGATCTTAGTCAGTAGAGGGAGATTGGTTAGGAAACTCCGCGAACTTCAAAGGACTAAACCCATCACGTGACATTAACCCTGCACACTCAAAACAAGATGGCTGGCGGTATGGACGATCTCTACCTCTTTGGAGAAGATTTCGATGGAGATTTCGCAGATGGTAGCTTGAATATATCAAAACCTTTCGTTCTCCGGCACGATCCGCAGCGAAAAACTGCACAATTTTCGCTTGGCATGCCCTAGCACTACTCATAAGTAATTTGATTTCGAATCTAATAACTAAACAAGACGGAAAACGGTTTAGAACACGGTTAAAAGACTTCGAAACTCACGCGCCGTTCGCAATGCTATACGGACGCCATCTTGAAATGCTGTTTGCAGGATCAGTGTCACGTGACGTTGAAATTCCGGGGGGGAGGGGGGAGGTGTTGGAAGCGACTATTCGCGTGGTCAAACTTGCCGTTTAGCACTTTAATGGCAACAGCTTTATCCCCGACAGGTGGCTCCCAAATCTCTTTGTAGATATGATAGCTACGGACAGTACAAACAGCAGAATCTCCATCTTGAATAAACAAACTTTCATTTTATCGTTCTCGCCCTAGTCCCAACACGTTCGATCTAATGCCTTGTTGATAAGCTACGAACGTTCGACAAACATGCGTTCTTGTTGTTGTTGTCACGAAAAACTTTTATAGAAAAACTACGTTGAATGGAGAAATGCCTGTCAACAAAGTCCAGAAAAAGATCAATCATAGTGGAAGATGGTGGAAAACGATGTTCATTATGTTATTTAATTGAAAACGATAATTTCTTTCAAGATGGGCTTCTTTTCATATAAATATGATATACGGAGCAAAATCAATCTGAAATCAGCAAAATTTTGCGTGAGAAGCGATTTGGGTAATTTTGGTTAAAGCGCTAAAATTATGGGTAAGACCTTGATGTTCCGTTTCAATGTTAATAGTGAGTTTATGTTCGATGAAGAGGACTTCTAAAGACTTTACTTTGGATTTCTTTCAAAATATATATTTTTTCCAAAATTTGAGTTGCTAAATTCAGGGTGCGGCTTATCTGCGGGTGTTTACGTTATGTTTTGCCGAAAGCCTATATTTTGCTTCTTGCCTTTCATATTTGGCTATTTTGAGTTATCTTTTTCCTAAATTAGTTTTCAATGCTGTTTTCTCTTTGGCCCTGGTTTTGTAATAGGATTGAGATGTGTCTCTTGTCAAATAGAAGTATTAGTGATAAATGAATTGAAGAAGCGTTCTCAAGTCGAATACGCAGAAAAAAATGTCCTGACTTCCCCAACGGCAGTCGACCCCATAACCTTCAGAACGCTTCTTCATTTGTTTTACTTTATCCATGTCACCATTTCACTTATCAATTATTCACATTTATTTTTTCGACATATTGAGCCTTGCAGTTATGGAAGGACATGTGTCGTCATAAGAACCTAGTATATGACCTCGCTCACCACGAGTCAACTGGTATCTTGAAGGTCATGGGTTCGACTCCCGTTAAAAACTTAAAACATCTTTCTTTTCACTGATTATTCGAGTTGGGAATTATTATTATTATTATTTTTCAACTTGTTTATATACGATACCTTTTAGAGTTTTAACGGAATTGGTTTTCTCGCTGAAGTTGGTGATCTAGCTGACTCTGAATATTTTCTACCTAATCTATTTCCTTGTTGATAGTGACAATTTTTAAAGTAGGTCCCAGGCACACATATTCTTATTAATCTATTTGAAGTGCCTATGAAGTAAAAAAATAATTTCTGCTTATTTTTAAGGCTTTTCAAAATAAGGAAGAATGGCGTTTTCTTTTTAGAAATATCTTATTTCGTTTTGGAGATATTTATGTTTTTGTATTATGCAAATGAAGAAAGTGATGACGTCATTAACTGCACGACGAAAAGATAAAGCACTGAATCATGGATATCTCTTAAGATATTAGAGTGGTGTTCTTCAAACTTGGCACCATAAATGTTCATCATAAAAGGCACAAGATGACACCCATTGCACTGTTGCCATGGCAGCACTTTTGGCTCTCGTCTTCTTCTGTTATAAACCACATATCTCCATTTGCAACTCTTTAAAGTGGATCAGAGGGTCTGGAGTGCAACACACGTGGTACCCATATTACCTTAACTCTCCTCTTTAGCTTGTTGGGAGTGTATCACCTTTTTTATTCATAAAATGGGAATGTCAGTATTTATAAAAATAAGTCTTTACGGCAAAACTGTAGCCATGGCAACGGAAAACGTATGCTATTTTGTGTCTCGTAATTTATTGTGCCAAGTTTGAGGAACACCGCTTTAATACTTCAAGAGATAGGCTTGATTCAGTGATTTATCTTTTTGTGTGGTAATTAATGACGTCATCACTTTCTGCATTTGCATAATACAAAAACCTAAATATCTCTATAAAGAAAGAAGATATTTATAAAAACGCCGTTCTTCTTTATTTTGAATAGCCTTTAAAATAAGCAGTACTTATTTTTTACTTCATAAACACTTTGTCTTATTTAGATACCCTTTTATGTACCACCGAGAGTCAAGATCAAAAAGAAACAACATTCACTAGTGGGAAGAATTTTATTCCGCATTTAAGCTCACCTTCGTTTCCTTCTTGCTAACAACACTAAGTGTTTTACTCATCTTCTGCTACATTGCTCCAATAGCGAATCGAAATTATAATTGGAATTATTATTCAGCGATCAGTTTGGAATACTAAGTTTATCTTAATAAAACAAAAGCATAATTAAAGTAAGGATACAATTTGATTTATATTTTTTACAACCTTACAGAAGAGGTCATTATGAACAACATAGATGACATTTTACAAGTCGCACAAACAATCTTGGTAGGCTTAGTTGTTGCAAAGTTCCTTGCCAACACCGGTCGTGCATTAAAAGCCATCAAGTTATGCAAAGAATGTTTGATCTTCCTAAAAAATGACGTACCTGGAAATAAAGAACTTTTTGGCAAACTATATATGGAAGGAAGTATAACAATTTTACTAGCAAACATCTATGAACGCCAGTGTAAATATGCAGAGGCAAGAGAATATTATCATAGAGCAATCAATATCATGAAAGACACAGACAATAAAAGAGGAGAAGGAGACGCTTATGGAAAGTTTGGAATTGTGTCTTATCATCTTGGCGAATATGACAAAGCTAGAGAATATCTTGAGAAAGCACTTGCGATCAAAATTGAAATTGGTGACAGAAATGGAGAAGCATTATCTTACGGAAACTTAGGAACCGTGTTTCAATCCGTTGGTGACTATGACAAAGCTAGAGAATATCTTGAGAAAGCACTTGCAATCAGAGTTGAAATTGGTGACAAAGAGGGAGAAGCAACAGATTACGGAAACTTAGGAACTGTGTTTCAATCCGTTGGTGAGTATGACAAAGCTAGAGAATATCTTGAAAAAGCACTTGCGATCAGAATTAAAATTGGTGACAGAAGTGGAGAAGCAACATCTTACGGAAACTTAGGAACTGTGTTTCAATCCGTCAGTGACTATGACAAAGCTAGAGAATATCTTGAGAAACCACTTGCAATCAAAATCGAAATTGGTGACAGAAATGGAGAAGCATTATCTTACGGAAACTTAGGAACCGTGTTTCAATCCGTTGGTGACTATGACAAAGCTAGAGAATATCTTGAGAAAGCACTTGCAATCAGAGTTGAAATTGGTGACAAAGAGGGAGAAGCAACAGATTACGGAAACTTAGGAACTGTGTTTCAATCCGTTGGTGAGTATGACAAAGCTAGAGAATATCTTGAAAAAGCACTTGCGATCAGAATTAAAATTGGTGACAGAAGTGGAGAAGCAACAGATTACGGAAACTTAGGAACTGTGTTTCAATCCGTTGGTGACTATGACAGAGCTAGAGAATATCTTGAGAAAGCACTTGCAATCAGAGTTGAAATTGGTGACAAAGAGGGAGAAGCAACAGATTACGGAAACTTAGGAACTGTGTTTCAATCCGTTGGTGAGTATGACAAAGCTAGAGAATATCTTGAAAAAGCACTTGCGATCAGAATTAAAATTGGTGACAGAAGTGGAGAAGCAACAGATTACGGAAACTTAGGAACTGTGTTTCAATCCGTTGGTGACTATGACAGAGCTAGAGAATATCTTGAGAAAGCACTTGCGATCAAAATTGAAATTGGTGACAGAAATGGAGAAGCAACATCTTACGGAAACTTAGGAACTGTGTTTATATCCCTTGGTGAGTATGACAGAGCTAGACAATATCTTGAGAAAGCACTTGCGATCAAAATTGAAATTGGTGACAGAGGTGGAGAAGCAGTATCTTACGGAAACTTAGGAACTGTCTTTGAATCCGTTGGTGACTGTGACAAAGCTAGAGAATATCTTGAGAAAGCACTTGCGATCAGAGTTGAAATTGGTGACAAAGAGGGAGAATCGACAGATTACGGAAACTTAGGAACTGTGTTTAAATCCCTTGGTGAGTATGACAGAGCTAGACAATATCTTGAGAAAGCACTTGCGATCAAAATTGAAATTGGTGACAGAGATGGAGAAGCGTCATTTTACGGAAACTTAGGAACTGTGTTTATATCCCTTGGTGAGTATGACAGAGCTAGAGAATATCTTGAGAAAGCACTTGCGATCAGAATTGAAATTGGTGACAGAAATGGAGAAGCATCATCTTACGGAAACTTAGGAACTGTGTTTCAATCCGTTGGTGACTATGTCAAAGCTAGAGAATATCATGAGAAAGCACTTGCGATCAAAATTGAAATTGGTGACAGAAATGGAGAAGCATCATCTTACGGAAACTTAGGAACTGTGTTTCAATCCGTTGGTGAATATGAGAAAGCTAGAGAATATCAGGAAAAAGCACTAGCGATCAAAACTGAAATTGGTGACAAAGTGGGAGAATCAACAGGTTACGGAAACTTAGGAACTGTGTTTAGATCCCTTGGTGAGTATGACAAAGCTAGAGAATATCATGAGAAAGCACTTGCGATCAAAATTGAAATTGGTGACAGAAATGGAGAAGCATCATCTTACGGAAACTTAGGAACTGTGTTTAAATCCCTTGGTGAGTATGACAAAGCTAGAGAATATCTTGAGAAAGCACTTGCGATCATAGTTGAAATTGGTGACAAAGTGGGAGAATCAACAGGTTACGGAAACTTAGGAACTGTGTTTAGATCCCTTGGTGACTACGACAAAGCTAGAGAATATCATGAGAAAGCACTTGCGATCCAAATTGAAATTGGTGACAGAAATGGAGAAGCATCATCTTACGGAAACTTAGGAACTGTGTTTCAATCCATTGGTGACTATGTCATGGCCGAACGCTATTTTGAGACGGCAATTTCAGTAAGTAAAGATATTAAAGACCTTCACTCAGAGCTTCAACATCTTTGTAACCTTACATTTTCAAAGTTATTACAAGAAAAGATGGAGGAAGCGTTTGACTGTCTGCATTTGTGTGTGAATAAAAGCGAAGATTTGCGTGGGTTATTGGAAGACAACGATCAGTTTAAAATATCGCTTTTAGACGTTTACGATTTTCCTTATCAGGTTCTAAGTAAGTTCTTTTGTTTTTCTGGACATCCTAACAATGCTCTTTATGTTTTAGAGCTATCACGGGCTAGAGCCCTAGCAGACTTGATGGCGACTCAGTACTCTGTTGAAATGCAAATCTCAGCTAATCCCCAATCGTGGATTGGCATTGAAAATATTATGAGAAAAGAAAGTAATTGTGCGTGCTTGTACATTTCCTATCATGTTCAAGATTTGTTTTTGTGGATTATCAAAACCAGCGGAGTCATTTATTTCCGTACACTAGGAATAAACCTTGCACCCAGCGGATTAACTGACAGTTTTGATGATTTTTTTACCAAATGCTTTCGCAGCTTTGGCACTTTACCCGAAGAGAATTGCGAAGATCGATCGTTAAATGACATTAAGTCAAAACTGAAACCATGCCAGGAAGAGAGCCACTCAGCTGGGCCACTCGTAGAGGATGACGATAAAGAAAGTCAAAATGAGGAATCAAGCATTTCTTTGTGTTACAGAATGCTCATCGCTCCTGTGGCTGACTTACTTGAGGAACCCGAAATCATCATTGTTCCTAATCGGTCGTTAAACAAAGTTCCATTTGCAGCGTTAAGTGATAACTGTGGGAAGTTTTTATCAGAGACTTTCAGGATCCGCATAGTTCCTTCATTGTCGACTCTCAAGCTCATTCAGGACAGTCCATCAGACCGTCACAGTCAGACTGGTGCACTGATAGTGGGTGATCCTGAGGTTGGCTCGGTACGTTATAAGGGATGTCGTAAGACCCTTTCACCATTACCTTGTGCAAGAAAGGAAGCAGAAATGATTGGAGAACTTCTGGGTTTACAACCCTTGTTAGGACGGTGTGCAACCAAGCAGGCGGTACTTGGAAGGTTGCATTCAGTTAGTCTGATACATTTTGCTGCACATGGTAATGCTGAAAGAGGAGAGATTGCCCTTTCCCCTCTACGCTCTACCAGAAAGATTCCAAAAGAAGAAGAGTACTTATTGACAATGTCTGACATTTCGAAAGTACGACTGCGAGCTAAGTTGGTGGTACTTAGTTGCTGTCACAGTGGACGTGGACAGATTCGTGCCGAAGGAGTGGTTGGAATTGCCCGAGCGTTCCTAGGATCCGGTGCACGTTCAGTACTGGTGGCATTGTGGGCCATACAAGACAGTGCAACAGAGCAACTGATGGGCCGTTTCTACGAACACCTTGTTCGTGGGAAGAGTGCTAGCGAATCTCTTCATGAGGCCATGAAGTGGATGAGAGGCAACGGCTTTATCAAGGTTCGCGAGTGGGCACCGTTCATGCTGATTGGAGATAACGTGACATTTGATTTTGCTAACTAAACATTTAACGATGGAATCAATGATGACAAACTCCGCAAAAAAGACTAACGGGTTGCTGATTCACATGATTTATTTATGCGCTTTGTCTCTGCTTCAGGGTTTTGGTTCTGGCATCTCGTGTGTACAAAATAGGTTGTCAGAAAAACCGTTGAAACTTTAAAGGGAAAATGTCGGAAAAAAGTTAATGCAAGGAAAAACACAAAGAAAAAAATCCATGCACAAGATTTGCCACATTTTGATATTAAACCAAAATCATAATTCTTCTCGTTAAGTGTTCCAAAATGCACCAATGGCATTTTCCCGGGGAGGCATGTCCCGGACTTCCCTACGGAATTGGGCTCTGGCCCATTTTAATACATTACAATCAGTGCTAGCTTTTGGGCTCCCTCGCCTGAAAATTCGTTCCTTCGGGTAAAACAGGTATATTAATCACACAATTTTTCACTATAAACTGCTATTTACTTTTGAAATCTCCCACAGTAAATTAAATTTCTTAAAGTGAAAATTGTGCAAAGTAACGTTAAAGTACAAAAATTCTTGTACAGGCAATGGGCCTCCAAAAATTATTGCAAGCTAAAAATCTTTCTCCCCCCCTTCAGTTTTCTAATGGTCCGTCCCTTAAGTATAAAAGTCCAAATATTCCGCTGAAACTAAAAAGTAAATATATCTTGAAGACACTGTAGTATTTTTTTAAACACTACTGTGTTAAAACTTCGCTATATCATGCATATTTTTTATGAATAAATATTGGTCGCCGATGTATATCTTGAAGACACTGTAGTATTTTTTTAAACACTACTGTGTTAAAACTTCGCTATATCATGCATATTTTTTATGAATAAATATTGGTCGCCGATGACGGCGAAATACAAATGATGAGTGAAAATAGAGCGACTTTTTTCCATGGCCGAGTGGGAGGTGGCACATGATGAAAAAAAACACTACTTTCATATTTAAATTCAGAGATACCTTATGGTCAGTCAATCAACGTGGTGCAATTTGTTTTTTCAAAGCTATTTTTATTTTGCAGAAAAGTCTCAAAAACTGTAACGAGCGCCGACAGCCATAAAATGGTCGAAATTCATAGCACGAGTAAGAGCACAAGAACTTTGCTGCTCAAAAGCGCAGAATAAAGCACGCTTTTCTTAAGTTTGTATAATTGTAAAGGAGGCATTAAAGAATGATTTGAGTCTAACAACCGGATTATTACGGCAAATTTGAATTTCTGGAGCCTCTTTGAAAATCGCTAAAATATGATTGATTAAAAATCACATTTTGGAGCAGTTTTTCAAGGAACACTTTTCCTATTGCGGTATAACTCAGAATCACTTAAGATTTGGTTTTTGATAAGTGGAAATGATGTTCTTTTTAATGGCATAAAAAATAGCCTGGGGCTTTTAATAACTACCAAGAACTAGCCCTTTCCATTTGGACGAAATCACAACACCGACTTGTCAACAACCGCAAAGAATCGAATTACGCTTTCGTTTCTCAAAGCCAAAATTCCAACAAAATCTTACTGCTTAGCACCATACTAGATCAGAAACTCAATATATTTAGCTTACCTGGTGAAACAATTCGTTGAAGATATGTATATCCTACTTTCGTTTTAAGAGGCTATGACTGAGAATTTCGAGAGTTGCTGGACAGGCTCGAAAATCGAAAATCCTGATACTTTGTCTGAAAAACACCTATAGAGGACTTTATTCGAAAATATTATTCTTATCTTCTAGGAATTTACAGTTTTTGAGAAATTCGGAAAAAACGAAAATACGGATCTCGCCTCATTAAATATGCAAAAAATATGAGTAAAATTAGCAAAGTTCTCGATATTTTGATTGAAGCAGTTTGCAATGTTATGAAACGAAATTAACTTAGAATAACAGCTTTACCTTTCCTCTTTCAAGCAATGGGAACTTTTAATTTTTTTTTTTTTACACTTGTGAGGGTACCGCCGCCTTTTGAAAAACTGCTATACCGAGCACTTAGGAAAACAGCAAATATTTAGAAACTTTAGAGGCTCAAAATGCATCTTGGTATGTCCGATATCAAGTCGAAATGAACATTGTACCAAAGTATGGTGTCTTAACTGTGATAATATGAAATAAAAAATCTGGGCAGTCGAGATTCACACTGACAAGAAACACAAGTTCGCGGTGTACTTTCGTCTAATTTGCATAATGCTAATTTTCAAAGAAGTCTTCTGCTGAGCGATCTAGTCTGCTTTATTCCAATTTGCAGGCTACGATTTGTAGAAAATACACAAACACGAGTTTAAACATGTTTTTACTGTGTTGATATATTAATGTTGTTTTGTGCTTACAAACAGTTTACATGAAAGCAAAGGGAAAAATCACAAGTCAGATCTACAATAGTCGCAATTGCGTGACCTGCGTCACGTTATATAATTTTGTTTACTTTGCAACTAGAATATAAACTAGCCCGTTGAGGATCTGAAACTTTTTTTATTCTGATAACAATTCAAGTAACTAAGTTGCAATTTTCGGTTTACTCGTATTACGTTTGTCAAACATGGAAGACATGCGGTATGTCTTCTGACGTACACGTATTTTGGTAAGCTAAGCTTTCATGTTATTGGTCTTTTTGCCACATACCAACGGAAATTTTTGAAGTTCTGTCTGCTCATAAAAACAGCCTAAATAATGCAGACCGTGAAAATGCAGACACTGCTGAAAAGGACGCTTATAATAAACGAAAACACCTTAAACATGTATGAAAAATGTGCCAACATTTCTCGAAGCGTATATCTCGAAGCTTACTTGGAAAAAAATATATAATTACATTTTTTAAACTTTAGTTCAGTTCAGTCCATAGTGCGATTGTCTTCCTGCAGGGTATGGAGAGGTGTATCTAATTTGTACTGCAAGGGCAGGTTTTCACAAGATCTTCCAGAAGAGAGATGTAGGGGGGGCTTTTTCCCTCTGATCATGTGGCAGTGAGAATCCTGAAAAATTTGTTTGCAAAAGCAAAAAAAGCCCAACTAAATTTTTTGCAGGCATGAAAAAAATTGTCTGCAGGAAGATGACACAGGAAAAAATGTTTTCACAGACAACGATACAGAAAAAAAAAATTGTTTGCCTTTAAAAAAATTTCATGCCCCTGCTTCCAAAAAAATAATGGTCCGCCCCATAGATAGACAAGATACAGCCGCTTATTTAGTATTCTAAATATCCTAAATCCCATCAAAATAAGCCAAAATATATTTTTTTTCAATTCCTTTGCAATTTATGCAATACTGCTCAACAAAGATTTCAATTACCTTTTAACGTTTCGACACAGGAGAGCAAAGAAAACATTGCGTGCAGAATGTAATTTAATTAAGCGAAATATTTTCACGTCTATTAAACACTACAAGCAGTTGAGTGAAAGAATTTCGTTTTCATGACTGAGAACAGCTTCCAAATAGTCAATACATGGAAATAACAATCAGATCGGAATTCAATAACTATTAAAGCGAGTTTTCATTCTGTCTTAACTACTTTTTGGCAAGTTTCAATATTTATGCAAATTTTGCGCGAAATGTAATTTGATTACACTGTCTTGTTTTCAAGCTCCAGATTGAATCTTGAATGGTGAAAACTCTTTTTAATGAAAGTTGCATTCTGTGAATGAAATCCTGCTTTTTTTAATCTTGTAATATATATAGTTTAAATATTTTTATGAATTGTAACAGTACACGTAATTCAGTCCAAGGACTGCAAAGTGTTATACTTTTAATAAACGATACTTCTTCTTCTCTTCTTCTCTACTTCTGCTTCAGTTGAATAGAACAATCAATTGCTGACTACAATTTTATTTAATTTTCCATTTTTTTTTCAAAGTTATTTTTTGTTTATGAACACGAATGTCACTTCCGGAATCTTTTCATCAAAAGATGTCGATTTCACGTTGCGTTTCCCACGGATTATAAAAAAAACATGCAGCTGGAAAGAGAACATTTTCAGTGGCTTCACACTTGAAAACGAGGATTCATATTATTTTGCACTGTAAAACATTTATTCCAATTACATACATGACAATTTCTTTCACAAGTGCGTGTCGTGCTCGAGCTCCGTTCGACAGTTGCTTCGTTAACAACATCCTTGCTTCCTGATTGGATTACGATCACCGCACCAAGCCCGCAATGAGGCGGGCTATTGTTTAAGCACAATTACACCGAACGATTATCGATCCCGAACCATTCCCTTGGGATTGCTAACAGCGTTTTTTCCACTACATAGAGTCTAAAGCGCATGCGCATTAGACTCAAAAACCGAAAATTATCCGTCGCGGTTCAAGTTGTCCACAATACGCAAAATCTGGTCATTTCACGTTGTTGTTCCGCAAAGAACGGCTATGGACGGCAATGAAACTGGAACAGTCGAATATTCGACTGAACTCGCATTTAATACAAATTTGCCAATTAATTGTTTTAAACGTCGCATTTTACATGCACTTCATTCGGCAAATTTGATTCGGTGCATGTAAAATGCGACGTTTAAACCAGGCCCGAGGTCGCGCAGGACCCTTGCTCTCACTATGTATGTGTTCATTTAAAGAGTATGCACGAACTGCAACGACTGAGACATATTTTTAAAGTTCTTTGTATTATAAATTACATGTTATTGTTTTCAGCTTTGAATCCCGTGCGCTGGAACCTGGCGAATTATCATAATTTTGTACTTATTAAAAATAATATTCAGCTTTGAAATGCGTGCTTTATCGCGGTATTGTCGAAGCGATTCAAGTCATGAAATTCTTTACCAAAATTTCTGAAAAAATACTTTAATGCACTCTGTTTGAAATGAACATATTTCTCGTAGCTTCGAGGAATGAATTTTAATCGCATATATAAAGAAGTGTCAAATGACACACCCAGAATTTAGCTGTTAGTTCGTCGAAGTTCTGTGAGGTGAACGGCGGACATCTTTCTCCGTGTGCTTTCTTCAGATAAGTCTACGTTTTCTATCTTCTTTGTATTAGTTTTATTCATTTAGCTACTATAAGGTTTAGTTTTCGAAATTTCGCTCGCCTTCAAAATTTGGCCTTTAAACGGTGTAATCAGAAGCAGTCTGCTTCTGCTTTCATACTTTTTCGGTTTGTTCGGTTCGTGTCACTCTTCTAATCAAAACGAAGCTCTTCGATCGAAATAAGATAGAATTTTGCTTCCGAGCAATTGTAAGAAAACTCCAGTAAGTTTCCATGAACTTGTGAGCAGTCATTCCAATAAAATATTCCATGAGAAGAGAGTTATTAGGAGCGAATAAGTAATAGAATTCCCTAACTACAGTTAGCTGATGTTGGTTTAATGTTTCTTTTTCGTTTTGCGCAGGGTTTGAGTTGACTGCAATCATGAGTGCAATCATCTTGGATAGAAGTGCGGTGCGTAGCTCTTGGACTCTGACGCTTGTGGCAACTGGATAAATCTTATCACAGATAAGTACAAATTCATAGTTTTCACATTTTTGTCATTTACCATTTTAGTTTCAGAGCTCGTTTCTCAGGTTAATTTGTGATTGGCATTTGATATAACCAGAGTAGAAAACCGTTGAAGTGCGCCTCATCTGTTGCCGACCTAAGGCAGTGAATCGCAACTATTTGAGAGAAAATAATTAACGGAAAACGATCCTGCTGACAGAGGAATCAGAAAAAAGAAAACAGAACATAAAGTTAATATGAATAATAACACCTCATTGGTCACTCAGAGCACGTTTGTTCAAGCTATACATAGCGATGATTTTTAATCACCGCAGCCAAAAATTGCACTTAGTGAACGTGTTGAAAGAAACAAAGAAAGAAAGGCTTGTTATTTTGACGTTTCCTGTGTTTACTCCAGGTTGGACAGAGATGCATCAAAGAAAATGTATGGTCTCCTGAGTGCAACCATTTTGAATGGAAATGACAATGTGTGTAGCTCTTGGACTCTGGCGCAAGTTGACAGTTGGAAACATCTTATTTCAGATAAGTACATCACCGTTTTCTTATTTACTCTGTTATTTAC
This sequence comes from Meandrina meandrites, assembly GCA_963693305.1. Taxonomy (NCBI): domain Eukaryota; kingdom Metazoa; phylum Cnidaria; class Anthozoa; order Scleractinia; family Meandrinidae; genus Meandrina; species Meandrina meandrites. Next base: position 50,214,430 of record OY855904.1, on the reverse strand, counting down.
CATTTCAGACTCAGAGTGGTCAAATAAAATGTTTCTTTTCATTATTGATAAATTGTCATTGAGTATCTTGCAAAGAAATCATTAAATTGTGTTGATGTATCACTAAATTCTCCGTACTAGCATTATAAGAATGTACGTAGCAATCAGCTCTAGCTTGTTCGTTATTTTCGGAGCTCAAAGCAAAACCATTAAGCACTGTATTGAATTTCCAGTGCTAAATTAAATAGGAGTGATGGCCGTTCAGTGCCCAGAAAATAGGTGGAGTTCAAAACAAACGCATCAGATATCAGATATCATTGCCGTTGGGTTGTAAATTAAAGGGTGTATAGAGTATATGTTTTCTGCTAATAGAAGCATTCAGCTGATGTCAATAGTAAAGAAATAATCACCTTGAGGATATTGTCGCGATAAACTACCAAATTTTAGAACTAATATTTTAAAGAAATGTTCAACAATTAGCAAAAAGAATTAAGAATTTTTGGCTCGGAATCGAAAACTTTTGTAATATTTTTTATCAACCATAGAAGAATCTAGGAATGTTATGGCCTTTCATTTTAAAGATCAATGCAGTAAAAAGGCAACAGATGGCCTATAAAACATGCACCACGCGTTTAATTTCTACTTGTTTTAATTTGTAAAACATTGATACGCCAAATTGAACGTATTTCACAGGCGATCTGCGTTAGGAATGAAAATAGAGTTTATTATCCGTAATTAATCATCTATCGCGGCCCTGAGAGAATGCCATAAGCTCTAAGAACCCTGTAAGACACCTGTCGTAGTGGAACTGGTGTTTAATACTAATTAAAACAACAGCAACAACAACAACAACAACAACAACAACAACAACAACAACAAAAAACAGGACACTTGAAAAACAAATGAAGTCAAGAAACTTTAACTGCCTGTAAAATGTTTCGCTTTACAACTGCCATTTTTGTTTTATATCATAAAATTCACCCTTACTTAATGGGCTTTTGCCATTAAAAGACTAAAAATGTTCCAAGAATCGCGTGATGTAGCTTTTTGCGAGTCTTGTAGTTAGGCGTTTTAGCCAAATATGCGTGAAAATCTATGGAGAAATCATGGCTTTTTACGTCAGACGAATTGCAGATCATACTTTGATACAGGCCAAGCCAAGGCTTTTTTTCACTATTGTAATTCACATGAATTCAGATTGAAGAAGAAAACCATTTACCATCAGCTGATATAAATAAGGACACCTTATAATTTTTGCTTTTTGATTTCTTACTCTGTACAGTCAACTTAGATATACCTGGCGTAGATTCGAAGATGTATATTCAGGGAAGAATGCAACCTTTTTGTACACTGCAGTCAAATTAAGTTTCGCGGAGAATTAACTGAATAAAAAAACTCCTGACAAAAAAGCAATAAGGGTGGTGGGTCCCTTTCAGGAAGTGAGTGGGCCGCCATTATCTGGGGCACATCTTTTAGTTGGAAGGATTTGGAGTTATAAAAAGTAGCATCCCTCATCAAACGAATATTAAACTCTATCAACATACATACTTAACGATTTATATCCAAAAAATATACAGGACTTGGCAGGGGCACAGTTTTATACTAGGAAGCTTTTCAGTGTTAATTGGTCTTCTGGAAATAAATTTGAAATCCATGCATGGCCTTACATTCGTGGAGTAGTCCAGTACCTCTTGTGAACCTCTAATTTCAGAGGCATTCTAAAACAATATTGCTCATTGTCTTCAGGGATAGGGGCATTGTTTGTGCCCTTTGTCCTATTGTTCTTATGGCCAATCACCTGAGATGTTCAATGAGGTGCTGGTCGACTCTATTCGTGGGGAGGGGTGGTAATGATTAGGAATGGTGTATATTCGGAATTTTTTTTTCACCTCAAATTTCGGGAACTTATTTTCTCGGTGTAGAGGCGTTTTTTGGACGTCCTTCAGTATGGGAATCTTTTAAGAGTTACGTGGCGCGAGTTTCACCGGGTGTGCTGATATGCATGTTGAATGAAAAACATTTTATCATAAATTCTTGGTTTTCATGTTACGTCAAAAAAATTTGAAATCAAAATTCAATAGGCCTGCTAAACTTTCGATGCCACTAGGTGTAAGATGAACTAAAAATATATCTTTTTTTGCAAATTTCCAGCTTGGTCGTGCCCTTCGTTTTTAAAACAGAGCATTTGGAATATTCGAGTTCTCCGCCGTGTGTGATATCAAGCTGAGTGCCATGACAAAGTTGTTTTGATTCAAAAAAGGCCTTTCCTTTCCACTTTTGCAGATTGCACATTCCCAATGTAATAACTGCTGTTTATGTAAAAGTATAATAGATCATGAGCCAAAAATAGTCGCTATTTATAGCAAAATTAAGTTCCAGATGGTTTCTCTGACATCACGGCGGCCATATTTGTGCCACTCGGAAGGACACAAATATGGCTTCTCCATACTGAGCCTTATAAAATTGCGTGGAAAGTTTCGGCAAATAACCCGAGACTTAAAAAAATTGTTTATCTATTTATCTTCTATAATATCTGAAATTCATAGCTTCTGTCGTTGATTTTTTTATTGCGTGACAGTGAAAACGTTAGCAACTGTGTTTCAATCCCGTGGTGAATATGACAAAGCTGTAGAAAATCTTGAGAACGCACTTACGATCATAATTAAAATTGGTGACAGAGCAGGAGAAGCAAGCTGTTATGGAAACCTAGGAACTGTGTTTCAATCACTCGGTGAACATGACAGAGCTAGAGCATATCACGAGAAAGCACTTGCGATCAGGATTAAAATTGGCGACCGAAGAGGGGAAGCAGCGGATTACGGAAACTTAGGAACTGTGTTTCAATCTCTTGGTAAACATGTTATGGCTGAAACGTATCTCGAGAAGGCACTTTCAATTAGTAAAGATATTGGAGACCATCAAGCAGAGTTTACATTACTTTATAGCCTTACAACGTCGAAGTTATTCCAAGAAAAGATGAAGGAAGCGTTTGACTGTTTGCTCCAGTGCATTAACAAGAGTGAGAATTTGCGAGGTTTTCTGAAAGACAATGACCAGTTTAAGATTTCGTTTTCAGACGTCCACGATTTTCCTTATCGGGAGCTCAGTGCATTTTTTTGTTTTAATTGGAACCCAAACAATGGTCTTTATGTTTTAGAGCTATCACGGGCTAGAACTCTAGCAGACTTGATGGCGAATCAGTACTCTGTTGAAATGCAAATCTCAGCTAATTCACAATCGTGGATTGGTATTGAAAATATTATGAGACAAGAAAGTAATTGCGCTTGCCTGTACATTTCTTATTATGCTCAAGAGTTGTTTTTGTGGATTATCAAAACCAGCGGAGTCATTTATTTCCGTACACTAACAATCAACGAAAACCTTGCACCCGGCGGATTAATTGGCAGTTTTGATGATTTGTTTACCACATGCTTTCCGAGCCCGGCCGCTTGGCGAATTGTAGAGGATGACGATGAAGCAAGTCAAAATCCCGAATCGAGCCTGTCTTTGTCTTACAGAATGCTCATCGCTCCTGTGGCTGATTTACTTGAGGAGCTCGAAATCATCATTGTTCCTGATCGCTCCTTAAACCAAATTCCATTTGCAGCATTAACTGATGAAGGCGGGAAGTATTTATCGGAGACTTTCAGGATTCGCATCGTTCCTTCATTTTCGACTCTCAAGCTCATTCAGGACAGTCCAGCAGACTATCACAATCAGAGTGGGGCACTGATAGTTGGTGATCCTGAGGTTGGTCGGGTGCGTTTCAAGGGACGTCGTAAAACCTTCTTACCATTGCCTTGTGCAAAAAAGGAAGCAGAGATGATTGGAGAGCTGCTGGGCGTACAGCCTTTGTTAGGAGAATGCGCAAAGAAGCAAGCGGTGCTTGAAAGGTTAAATTCAGTTAGTCTGATACATTTTGCTGCACATGGTAATGCTGAAAGAGGAGAAATTGCCCTTTCCCCTGTGCGCTCTACAAATAGGATTCCACTTGAAGAAGACTACTTATTGACAATATCTGACATTTCGAAAGTACGACTGCGAGCTAAGTTGGTGGTACTTAACTGTTGTCACAGTGGACGTGGACAGATTCGAGCCGAGGGAGTGGTTGGAATCGCTCGAGCGTTCTTAGGATCCGGGGCACGTTCAGTACTGGTGGCACTGTGGGCCCTAAACGATCGAGCAACAAAGCAGTTCATGAGACGTTTCTACGAGCATCTTGTTCGTGGGGAAAGTGCCAGTGAAGCTCTTCATGAGACTATGAAGTGGATGAGAGGCAACGGCTTTACCAAGTTTTCCGAGTGGGCACCGTTTATGTTGATTGGAGATAACGTGGCATTTGACTTTGTGAAATAAAAGTAAGTTTAAGAAATATGAAACTTTACATTTCCATCCGGCGTCTGTTGCGATGCAAAGGCAATGGATTTGAGCTAATTTTCAGTTCATTTTAAGAAACAGGAATAAAGTTATTCAAAAAATGCCAGTCGTGCGATATCTGTCTTATTTTTGGTCCAGAATTAGTTTCACGCAGCAGACGCAATAGTGCCTTACTGTTGATCATTTCCACTAAAGAGCACATCTTTTCTTGTACTTTATTTTAAGAAATCTGTAACAGAGGCACTGATATTTTTATTTGCATTATTTTGCAGGGATATGCAACCTCCACTCAGCCTCGTATCCAGGGTCGTTTTTGCGTTGGCATCCAATATGGCGATCTTTGGACATCGCATGATCTGTCACAATTGATGGTTATATTCACTTCGCGCCGTAGTCGCGTGCCCTCTGGATGCAAGTGTAATAACGTTATAACGCCCGGTCCACAGGAAGGCACTTCACGAGGACGCTGTCTTCGCTTCGTGTCTTAGGGACCTGGCTGCAGGTTTGTGCAAAATCTGAGGAGGTCGAAACAACATTTGAAAGCTGAAGAAAGAAAAGTTTAATATTGGCTGCCTAATTTTATACTGAAACAAAGAAGTAAATATATATTATTTGACATTTTTTTACATATTATTTGACATTGCACTGTGTAGTATCACTATGAGTTTTGCTTAACATTTACAAGCCGGCAGTGCCAGACATATAGCCCATATATGGGCTATATAGGTATGTGCCGCGGGATAGGGTATGGTTTTTGAGGTTCTCGGTCCTTAAATAGGGTATCATGTTTGCTCCTTTTGGCATTGTGTTCCCGGTGTTGTCCTTAGATAGGGTACCTAGATTCTGTCAGCTAAAATAAATGTAACAAAAAAATGGTATGTTTAAACTATAAACTATCAACTACTAGGAAAGCGATTTTGTAAAGATTTGTGTTTTGCCGTGTGCGGTTAGCTTTTATTTGGATCGTCACCCAACGCTTCTCTCCTTGAATAGGGTGTCATTTTTCGGGTTTGGGCGTTAAAAAGGGTGTCAATTTCCGTTTTCTTTATCCTTAAATAGGGTCAGGGTTTAAAGTATTGATTAAAATGTTCCGAATGTGCACATTAGTAAATCCTATTTTAAAAAAAATGCCTTACCCAGCGAACTGATTTTTTTATCGATTTTCAAAGAGGAGCCTCTCAGCCTCTTCGTAATTCACGCGGCCGCCATCTTGAATAGCGCGCAATGGACTGTGGGCATTGATGACGTAGCGTGGTTGCTCGCTCCAATCTCAACCTCGTTCCCAGAGTCTCTCTCTCCCCGCCCCCAAGAGCGAGAGAAGAGAGACCCTGGTTGCGACTGGTCACATGATCTGGGTGACAAACCAAAACCGCAGGGAGGGTTGTTCCTCAACAACTGTAGGCTTAGTATTGACAAAAGCAGTCTAAGCCGCCCCTCCCTTCAACGAATTTTTTGTCACCACCCAAATTCTGGGTAGCACGTGACCAGCCGCAAACAGGGTCTCTCTTCTCTCGCTCTTGGGGGCGGGGAGAGAGTGACCCTGGGAACGAGGTTGGCTCCAATCTCTGCTGTATGGCGGAATTGGTAAACATCTGTAAATATGTCGCAGATTTTGCCATATCAGCCATATATCACCTGGACCTACAGTACTCTTTTAACCTGGAACTCTATTCTTCTTTCTGATGAATTTTAAAAAATATCGGGCCACAATGAAGAAACCCTTTTAAAGAATCGAGTGGCTTTTATTTACAAACGAGCAAAACAAAGATCAACAGTTCAGTTCCATTCATCAAATATATTTCACTTTTAAAATCATACAAATACTTAACGAAACATAGGTCTCTTTTATAAATAAAAACACAGAGCATAGATGACATTTCTGCTTCACTGTGTACCTTCATCTTTCGACAAAAATGCCAGCTCTTTGCAACACACTGATGGCTTCTCGATCGGCAGTGCACAACATCGTTCGCATAAGCGGTCTAAAGAAGTGTTCGATGGCGATCGACATTTTCTTACTTTAAAATTGAACCTTCCTCCTCCTCTTCTTCTTGTTATGATGCATTCTCTGGTCGTTCTTCTTTAGAAGAGTACTCTAGGTTCAGGTGATATGGCAAAATCTGCTACATGTTTACCAAATTATCTCGAATTCATAGAGCAGAGATTGGAGAGAGCAACCACGATACGTCATCAATGCCCAGAGTCCACTGCGCGCTATTCAAGATGGCGGCCGCGGGAATTTCGAAGAGGCTAAAACGCTCTTCTTCGAAAATCGATAAAAAAATCAGTTCGCCAGGTAAGTCATTTTTTTAATATAGGATCTATTAATTAACACATTTGGAACATTTTTAGCGATACTTGTAAAAACAGTGGAGGGTTCCTTTAAGAACCTTCGCGGCACACCCCTATCCGAAATTTATGTGAGTACCCCCCCCCCCCCCCCCCGGGGGTGAATCGGCGCCTAAAAGAGCGTTTTTGTATGATGCTACGGCAAGCATATTGGTGCTCCAAAACAAATAAGCGGCGACCATATTGATGTACTAAGCCATTTCTCTGGGAGTTACACTCAACTTAATACAAGAATCGTCAGTAAGACATCTCTATATGATGGTGTTTGTTGAGGTAGTTTCTCCAGCTACGCGTTGTAAATAGCCGAGTTGCTTTTTGCCAGTTTTGATATTTAACCACATTATGTTCATTTTAAATATGCAACAGTTTAAGGTAATTTTTAAAAAGCTGGAACATTTTTCGCACATTAATTTTACAATTTAAATTTTGATTGGCTTTCGGCGTAATTTCATGATTTAAATATAGTTTGTAATAAAGTCTACATAGTTACATTAGTGTGTTTGTAATTTAATTTGATTTTGAACTGCTTTTTTAAATTTATCCGTTGTGTATTGGTGAGGTTTTTTAGTTTTATATTTACTTTAGTTATTTGTGTCGACCCTCAATAAATATAGTTGATTATAATTCTATTAAATACATTGCAGTCGCTATTTGTTTTTGAACTGGCTAAGAGTCTTTTAAGGTTTCGTTTTTTCCGAGTAAATTAAATCCCCCCCCCCAACTGCACAAACGTCTGGGCCATGCTAGGACATCTTGCAAAGACTGCTAATCTGCTCACAGCAAGAATACATGTGCCGTTTGTGTTTGGTATAACAGGACGTTGATCATAGTCTTTCTCCATGTAATTTATTTCGGCTTCGGCTTGTAAAACGAACCAATAATCGTGAAATATTATAATAATATGAGCCGAAATCGACAACCAGGCTTCGTGGATAGGTATATGGTGGACTATAGTAATCTACCGAAGAATTCCCGGACAAAATAAAAATAAGCCCCACTCCTCGCCCAAAGAAAAAAAGTGTTCCAAACGCAATACTCTCAGGAAATCAAGCATTTCCAAAAACTAAGCCGATGAGCTTATATTAAATTTAGCTCTTGGAAAAAGATTAACTTTTTGGTTTAATAGGGAAAGAGTTTTAGAAATCGCTGTGTACACCCTAAGCTAATGCAAGTTTCAAGGAGCAGGCCATGCCCCTGGGATCTGGGGAGATCAAACGACACAGGAACCTGCGTAGCTGGCGGTTTGGTTGACACGAGGGGAAATAGGAACCTTCAGGTCGGAGAACGATGGCGATCCAGTTACGTTCCCAAACTGAGTCCTCGGTACTTTCTGTCGCTGGCCCGTTAAAAGGAAGACTATCGGTTTTTCGAACTTGGTGTGAAATGTGATAATCATGAGCAAAGCACTTGGTTTGAAAAGTCGTTCGCGTACTCAATCTCTGAAGTAACGAGGCTCAAACAAGGGCGGAGCCACGAGAACCGTGAGGTCCAAACCCTTTTCCTTTCCTATACTATTTTTCGACAGAGTAATAAGGTAACCCTTCATCAACTTCGATAGAGCCGGTAACCATTTCACATACCTATGGTAGGAATACTGCATCCATTTTTAAAGGCTAACTTAAATGATTCCTTAAAACACTCAGAAGACGAATTTTAAAAACGCGGTTGTGTTTATACAAGGCTAGAAGCTTGCACGGGGTCGTGACAGTTCCTGATCGCATTGGAATTAAGAAGTGTCGATCTTTTAGAGGAGAGAAACACAAAACAGGGATAAATGAAGGGATAAAATACCTCCGAATATAGAGAATTGTGAATAAAAGTTTATTTTTATTTATAGCGTCTACACTACTGAAAAATTATAATCAGTTGTCATTCCAGGAATCGTTACAATCGACCAACACGTGAAAATACGAAAAACAACCAACATAATTATATGTGTTGAACACATATACGTGTTTTTTACGAATCTTTTAAAACTAAATCTCTGTATTCTTACATAAAATCATTTCAAAATGAAAGAAAAGCAGTCTGAACGGGGGGTGAAAGCTCTAACAAATGCCTGCCTCGTACCCATACGTCTCTCTGCTGAAAAAAAACAATGGGCGCGCAAGGGAGGAAGCCTCGCGCTTCGCGCTCGTCACCAGTCGCTCGCGCTTCGCGCTCGTTACGCGAAACGCCTGAGGAGGAGGATGAACAAATGCTGTTTGAGCAGAACCACGTGTACTGAAAGTCATCCCGAAAATCTGGAATATCGTCCCGAATTTTTGGGAGGCATTCCCAATAAATTTCAAACTTCCCGAAATTTTAACTTCATTTCTTCGTGTCTCCCGGAAAATTTCCCAAGTCTCCCGATTCCTGGCAAAATCTTCAGATTCCCGGAAGAATTTTGTTTTTCTCCCGAAACAGCCCTTCTTAGAGTTGACACCCCTCCTAATCTGGCAAAATTTGTCATTCCACTCAACCGAGCTGGCGACACGTTCACTAACTTCGTTATTATTAAGTTATAACGGTATGAACACTGAGCATGAAATTTAAACAAACGAGATTTGGATTCTACGAAAACCCTTTGAAAGTAAAAACGAACTGAACCAATTGTCAAAAGGGAATAAGAAAAACGACAAGGGTGGCTCGCATGAAAGGCTAGGCTCGCAGAATTGTGACATTCTTCGATATCTCGTACATGACGTATATGAGAGTTTATAATCTGTTTTGTCGGAATTTCGAGAAATCCCCGAGTGTTTCGCAGTTTCAATTTGCAAAGCGAACTTCGTCGTGGTAAGTATAACTGACTTTGTATTGTATGGCCTCTATTTTAACCAGTATCGAATACATAGTGCGTGTTTTTAGTTGCCACAACAAACCACAAAGCGAAGATCAATCGCAAACTCGATCGTTTGCTTCTAGAAACAAAGCGATCTTGGGTTGTGTTATTTCATGTCGATTAAATTAATATAGTGAAAACACGGAAATCGATCAAATCGTGCAAACTATATTATGAAGTTAATACAAATAGTAAATAGCACTAAGCATGAAAACCCTTAAAAAGTAAAAACGAAATGAACCAATTGTCAAAAGAGAATAAGAAAAACGACAAGGGTGGGGTCGCCCACTACCTCTCGGAACGAGTTACTTCATTGGTTCTTAAAACAATAGATTACGGGTCATAACAATGCCCCTAGCCCTGGATAACAATAGAGGTAGTGTTTACAGTGGACGAATGAAAATAGAGGTTCCAGAGAGGTAGTGTCTTACTGCAAGGGTGGCTCGCATAACAGACTTTCGCAATTCCGGCTCGCAGAAATTGTGACATTCTTCGATATCTCATTCATGACGTATGTGAGGGTCATAATCTGTTTTCTCGGAATTTCGGGAAACCCCCGAGTGTTTTGTAGTTTCGCTTTGGAAAGCGAGCTTCGTGGTGGTAAGTACAACTGACTTTGTAGTGTATGGCCTCTATCTTAGCCAGTTTAGGATATATAGTTCGTGTTTTTAGTAGCCAGATCAAAATGCAAAGCGAATATCAATCGCAAACTCGATCGTTTGCTTCTGGATACAAAGCGATCTTGGGTTGTGTTATTTCATGTCGATTTGATAAATACAGTGAACACACGGAAATCGATCAAATCGTGCAAACTATATTATGAAGTTAATACAAATAGTAAATTCACGGTCTTTCGTGTCTTAAAATAGAAAATGAAGAATTGAAACAGACCGAGCAAGACCAGATCTTTCTTGATGGCCTAGGTTTGTATTCAGGGAAGAAGTCAAAGGGAATTCGGTTGTTATATCCCAACAACAACATCAAAATGGTTTTGAAAGCTTTTGGGGAATCCTGTCTTTTAAAAAAGAATGAAGAAGATGTGGCAAGAAAGTTTCTCTTTGTCTGTTTTGTACAAAATTTGGAATTTAGTTGTATTTCAATTTGTCCTTGTCTGACGCTTTGCTATAATGACTCCCGGCGGCTACCATTGTCACGCAACAGCAGGGTGACCATTTTTGCATGAAAATAAACAGTCGAGATTTGGATTATTTAAAAAGTCTTAAAAATTAATAAAGAAATTAACCAATTGCCTAAACAAAATAAGAAAAAAGATCAGAGTGGCACATTTAAAAGACTTCCGGCTCGCAGAATATCACATAGCATGTAATATAATCTGGTTTCTCGGAATTTCGGGAAACCCCCGAGTGTTTGTTAGTTTCACTTTCCAAAGCGAACTTCGCCGTGGTAAGTACAACTAACCTTGTATTGTATGGCTCTATCTTAACCAGTTTACGATATATAGTGCCATTTCTTTTGTAACCCTGACATTCATAAAGACACAAATCGAAGATTAATCGTAATCTCGATCGTTCAGTTTGCTTCTAGACACAAAGCTGTTTTGTTCTGTTTAATATTTTATGACTATTAAATACAGTGAAAACACCGAAGAATTATAAACCGGTCAAATTGTTTAAAATATATTCTGAATTGAACAAAAATAGTAAACTCACGGTCTTTTGTGTTTTGAAATTACAATGAAGAATTTTTACAACAGACCGAGGAAGATCAGTTCTCTCTTGATGTCCTGATTTGTATTCAAGGAAGAAGAAGCGAAGGTGAATTCGATTAACAAGTCAACAATAAAATCAAGTGAATGTAAGAAAAATTTAACATACTTTAGAAAAAAAAACCCCTCTGTTTGCCCGATCTGTGCAAAGTTTGAAATCTCGATTGCAATTTGCATTAATTTTGTCTTTGTCCGACGCTTGTCTTGCAGGGAAAGTCCCTCAGTGATATTTCAGTTTGTCACTTTTGGTTTCACTTTTATCAAAAGACAAAGAAGCTGAACACGGTAAGTTTATATGTCCCTAAAAACCGTTAAATGTTTGTGACTGATAGCTTTGCATCTATAGCCGACGTTAAATACTTAGGATTTCCACAGCGAGAGAATTGCATGAGTCACGTGACTGATTTTCTTTGTGTGAGAACGCTTACAGCGAGTCACGCGAGAAGGTCACGCGAATAAACAAATGAACGCACGAAGGAGGTAGCATTCGATCAAGCAAAAACTGGAGTCCTTTTAAGGCTTTTTAAAGAATCCTTGAGTTGACATGTATTGGTTTTGGTGTGATACTTTTGATCTAGCAACAGTGGCAAGTACAAATTAATTAATAGCAGGTTGAGATAATCGCCGTTATTTTCGTTTCATCCGCTGTTGAAGAACAGAATAACAAGAGATAACAGTCGCACATCATACATATGTTTGACTTAAAGTGCACCTAACACCAAAATTTTTTTTCGCTAAAAAAAAATTATCGCACTTAGTCGAGTATTTTGGCGCAAAAATTTTTCGATTTGGTTAAATTCTCGATTTTCTATGCCCTGCCGAAGTCAGGTTTTGTGTGGTTCGCGACCGCGCTAACGGAAGTCTGGGGAGAGTACGCTTGTGACGTCAAATCGAGAACGATGCTCGGTGACCTCTTATCAATATTGCCTTTTATATCTTGGCATTCTGAGTCTTCTGAGACTTTCTGCAACACAATTTTTATGCTTTGGGCACCACAGTCACCTCCATTCTATTGAAACTGACAATGTCTTTCTCTTCATCTGATTTTTAGATGAGCTTTGACCGGGAGTACTAGGAAATTAATTTTATTACTGCCGCGAAAGCACATCGATAGAAGCCGGACAGAATGCATTTGCGTTTATCGCATAGCAGCATTAATATCTGTTTACCAATGGCCATGTTTTCAAAGCTACAGCTGAATCTACTAAATAAGATTCTAGGCCGAGTCAAGTCACCCAGTCTAAACAGTGGTTTTGCTGTTCCGAGATGTGTTTATGGGCACGCGGTGAATAATTCTTCTATCGACCTGAAATCAGAGACAGTGCGTGGATCCGAGCGGCTGATGTCATGCGGTTTTGATACACTTTCGCTGTGATAAATGCTTGAATTCACTATTTTAAATAATTGCTGTACTAAAACAAGTTAATTTATAGGAAAAATCACCAAGTGATTCTCTTTTGTGTTCTTACACATAAGTAAGTGGCGTTTATACAGCGGTCCGAATGTTTTGAAACTGAGCGCTTGTGTCATGTTGTCCATGAGTTGTTCCGGTTATACTAATTGCGGTACTCGAAATACTCGCAGACTACAACTCCTTTCTCACTTTTTTATGTCAAACAGTTCGAAAGAAATTCGCCTCTGACTTAGCTTTCATTACTGGTTAGATATCCCAGCCGAAATACTACGCGAGGGAAAATTATTAGTCAGTGATTAGTTTTATGCATGACAGTCGCTTGTGTGTTGTATGCATAAGGCGGGCTACTTCAGCGACCTTCGCTGGCTATATAATAATAATTGTTTCCAATACATTAAGCCAGTGAATCTGCTTCGAATGTGGCTATTTATTCACTGTTTCCTAAACGTTGTATACGGGTACAATACCTCCGACTTCACTCGATTAATCGATAAACATCTCAGCATTTGAAGTGAGTCAAAGCATATGGTCAAAGCTACACGCGGCGATCGCCAAAGCATTATTTGAAGACCTCATAATCCGTGTTGTCTCGTTCCGATCACGTTGCTTAAGATACAAGTTTCTTTTCGACATTTACATACCATCATACAGCTTCATCGGCTTTTTGTAAAACTCAGCTATAATAATAGCACTGCCTGCGAGTTTCCGGAGTAAACACATAATGCGGCATCATTCGGGCACTCTGAAAACTTCGATAGCTTGCCAAGCAAATTTCGCTCGTTTCTTTGCTTTGTCACGATTAAGTTCCACAGAATGGTATCGTATGAAGCGTTTTACCCTCTTGTAAGTTTCAAGAGCTGTCACAACCCTCTACAAGACATTCAGTGGGCATTTCTTTTCCATCTGATGCATGTAGTTTCTGAAGGAAACAGGAGAATTACTGCGACGTGCAAATTTTGTGTTCTGGATTTGACGTCACACTCGCACTAGACCCAGACCCCTTCACACTCGGTAGTGAACCAAAATGGCGGCATTTTTGCGTACTTTAACAGGGCACAGAAAATCGAGGATTAATCCAAATCAAAAAAAATTTGCGCAGAAATACTCACAAAAATACGGCAATTTCATTAAGCGAAAAAAAGTTTTGGTGTTAGGTGCACTTTAAATACGAATGCCAATCAGTGCTCAGGTTTACAAATATTTTTGTACTCATCTGGCGTGTTCAAATAATTAAAGTTAAATGTACATTGGTCCGTACAGGGGTGTGTCTCCAAGGCTGCTGCCTAACGGGCGCCCGGTCGCCTGGGGCGCCTAAGTTACGAGTGCAGGCGACTAAATTTTTGTTCAAGGAGCCCGGATGGGCGCCTAAGCATCGATTTTCCATTCTCATCTAATGACTTCAATTTCCTTGTAACTTTGTTCCACTGGCGTAAGATATATCCCGTTCAAAACAATAAGTGCTTCATTTCAAAACGGAAATACTAAAACTGTCCACAATCGATATAATTTTAGCGTATAAATACGTAACGTGCCTTTGCAAAATTCGATAACTTCGAAAACCATTTATTTTCGAATGTTTAGGACTGGGACTGACTCCCAACTATGGAATGAAGAATGAATGGTATTATGGGCTGCTTCACATTTCGTTCGCTACGTTGGTGTTTTGGAGGAGTTTTAAAGTGAATTTGAAGAAAACATTTACGGATAAAAGAGTGAAATCAATCTCCTGGCCATCAATGCATCAGGTCTGATCATGACAATTTTAATCTGCGAAAGCGTGATACAAAAACCTTTTCAACAAGCCTAAAATAATGTGCAGAATGTTTTGATGTTACACTTACGAATTACTGTAATTAAGCTTATTATTTAACTCAAACGTTTATTTTTTCACTTTTGAGAGTGCTTAATTTCATAACAACAGAAAATATGTGCCTTTTGTGTGACATTCTTATCAGCTATCGCTTTTTGTGGATCAAGTTTGTTTGTTGATTCGAATGTTTCGTGTTTTATCTCGGTCATTGAACCGTGGCAAGGAGAACATTACTCTTGAGAATAATAATGTGCGATTATGTGTTAGAAAACTTTGCTGATAACAGTTTGAATAACAACTGATTATGAAAGGTAGATAAGATCATAATTTAATTAAAGTGTTTACACAGGTGTTCTGACTTTTTATTACCTTTGCCTTAACCTTCAAATAGACCTAGCTGCTAAATTGTAATCTTGGTTCTGTTAAACCTTAATTACTAACAATAATTCAAGTTCTTTAGTGAGCTTGCTGTGCAAAAGTGAAATAATAACTTTGCTGCTTCATGCTTCATTGATTTTGCTTCAAAACTTTGGATGTTCAAAACTCCTTTTAAACAATGTTTTATTTTGTTTGACACATTTTTAACATTCATCACAGCACAATATACTGGTTGGACTTTCAAACTCATTTTAAGCCTTCAGAAACTTTCTAATATACACACTCCTGTTCATGTCACCCACTCAGTGTAAAAAGGGTTTTATCAAAGGCGAGGCTCGGCTAAATAAACTTTCAAGTTAAGAAAGCTAGAATTTCTGACACAACTATTTGAGGAAGGTTACCCTCAGAAGCTCTCAGAAAAAAATCTTGCCCGAAGGAGTTTTCTGTTCACCTAGGCTCTACTGACAAAACAAAATGTGTGTGCATGTGGAACGGGACGGGAGGGAGGGGGGGGGGGGGGCTGCTCCCCAGGCCCCTACCCTAGATTTTTTCTTCTACCCCACCCCCTCCCCCAAGGATCGACCATGGCAACGTTTAGGCTGGGCTCCTAAAGTAATGGCTTGGGCTCCTAACTTTTGATGTTAGGAGCCCGAAGGGCTCCTTAGAAATTTCCTTAGGCAGCAGCCTTGGTCTCTATGACGAGGATGGTCATTGCTGCTTTAATAAGCACGACCTAATTGTTTCTGACGAAATTATTTTTACGTGCTTTGACCGCCACCAATAAGTTGCAAAGCTCTCATTGAAGCATTACAACTTAGCGCCTTTAGTTTTGTAGTTTTTCTTTTCCAGGCATTTGGTCAGCTCGGTAGCAACACGAAATTAGTGCGAAGAACGGCGAGTCGGGAAAAATGGCGAAGAGGTTGCGAGGAAAGATAAAAAGAACGCGCTCTCTCACCTTCTCCCCCACACCCCTCCCCTAATTTTTGGATCGCCGTTTCTCGCGCCGCTTCCCAAATAACTGAACGCCCAGCCTAGTACCCAGTCGTTGCCTTCCCGCTTATCGATTTGGCGCGAAATTTCGTGCCGTCACCGAATTACACTGAGCAGGAACGCAGGAACGCGCCACGCCTAGTGAATAATGCCATATCCAAGATGGCGGCCCCTGACATCAAACTCTGAAACATTTCGCAGGTTTGTTTCTGCTTCTTCTAGTTCCTCTTGTTGTATTTTTAGGGTTGTGGTTTTTCTTGGTACTGCATATATATACCCCTGGGGTTGTTTTGTTTGCTTTAAACTCTTCAGTGAACTGATACTGGGATCAGTTATCTTAAATAGTGTTAAATCAAAACAAGCAAGGCAAATTGACTTGATTAAACACTACCGCTATTGTTATTCAGGGATAGGGGCATTGTTATGACCTGTTATCTGTTGTTTTAAGAACCAGTGAAGTAACTCGTTCCAAGAGGTAGTGGGCGACCCAAAAATTCTATAGAAAAACTGCGTGGGTAATTTTGGTTAAAGCGCTAAAATTATGGGTAAGACCTTGATGTTCATTTTCAATGTTAATAGTGAGTTTATGTTCGATGAAGAGGACTCCTAAAGACTTTACTTTGGATTTCTTTCAAAATATATATTTTTTCCAAAATTTGAGTTGCTAAATTCAGGGTGCGGCTTATCTGCGGTTGTTTAAGGTATGTTTTGCTGACAGCCTATATTTTACTTCTTGCCTTTCATATTTGGCGATTTTGAGTTATCTGTTTCCTAAATTAGTTTTCAGTGCTGTTTTCCCTTTGGCCCTGTTTTTGTAATAGGACTGAGATGTGTCTCTTGTCAAATAGAAGTATTAGTGATAAATGAATTGAAGAAGCGTTCTCAAGTCGAATACGCAGAAAAAAAATGTCCTGACTTCCCCAGCGGGAGTCGAACCCATAACCTTCAGTACGCTTCTTCATTTGTTTCACCTTATCCATGTCACCATTTCACTTATCTTATCAGCCTCGCAGTTATGGAAGGACATGTGTCGCACATAAGAACCTAGTATATGACCTCGCTCACCACGAGTCAAATGGTATCTAGAAGGTCATGGGTTCGACTCCCGTTCGAAGCTCAAGAAAATCTTTTTTTCACTGAGTATTCGACTTGGGAATTATTATTATTGTTATTATTATTATTATTATTATTATTATTATTATTATTATTATTACAAGTGAAACCGGTAAAAACAATATATAATTATATATCCCTTAGAAAAAAGGTAAATGTGAGAATAGATTAGTGTGTATCAATCAGATCAATCTGCAGCTTACTTTCATAAGCAAATGCCTACATTGTGCAGTTCCAGAAAATATCCATATCCACCCAAGGATGGTCATTGGAAATTCCAAGGGGGATGGGGGTCTCAATAGCACAAATTCTTAAAAGAAAGTATGAAGCTAAACTAAAAATCCCAGGGGGTGGGAGGGTCCAAACCAAAGAACCATCCTTGGGGGAGGTATGGATATTTTTTGGAACCACACCCTGTGGAACCAAGCCCATGCTGCAAAAAAACTTGACACATGTGGGAATCAATCATGTGACAATTTTATTACATTGACACAATGTGTATTTTTGAGTTCATTTTGACTAACAGGAATGCCCTTGCAAACCGGCTCTTCAAGTCACCTGTAAATAGAACAAAAAAAACAAAAACTATTTACTTTGATGAAATTGCTATTTTCCAGCATGCAGACTCAGTATATTAAAATTAAATGGCCTTTTTCAGTGTGTGAAAAAAAACTGGCTGCTTTTATGTTGGGCTAGTGGATCCAATATTTTTTTTCTACTTGCTAGATAGCCAAATGACATTTATGGATTTTTATTTTTTGTTGTAGTTGTTTCGAAAGAAACATGGGACTTTGGGTAAGCTTATAATGGTTTCACCTTGCCCAGTCTACCTGGGTCAGGCAAGGAAGAAATCAATTTTCTTTTCACCCCTCCTTTCATTAATCATTACAGAAAAATGTCAGATTATTTTAATAATGTTTAAAAATGCTTTGGACCCTAAAGCTGAATTTTTGTAATCTGTCCATTTCAAAACATTATGTCACAGAAATCTATGTTTGGTAATTTCTTGTAGTCCAGCAAGTTGCCAACAAAAACTAAGCTGGAGTTTGTTTAAATCAAATTTACAGCTACTACTTGGCTAATTCCCATATGAGTTAAAAAAAAAAAAAGAAAAAAACTTGGGCCTTGACAAAGCGCGAGCCAACAAGTCATGAGAGCCATTCCACTATATATAAATAGCACATTGGTTAGCCTAAAAAGCTCCCTGGTTAGCCTAAGCAGTACTCCAGTTAGCCTGAGTATAGTTAGCTGAGGTGGCTTGAGGTTATGCTAATGGTTGGACTTAGGTATTTCTGGCTTGTATGGCACTTATGTGTCATGAAACATGTGAGCCATGCAAGCCATTCCAGTTAGCCTGCATAAGATTCCGGTTGGCCTACATAGTACTCTGGTTAGCCCTAAAAGCACTTTGGTTGCCAAACGGTACATCATGTTGCTTGCAGTTAGCTTTATATTATTTGGAACTAGGGTTTTCTGGCTTGCTTAAGTTTAAGGCCTCATGAATTTTTACATTGCTACTTTAAAATGCTACTGAAGGTCATCCAACAACTGAAAATAAAGACCTTAAGAAAATGTCAAACAGATTTTTTTATAAAGTAGACAAATGTCTGGTCAAAAAGCAGATCTTAAATGCCTCAGATAATGAATGTGTGTAGAGAAGGAAGGGAATTGCTATAATTGACTGTCACGCAATAACTATGTGTAAAACTAAGAGATCTACAACTACCTGAACTCGTTATAATCCATCGTTTAACTCAACAGTAATCCAGAATGTCCTCAGTTCTGAATTCTTTAAATCCTGTTAAAACATTATGCATTCTATTAGTCCCAAAAATTACCTGTAGACCACAAAATGCAAAAGAAACGGAAATCTATGTTTACCAATACAATAAAACATCATGGGAAGAACAAATTCTAAGTTAAGAAATGGTCTCACTTATTAAACATGCCCAAAGAGGCATTCCAAAACGTGAGTAGCACTGTTTAATTGAAGTCTAGATTAGCTACCAGGTTGACTGCAAGTAGTCTCTAGGACCTCTGGTCTAACTTTAATAAAAAAAAAGAGATCACACTGAGCTGAAATGTTTCTTCCAATTTCAAAGGTATCACATCAAAGGTGTTGCAGTAATTTCAAATTTCCCTGACGTAATTTTTCTTTGCGGCCTGAAATGGCCACTTGGTCAGTATTTTGAGGAACATTTCCTCACGTATAAATAATGAAAGGATGCGATTCTTATTAATTTGAAGTACAGGCGTAGCTTAAAATTCAGATGACAAACATAAATAACAGTTACATGCCTCGACGAAATGACTGCCATTTAATACTATCTCCTCGTTCTCACCATCTATTTTTACGCCGAGCTCGGCTTTAATTCCAGTAAGCTAAGTTGATAAACATGATAAACGTCGAAGACATAATTCAACCAGTCTAAAAAAAATCATTGTACAATGAGAAACGCTTACCTCAGGTCCCTGGCAGCAAGTTTATGTTACCCACGTTTTCGCACGTTTCTACTCATTCCATATTCTTCTTTATCGGGAATACAAATAAAGGAGATATACCCTACGTTTGGGGACTTGTTTTGATCGTGTCAAGAAGGAAAAACATCGAAAAAACTCCTTTTCTCGTCGCCAATTCGTCGCCATTTTGAAAATGCTCTTGTCATGAGCCCGCAATACCGACCACGGGGAATCCGCTGGGGCGACCCCAGCAGGGGGGAGGGGGAGGGACGGCTACTTAACCTCTCCTCAGGCCAACTCCTTTCTTCTGAAAGAAATTAAATCCATCCTGGCCAAAAGCAATTGAAATGAGAAGAAACTGACAACGCCATCATAAAGAGCATGCACTCCTGCCTTTGGCAAAATTTTCTTTTATTCCTACCGCAAATGATCGCTGAGTAGGAAGCCAACAAACTTTTCAATTGTATTTTTTACTGCCGTACATTTTTAGGAAAAAGTAATAATGGCCATTTTTTGAAATACTATTTAAAAAGCTACAACTTCGCTAAAAAAATCCCAAGAGGAAGATCCTAGTAAAGTTTTCAAGCGAATTTAAAAATGCGGTCCCCTCTGGTCACGTGACCGATGACGTCATAACAATAAAAGTGATAAAAATGTACTTAGCTTATGAATATCTACCAACATGTAATTTGTTGTTTCCTCACATTTAATGCAACGCCAGATACGCACTTGTACCCAGACTCCCACTTTTTGAAAATCGTACATAGCTCCCTTAATATTTATATTTTGTTCGGTACCCGGGCAGTCTGAAATGCCTCACACCAATGTGCTTCAAACTGCAATGACTGCTTTTTCAGTAACAAAACATCTTCGTCACAATGAGCGAAAGCGAACTTTAGAGCAATGTCACGTGACTAATGACGTCATCGCCCTATGTCTTATACAAGAAGTGGTTATTGTTAAGAGTTATTGCTATACAACGTTGTACTCCTGCTGGCTTCAAACTGACCAAGTTATTTGGCATTGACGATTTTTCAGCTGCAAAGGATTTCGGGAGGGTTTTTATTATAATTATATATTGTTTTTATAATTATTATTATTACTTTTAAACTTGTTGAAATACGATACCTTTTAGAGTTTTGACGGAATTGGTTTTCTCGCCTAAGTTGGTGATTTATCTGACTCTGAATATTTTCTACCAAATGTTTTTCCTTGTGCCGGCGCGATAGTGACAATTTGAAGTGCCTATGAAGTAAAAAATAATTACTGCTTATTTTTAAGGCTTTTCAAAATAAGGAAGAATGGTGTTTTCCTTTTAGAAATATCTTATTTCGTTTTGGATATTTATGTTTATGTGGACTTTCACACGAAGTGTGAAAATCCACATATTGCGATCGTGCAGTTTTCCCGATTGGGACGGCACTTTCCGTGATAACTCGTCTCAGCCCTTTCGGAAGCTTTCGAGGGTGTTCGGAGAATCCGAAGTTTTGGAGCCAAGAGTCAATGTAAAATTGGCAAGACGTCCCAAAGAAAGCATCACACAAGCTAAATACTTGAATTTCATTAATCGAAACCTAAAATTTGTCAAGTGCAGTACATCAACGACCAGCGTCAAAGATGCCAGTGGTATACGTGCACATCAAAAGAAAAAAGTGGTGGCGGCTTTCATATTTGCACGGCGTTCGAGTGAACTGCGGGCAAAGGTCACGCTATTTTTCACACTTTTCGCGCTGTCTGTTGTGTTCGACTGGACGTCAATTGCTGTGTTCGCTTGATTCGCATATAATTGAAAATATTTGAAAAGCATTATTTAGCAGATATCTAGATATTTGTTGTTTTGTTTCAGCTTTGCCACACAGAATCTTTAGAATGGAAGAATGGATACACAACGAGTCAAAACAAAACAAGTTTACTAATCAAGTTGTTTTCCCGGGGCTTTCCCGCAATTATTATTTTCTTGGATTTCTCGCAAGTTAAATTTGAATAACGCAATCTGACTGATGTCGAATTCAAAACTGCTGGTAAAAAGTTAGTGTGAATAGCATAAAACTTATTTTGAACCGAAAAATGTATGTATTGAAACCGTGCGAAGACTAAATTACTGATTGAAAATGTGTCGTTCGCGAATCGCCGACTCCACTCGAAAATTAATTCAAGAACGATGATAATTTTAGGTTGAAAAAAGTATTCATCTGCCTTCTTGTATCAAGAGATTATTAGTGAAATCTTGCTAAAAGGTGATAAAAGCCATTCCGGAAAAGTTGTCTATAAAAACAACGCAATGAAAGAAAATCAGTTAATTGATGAGTTTAGCTGTTGTTTACACAAGTGTTCAGATGAAATGTCAGGCAAACGAAGACAATCTACATACTTCACAAAATATTTCTTTATGAATGGACTGAAATCAGTATCCCCGATTTCTAGTGGTAAGATTTTGTTTTTGTTCTTAATAAATAATTTTCTTGTCCTTATTTCCATTTAAAGACCTAATTTGTCCATTTCCCGTGAACCCCCCCCCTCCCCCCCCGCCAAGAGACTACAAATATGAATGAAACGGATATGCTCATCGTGTCCCTTAGGTGTAAATTACGGATTTCGGTTTTCCAACAGACATCTTCTTTTGGTTTTAAGGACAGATTGTCAATGTTTTAATTCATTTAAAGTGACTGTGTTTTAAATGTCTGTGTTGTCTGTGTTTTTAAATGGTGGGGGTCTAAAAAAAGTTGAGCCATGCCCAGATTGCCATCCTTTACGGGAAAAGTAAAACTCAAGACAGCAAATAGCAAAATCTCAAACCTTATGATTATCGAGCTGTTTAATTCCATGATATATTTTTAATGTGAAAAGAAGTTCTTTTCAAACAAAGTTTGAGGCCTAACACTTCTCTGTTTTTAAGACACAGATAACTAAAAATGGCTTTGCGGTCCCGAAAAGTTTCTACTTTTTCACCTAGTATCAACCTTGCTGTATTGTGTGAAATGTTATCCTTCACGAGAGTAGAATAGTAGATCAAATTTTCCGACGAACATCCCCGTCCTTTTCATGTAACCATATAGAGATACTGTCGAGTCTTGTCCCAGGTTTTTCGCTTCTCTGACACAGTTTAAATAAATTGCACTGCATTTCAATGTTTAAGGCGATCTTCAGGGTAAATTGCAAGGTGTGTTCGTCAAAACGAGAAGGAAGTTTTTCTTTCACGATCATAAGAAAACTTGATTGATAATTTTTTTTTTTTTATTATCTCGAGTTTCAAGTGACTGCTAACTCATAATTGACTGATACTTAGTCTTGCCTACAGTCCAGCTCACAGAACGCGAAGCGCGAGAGCACCGGGGACTACTGCCAAACTGGAAACGAGAAGCAAACGACTTTAAGAAGGTCTAACCGATACTGTACATTGGCTCAGTCAATCATTCATTGTCAAAAACAAATGAAAGTCCACATATGTACGCATTGCGGACCCACTTTTATTTTGTATTGTGCAAATGAGGAAAGTGATGACGTCAATAACTGTTCGACGTTAAGATAAAACACTAAATCAAGGATATCTCTTAAAATATTAGAGTGGTGTTCTTCAAACTTGGCACCATAAATGTTCATCATAAAAGGCACAAGATGACACCTGTTGCACCGTTGCCATGGCAACACTTTTGGCTCCAGTCTTCTTCTGTTATAAACCACATATCTCCATTTGCAACCCTTTAAAGTGGATCGGAGGGTCTGGAGTGGAACACACGTGGTACCTATATTACCTTAACTCTCCTCTTTAGCTTGTTGGGAGTGTATCACCTTTGTTTATGCATAAAATGGGAATGTCAGTATTTATAAAAATAAGTCCTTACGGCAAAACTGTAGCCATGGCAACGGAAAACGTATGTTATTTTGTGTCTTGCAATTTATTGTGCCAAGTTTGAAGAACACCGCTTTAAAGGTCAAAAGAACCAAAATTTCGAATTTTCTTTTTTTTAGGCCAACTTGTTGGTTAAGAACCAAATAAACATATCCCGAAGTTTCAAAGTAATTGGACTTTGCAAAACAGAGAAAATTCAAGTTGAAAAATGCTTATTTTAGGCCTTCATAATCGTAGAGCGCTCGGGAAAATTGTCGAGAAATTTTCGGAACTTAAAACTGTAACGTCATTATTGGTGTGTCTGTGAAATTAGGGGAAATTCAAAGTCTCTCAGTGATGAAGCTCACAAGAATGGGACATCATGGTGTTTTGTGCAGCACCAAACTGCTTAAATAATTCTAAGTCGAAAGTAAATACGTTTCCAGCAAATTCAAAGCTCAGGAAACAATGGCTTTTGAAAATGAAAAGAAAAGAATTTAAGCCATACAAGAACTCTCGCATTTGTGCGGTTCATTTTACCGAAGACTGCTTCAGAGAAAATCTGGCGATACGTAGGTTTCTGGTTCTGATTTCAAACTGCTCAGACTCCACCTCAAAGAGGATGCTATGCCGACTAGTTTTTTTGTTCGGAAAAGAATTCAGACTGCTTCAGAAGACTGCTTCAGAGAAAATCTGGCGATACGTAGGTTTCTGGTTCTGATTTCAAACTGCTCAGACTCCACCTCAAAGAGGATGCTATGCCGACTAGTTTTTTTGTTCGGAAAAGAATTCACGGGGAAGAATGTCTCCCGAGGCACAAAGGTCCCCCTGTCCGTTCGGCTTTTACCAAACGAAGGAAGTTAGAGGTATGCATTTTGCACCTTTATTATTCTACCTAGAGCTAGATAGAGTATTTGTTATGATTATTAGCACTTTTACTTTGTTGGTTTGGCTGGTCATGATCAAGTATTAGAATTTGAATTTGTTAGTTCAATATCCTCGCCAAATAATTTGCTTCCATGCACGTGCACGTGCTTTTTGACGCGTATAAAATTATGCTTCAAAGTTTGTATTTATGTTGGGTTTACAACCGTTAATTTCGAGCACTAAATAACAGGCACCGGCTAAATAAATATGGACCAAAAAACAGCTAATACAAACAGTAGTATAGTCGGTATTAAACAAATACCACTTTGGGTTGGGGCGGGACTTGAAACTTTTTAAACGTCTGGTAATCAAAATCAAAAGCAACCAACGCTCACATAGCTCGCGTAGGTCGCTTTTGATTTTGATTACCAGACGTTTAAAAAGTTTCAAGGACAACCCAAAGATAGTATTTGTTTAATACCGACTATACTACTTAGTTATAAAGGGGTTTTACCCTAGGGGTGTGGGGCACCCCCACTGGCAAGCAATTAGAGAATTGACACCGTAAAGTATAAAAGTTTTCTCAATTAGAGAATTGCCCCTTAAGATTATAATAATTAATTAAAAATATTTTTTCTACATAATATACGATGGACAAAATAGACTTCGAATCTTTGAAAAATGTCGACATAGAATCTCTTGAAGAAGAACTTGCGAAAATAGACCCCGCAGAACTGCGTTATTTATCTCAATTACTTTCAGAAAACGTGCCTGCAGTTAAAAAGATAATTAAGAATGTGCTAGAAGAACCAATTCCAGAAACTGCACAGAAGCAATTAAAACCACCTTTACAACCAAAACCTTTTCAACCAATACCACCACCGAGAAATAGGAACAAAAGACAACTTCTGAGGCATTTTGATCCCATTCCACCGAATAACGTAAGAAATGTGACAGACTACCAGAATGAGATTCTGAATCTGTACGAAGTCGCAAAATTCGAGGGTGAAGAGAGTAATGGTCGGCGTTACAAGAGGTGGCGCTTCATAAAAGATCTAAATAAAGACCTCACACCAAGTTTTATGGAAAAAATAAGAGAGAACGTGTGAACATCATTTTACATCAGGCACGTTTATTCGTATAAGTTGCAAAACATTGAAGACGGTACCATAATTTTCTACTACCAAAATAAAGGCTCCCCTTGGATGAAAACATACGGAGAAGCGGAGAATTGGTTAAGTAAAATGGAGGCTGTACGTTTAGATTCGGATAGTATTGAAAGACCAAATACAAAGTGGATCTTCGAGGGTCACTTCAATGTTGATTTAAAAGTTGTGCTTGACCGTCAACCACTGATGGGAACAGGCCCATTACCAGACTGGCTGCGCAACCTTGCACATAGCCGTTCAATGGTGACACTGGATACCTATAGAGATAACATGTGTTTATGGCGTTGTATTGCTGTGCACAAAGGAGCTAGGCCAGATCGAAGTACAAAAGCGGCACAAGGTCTGGTCAAGAGTTTCTTCAAGCTCAGGAACACGCCGACGGATTGTGTAAAATCATCACTGGATGAATTGGAAAAGGTGGAAATGCATCTGAATAAGGGCACTGCGTTCTCAGGTTGGCTAGGAATCAGGGTATACGTGCCAGAGCGTGTAGGAAATGAAGTGGTATGGCATCTCACAAGAAATCCTGCACCACAGTTTAAAAACGTTATGACAATCGGTATTTTTGGAGAGCATGCATTCTTAATAAAAGACATTAAAAAGTTGGCAAAACTTTATGCATGTGTTCATTGCAACGCAAGATTCACGCAATCCGTCAGTCTTCAACGTCACGCAGAAAGATGTGCCCAAGGTAAAACAGTAATAGATTGCCCAGGTGAAAAGGTCGAGGCGCCACAGACAGCTTATGAGAAAGCATTTTATCCAAAGCACCAAGCCTCAAAAGAATCAATTCAGTGGCTTGAGTATGTAGCAAAGCATTGGAAAATCCCCATTCACCACGCAATGTCAGGGCACGGAGGAGAGCGTTGGATTGAGAAAAGACCAGTTGATGGCTACAACCATGAGAAAAAGCTGGTGTTACAATATCACGGGTGCTACTGGCACGGATGTCCAAAATGTTACCGCGATCGTAACAAAATAATTGAACATGGTGACAGAACAAGAGAAGATCTCTTCCAAGCAACAATGAGGCGAACAGCTTATCTCAGAAAGGCTGGCTACAGAGTAATAGAGTATTGGGCCTGCGAAGTTGGAGACAAATATGTCGAACAACTGCCAGAACCTCAAACAAAAAGTTACCCCCACGCTATTTTGTATGATTTTGAGGCGTACGGAGACAACAATCAGCGGAAGGAGCCGACGTCAACGCTCACGATCGAGAACGCACACGTTCCAATCTCGGTGAGCATCGGTGACACTCTTGAAAGAGAGCCAACCCATATCTGTGAAAAAGATCCCGCAGAGCTGGTCCGCAAGTTCATGGAAGAGCTGGAGAGACGCGGTAAAAACATCCGATCCAAAGTAAGAGATGAATTTATGCCAGCAGACGTAAACCTGCTACCAAAAGATCAGAGAAAAAAGATAGAAGAATGGTGCGACCAGGTCCCAGTACTGGGCTTTAACTCAGGCACTTACGATCTCAATCTGATAAAAAAGTACTTCGCAGAAAAACTTGCCGACACAACCAACAAAGTCAGAGTGGCAAAACACGGGAACAAAATCATGTTCATACTCACTTGTGGGTTCCGTTTCCTTGACATAATCAACTACCTTGGCCCAGGGACCAGCTACGAGAAATGGGTAAAAGCCTATGAGTGCAAGACAGTGAAATCATGGTTCCCATACGAGTGGTTTGACAGACCAGAAAAGCTGGATTACCCTGGATTGCCGGATTACCCACATTGGTACTCAAAGTTGAAAGACGAATTCACACTGAAACTGTCAGAATGGAAAGCTAGCCAAAAGCTGTTCCGTGAAAAGGGAATGAAAACCTTCAAAGACTGGGTGCGTTACTACAATAATCTCGATGTGGCACCCGGACTTGAGGCTCTCGAAAAAATGAAAAACTTCGACACTGAGAAGGGAATCGATATAATGAAAGACGCTGTCAGCATTCCAGGTGTGAGCTTACATTACCTGCTAAGAGGAGCTATTGAACGCAACGCGGAGCTTTACAGCCCAAGCAAGGAAGCATACGAGATGCTGAAAGAAGCTGTTGTCGGAGGCCCGAGCCTCGTTTTCACAAGATACCACGAAGTTGGAAAAACAAGAATTAGATCACATCAAATAGCAGAGCCGCAGCTTTGTCAAAACATCCTCGGATATGACGCCAACGCCTTGTATCTCTCAACCATGCTCAGAGAAATGCCCTGCGGAAAAGAAAAAGTTGTACACTACACAGGAGAATACCAAACAGACGGCGCACCAGTACTAACGCACAGACTCAAAGAAGGAAGCTGGTTCGGATATGCTGAAATAGACATTGAGATTCCGAAGCACTTACACAAAAAGTTCGAGGAAATGTGTCCGTTCTTTCACAACAAAGTGGTACCAGCCAAAGCTGTGGCCAAGCATATGCTCAAATACTTATCTGCTACAGGAAGAAAACGCGGAGAAGATAAGAAACTAATGGGAACGTTGTCTGCACAGAGGATGCTTGTGTACGCTCCTCTACTGCTCTGGTACGTGAATCACGGGGCAGTTATTAAAAGGGTTTATCGGACAATTGACTACACACCTGCAAAGATCTTTCCCTGGTTCGTGGAACAAGTCACTGAGGCTCGACGGACAGGAGATGTAGAAAAAAGCAAAGCACTGCTGGCCGAGGTGTTCAAACTGTTGGGAAACAGTGGGTACGGAAAGCTGATAGAAGCCTTGGAGCGACAAACAAACGTCATTTACACCAAAGATGAGAAGGTAGTTGACAGAGCGTTGCGAAGCGCGTATTTCTCAGATCTTGATGAGATTGGAGAGGCGTATGAGTTGGAAAGTCGTAAGCCACGAATCACTATCAGAAGACCGTTTCAGATTGGAATAGCGGTACATCAGCTGGCAAAGCTGAGGATGTTGGAATTCTATTACGACTTCCTCGACAGATATTTTGACGAAAAGATTTCGAGCTGATCCAAATGGACATGGACAGCAACTACTTGGCCATCTCTGGCAAGAAACTCGAAGACATTGTACGACCAGAGATGAAAGCAGAATTCGAAAAACAAAAAAAGAATTGGTTGGCATGGGACAAGTGGAGTGGGAGAACACCTGGTCTG
The DNA here is from genome assembly GCA_963693305.1 of Meandrina meandrites. NCBI lineage: Eukaryota > Metazoa > Cnidaria > Anthozoa > Scleractinia > Meandrinidae > Meandrina > Meandrina meandrites. The sequence continues at coordinate 50,186,038 of OY855904.1, read as the reverse complement.
TTTAAGCTGGAATGTGAGGGGGACAGGATGATTGCACTCTGCTCTAAATGCTACTTTATTGACGACCGAGGAGAAAAAAAGAAGTTCAGCACAAAGGGAATGTCAAAGAAGCAAAACAATATAAACTGGCATCGTTTCAAGACAGCGCTGGAAGGAAGCAAGGATATGGCAACAAACAGAGGTTTTCGAATGCGAGATGGGAATATAGTAACTTACGAACAGGAGAAGCTGGGGTTGAGTGCATATTATGACAAACGATGGGTACTGCCTGACGGAATACACACCGAACCAATTGAATATCACGTTTAGTTCAAGTTGGTCGGAGGTAATTCTGTGTTGGGAGGTACAACAAGCAGTTCTTCACGCACAAACCCGCGTTTAGGTCCGTCGTGCAAATAGTAGAGAACAGGCTGATTCGGTTTGGCAAAAGAACGTTCAATATTATAAACATTCAAAGACCAGATTGGATCAGTGGCTCTTTTAAAACCACCTTCAAGTTCACCAGGTTGGTATAAATACCTTACCATTACCAAAGAGGGGAGCCTTTTTTCATTCAAACCAACAGGTCTCAAATATTTGGTTGCTGGTTCAGAAATTACAACCTTTTCTTTTATAGCAATTGCGGGCTTCATACCAATCAATCGAGTAACTTGGTTGTTAAGAGCAGAAACAACTTTGGGAAGCCTTTTTACCCATGCTCGAGACCGCTGACCCTCAGACAACCGCATTTCAACTGCGTACTGGTACCCAAACAAACGCTCAGCCAAGGTACGATTGAAACGTTCAACAATAGCTTGGTCTCTGTGAATTTCAGGGTGGCCGCGTCTGATGGAAGTTTTGTGCTTCTCCATTTCTTTTGTAACAGCACCCATAAATTCACGCCCTGGATCAACCTGCAGCATCTGAGGCCATTTCAAAGGTCCACGTGTGTAAATTGTCTTAAAAGCTTCAGCAACCTCAGAAGAATCCTTTGAGGTCAGAGGCTCAGCTTCTTTGAATCTGCTGGCAATATCAACAACAGTAAGCGCGTATTTGTAAGTGCTACGCCCCAGCTTGTCGTGTGGCAGGAAAAGAAGATCTGCCTGATGCACTTTGTTGGGCAAGGACACATCAAACTTTGGGCGAGGAATGTAGCGCGGAGCAGGGAGGTAGATCTGCCAGTGCGCTTGTTTGAACAACCATTCTTTGGCAACAGCTTCAGGAACCTTTGCAGCGTCCGCTAATTTTTTAATGGCGGAGATACCTTTCCAGTAACCCTGTGGGCTGTAGTAACGCCGCTCCAGTTTTCTTTCCATTTAAATAATTATTCGTGGACATATATACATGGATACAAAACTTCGCATACCTATGGGGTGTGGGGTTTACCCCACTCGTGAACAACTAAAAAAAATGTTGTTGGAAAAGCAGGAAGCGATAATAAAAGAAATCGTACCGAAAAGAGACCCTCACGACCGTTACGAGTGGGAATTCTACCCTGAGCACGAAGAGATGAGCCACCCTCCCAAACCAAAATTATGGTATTTACTTGCGGTACTAAAAAAAGCCGGCATTTCTTTAGAACAGGTCGGTGACGAAATGGGGCTAACCTTTTTGGGTAATGTCATTCACCAGTTTAAGCTGGCGAATACTGGCTCGTGTAACTACGTTTGTTTTTTATACAACTATTTTCAAAAGATCTCACATGACGATTGGCCGGCTAAAAACGCAGTACTGGAAAAACTCACGAAAAGTTTGCCGAAGATGAAACAAACCAGAAATAAAGCAGAAAAAAGTTTCAACAAATGGTGGTTGGTTGCAACTAAACAGCACTTGACTTAGATGTTCTTTTACTTTTGGGTACCCCATCAACGTGGTTTGAAAAACGCAGTTTTGTCTTTGCGGTAGTAAAGCTGTTGTACTTTTTGATAATACCTTTGTACTCACTGTCAGAGATTTCACCATCTTCAAGAGCGGTCGATATGAGAGAGTTGATTGAGCTGAGCGTTTCTTCAGCCAAAGTTTGTATTTTTTCGTGTTTTTTCGCTTTACGCAGAAAGAATTTGACGGTGACGATGCCGGAGGTTGACACCAATGAAAACAAGGTGGCGGTTGCGATTAAAGGTCCGCCAACAACAACGCCAACCGCAGAAAGCGAAGCGGCCAGCCCAGAGCCTGTAAGAATGGTAGCGACTCCGCCTGTTAACGCACATACTGTTTGGCAACGCGTGTGCCACCGTTTAAACTTGGCTGAGGTTTGGTAGTAATGCACCAACTGGTTTTCAAGATTTTTCTTTATCAATTCTATTTCAGCCCGCCTGAATTTTGTTGCTGAATCCATTTCTATATATGTGTTTAAAAAATGTTGTGGGGTGTGGGGTTTACCCCACTTAGTCGCAATATTGGTTATGCCATTTTCCATTTTTATATACAACCCGATTACATGGACCAGTTGTATTTTTAGGGTGTGTCCAAAACTTTTTGCTGAACAGGCCAGTTTTTTTGTTAAACGCCCCCTTGGCAACGTCACCCGACCAATACTTGTCAAGCAGCTTTTTATCAACTCCGGGCAACAGTTTATATATATCTTGAGCCTGCGAAAACCCGGGGATCTTTTTCCCGATTTGTTCATTGATCGTTTCACCGACACCCAAACCCACCTTTTGCTTCGAGCTGATTGCGTTGCGCGCCACGGCATGACCCCACTGCCGTTTGTTTTTTGGGATAGCGTCAAGGGCTTTCACCATTTTTTTGTCTGCAGCATGTTTGCAGCTTTTCTCATTTTTCTTGCCTGCACAGACGGCATAATCAACGTCATGCTGCATTGCAACTGCGTCCATGGTGCCTGTTGGTTGCTGGTAAATCTTTAATATCTTTCCTGTTTGGGGGTCGTAAGAAAGCTGTTTTTCAAGGGGATTGTACGGCCCCGTGTAGTTGTGACCAGGAAGCGTCCACCCTTTCTTTGGTTTTGGCAGCTTACCAATAGCTTTATGCAAATCAAAAGCCCTACCGCGGGGTCGTTCATAAAGGGGGTTTGTTGGGTCATCTACTCTATTACCCGCATAAATTCTCATGTCATAGCCGGCACCACTTTTGGGTTTACCCCGGGGTGTGGGGTATACCCCACTAATAAACCGTGTTTTGGTGATGCCACAACTTGCACATTTTACTTTAAGCAGCCTTCTACCGTTTTTTGCGGTTGCAAATGTTTCACTTCCTGACACATTTGGTGTAAAGCGTTTTTCTTTCACACAGTATACCTCCATCCCTATATAACTACCAAAAATTCATTTTGGGTTTACCTTACCTTACCTTATTTCCCGGTATCATATCTTTTGGTCTTAATCTGTTTGAGGCTTTATTCAACAAATCCCCGGACAAAGCATCAATTGTGTAATTAACAGCTTTTCTCGCGATTGGTTTGGCTTTATCGGCTAACTTCTTCTGATACTCTGGTTCTCTCAAAAACTCGCTCGCCATGTATCTTCCTTGTTTATAACGCCCTGTTTGGCCAAATAAGGAATTCCGTGCTCAATGAAAGCTTCAGCAGCTGTGTCTCCTATTGTATCAAAAATTCCGCCTCCGTGGGGTGTGGGATTTACCCCACCTCCGAATATTCTTTTGTCAGCGGCAGCAAATTCATCTCTTTTCTTTTTTGGCAAACCACTTCGGCTCAACTTTAAAATTGTTTCAAATAAATTACCTCCTTCGTGAGCACTGACAAACCTTGTCTTGGTAATACCACAGCTGGCGCATTTTACTTTAAGCAACCTTTTGTTGTTTTTTGTGGTAGTGATTTTTTCACTTCCCGGCACATTGGGTGTGAAGCGCTTTTCTTTCACGCAGTAAACCTCCATCCCTATATAACTACCAAAAATTCACTGGGGTGTGGGGTTTACCCCACTTATACTTTATGTGTAAAATAATCCTTCACCACAGCCTCGTTGGCGCGTGTATTTTCAGAAAACATGCTCAAAATATCTCCAAACGACCGCCCGTGGTGCCGTTCATTCAGGAAAAGCAAACAGTAGTAGCTGCAGCGCACACTGAATTCCCACTGAAGCTGGTTGTCATTCCGAAGAAAGGTCTGTTTGCCCTCGAGAATCAACTCAATTTCCCATTCTGCGGGTGGAGGCAAACCGAAAGAGTCAAAGTACTCGTAACAGCCGTTTCCTCCTTGCCAGCAGCAAACCCAGTGCGTGCCTGGTCCTCCAAGATCATCCATGTTGATTATACAAGGCGAGTGGTTTTTACCGAAGGGGTGTGGGGTACCACCCCACTCATCTCTCGCAAACATACCTTTGATGGGGATTTTCAAGTATTGGCACCACCGCTGCAAGTCATAATCAGTTAAGGGGACATCAACGAAGGTAGGCTTTTTTTTGGTCACCCCAAGAACCAATAAATGGTGGAGGGCGCATATATGGTGGGGGGTTGATGCGCATTCCGTTTCCTCCTGTCGGTGGACGTTTTACCTGCATACCTGCTCCCTGCGCCATTTTGCGCACATGTCTGATTTGTGTCTTGCTCATGTCTATGTCCACGCCCGTTTTGTTTTTGATAGCGCGCTGTATTTTTTTGATCTGTCTGGCGGTCAAGTGCAAAGTGTCACTGCCCCCAGCCAGGGCTTCGTTTTTAAATCTGAGCGTAACAGCTTCTCCTGGCCCAAAGGCCCGCGCGAGGCTAACCTTCTGGCCGTCCGAAAGTGAAATCTTGTGCGGATAGTAAGTCGTCATCTTTATACTTATTGAAAAATTTATTTCACAGTAGGTTTTACCTTGGGGTGTGGGAAGCAACTCAGTTGCTGATACCCCACTACTAAACAATCACCAGCTCATTGCCCACCTGCCTGAGAACAAGTTCGGACTCATACAAAATTCCTGCATAAATGATGTAGTCTTGTGCGTTGGCTGCCTCGTTGAGCCTGTAGTGGAAAACCATCTGCTTCGGGTCGTTGGTCATGTTATCTTTGTTTTCGCGTAAGTCAAAATAGACTATTGGGTACAGCGTCCCGAAGTTGTTGGGCTGAAGCTGAACACCGGTGTTGTAGTCGTTTTTGCGGTACCGGTAGTTCATCAAGTCATTGAGAATTCGCAGTTTGAAGTTTTCGTCGTAGTCCAGCTCCGGATAGTACTGTGAAGAGCCGTACTGCAGCCGGCAGGTCGCTAGCTTGGCTGAATCGTCTCCGTCAATGTCAAAGGTGTCAAAGAAGTAGGGATTTTGAGTCAAGGCGTTCTCCTTCCTTGACTGTTGAATGAAAATGAAAACATGTTTGGCCTCCTTTATGCCGGGATTTATCTGCCACGAACCGAAAGCGTCACGCCGACTGCTGCTCGGCTGGATCATTTCATTCAGGTACGTCCATTTCTGAGGTTTCAAAAAGTTTTCGTTTACGTGCTTCTGCCCTTCGCTGGTGAAACGCAGCATTGGAACCCACAGCTCGAGGTTTCTCACCACTACCCTACGATCTGTGCCATCGTTTTGCCAAATCAGCTCTGCATCCGATTGTAGCTCAATTTCGAACTCCAGCTGCATGGGGGGAAGGAGCTTGTCACTCAGCTCTTCGAAGAATGAGTACCTGTTAAGCGGTATGAGGGTTTCAACCGTGAGGCCGGCGTGGGCAAGCAAGCCCCTTTGTCTGATTCCTTGGTTAGTGGCAGCGACGGCCGTTACATTGCTATCCGTTGTGTCCAAATACCAAAACTGATTTTTTGCCGCGCTCCTCGCAAAGTCATCAGAAAAGTCCAGCAGGTTCTTTATGAATATGAGCTTGTGAATGTTGTCTACGTTGTAAACGGGTTTGCCTGATGATTTCACCCCAAGTTTGTTTATCAATGAAAACGAGCCGTTAATGGGTGCTGACCGGACGTCCCCTGCAACTGCCGCACCATCCGCGGTTGCCTCGAAAGTGAAATCAGCCCGGAAGTAGGCGTTATACCAGTCAAACCAGTTGTCTCGGTCGGTGACTGTGAATTTATAGTTAGTTTTTGTCTGGTGCTGATTGTTTCCCGGGATAGTGATCGGTTTGTCTAACCCGATACGAACGAACTCTGTTTTTTCCAAATGCCTGTGGCTTCTGAACATTTTCGCCTATATATTATTTTCAAAAAATTATTTTAATTTTCAGCCAAATATTGGTTTACTTTCAACTTTGCAGCCCGACCCAGTTTTAAAATCTGTTGCAACTTTTTCCGTGAATCCCCGCTGAGTTTTGAAGTTCCTGATAGCAACTGAGTTGCTGGTACCCCACTGGTCAGCATCTTCTTCAGTTTTTGCCGCGACTCGGTACTAAGCGCAGTCTTTTTACCCCGCTGCGGGGTCTTTTTACCCTGGGGTTTTACCTTAGGGGTGTGGGGTACCCCCACTGTGGGTAGCAACTGAGTTGCTGAAACCCCACTTCGCAAAACGGCTTGTATCTTGTCAGCCGCTTTTTCTGCGGCTTTCTCGGTGGCTTTTTCCGCAGCTTTTTTCAACATTTGCTTCGAGGCTTCATTTACAGCCTTCTTCAATGCCTGACGGGTGGCCTTCTTTTTGAATCGCTTTCCAATATTCATCAGTGTGTCTCTAACAACCCCCGTTCCTTTGTGTTTGTATCTATAGGTTCCCTTCGGCGCGTCGTAATACCTCGTCCACTCACTCGGATGGTTCATAGCTCCTTATACTTAGGTGTAAATTATTTTTCTTTTTCTTCTTCGATGATTATGCTTAAAGCCACGTCTTGGTCATTCAGATCTATAATGTTGTTGCGCCCATCCGTGATTTTGATATTTATGGAATTGATTCTGTTTTTGTTCACCGGGTGCCACAGGAGACGGCGAGGCTCTTTTGAAAAGGTGTAGCTGACGGAGAGTTCAGCGGTTGAAAAAGAGAACATGACGTCACCCCCGATGTTGTCCACGGCCCTTGTAATGAGATCGCAATGAATATAGATCCAGTCGACGCCTCTTGTTGTATTTGGTACGCGGTCGCTCCTGTTGTTCGCTCCGTCTATTGTTTTCTTGTCATAACCCAGCAACGCAGCAAATTCACCTCCGCTTAGGTCAAGCTCGTAGCCGTCCTCCAACAAAATGACCGCCCGATACGTTGTGGTGTGAAAATACAGCCGGAAAATGAACTTGGATTTTTCATCCTTGGGATCCACTCTTCCGATAAGCGACTGGATGGTGGTGTTGAGGCCTTTGTAATCATACATTCCATCCGGAATTGTCACGGTTTTCCAGTTCTCTGTTTTTTTCCGCCATTTGAACTCGTTGTTGTTGTATCGTTTCGCGATGTTGTACCACGAATATGACATAGAAACCAGCTCATTTAACGCCGCCTTGTACCTTTTGGAGGGATCTAAAGCGATTGGTGGGTCAAATTTAATTGTGAAGTCATGTGACTTGCTGTTGGCGTTGTTTTGTTTGGCCAGCTGCGAGTCGAGCAACAGGTTGAAATGGAAATGGGATGTCATGTTGCTTATATAATATTACTCAAAATTTTGTGGGCTACTTTTTGTGTTATTTCATTTTGCCTTACCAGCATCTCCAACATCGACTCGACCTGTTTTTTCAGCTTCAGTGAAGTGTTGCCCGCCTGTATAGACGCCAAGCTTAAGTGTAGCCTTTCAACCAAAGCGTTTGGATCAACACTTCCACTTCCTTCCATTTCCCATTCTCTTTCGGGTTCATCCACACCCTTGGGTAAAACCCCACTGGGCTGTTTATTCCCTTTTCTCCTGTCAAGAATTTCTTCTCTTGCCTCTTTTATATCTGCCAATGTGTAGCCGTAGAATTTTGATTTTTTGCTTTTTACGACATAGGCCGGATTGTCTTTATTTTTTGTTAACATGCTGCTCAGTGTCTGCAGGTCAACTGACTCTGATCCTTTGATACCTGGTTCTTTTGGTGGTCCCCATTTGCCCCTTTCGCTTGGTTGCTCTTCTCCTTCCTCTTCTTCCATTTCTTCCTCTTCAGCCAAAGGTGGTAACGGTGTTGATGTTGGTGATGGTGGTGGTGTTGATGTTGGTGATGGTGATGGTGTTGGTGTAGGTGATGGTGTTTCCTCATCCGGTTTAAAATCTTCATCGAAGGGGTTATTTAAGTCAAAATCCTCCATACCATAGTCTGGGACCTCCTCTTTCTCTTCTTTTGGTGCCGCCCCTACTTGGAGTTTGTCAAGCCGTGATGTGATCGGTTTGAACAACTCCTCACCTGAAACCAGGCTAAACTCTTTATCTATTTTGTTGTTTTTAATTGCTGTGAGGATTTTGTCGTTCTGCTGCTCAACTTCAGCCTTTTCGCTGACAAGTTTTCGCCACTTCTTCATGGACATATTTTTGCGGTATATATATCGAGAAAAAAAAATGAAAATTCCAAATTACGATCCCAGTTTGAGCGCAAAAAGTAAATACAAACAGGGGCACCCTTCTATGCCAGCAGATACCTTTCGGATGCTTATTTGTGGCTCGAGCAACTCTGGTAAAACAAATATTCTTTTGCATATGCTTTACAGGTTGTTGGTCTACGACAAAATCTATCATTGCGCAAAGAACCTGCATCAAGACAAGTACCGTCACATGATTGATGATTTCGATGAAAGAGTCGATGCCTTGGTTGGCTATAATGTTATCGAGGCTGTTGACGATGTTATTCCTCTTGATGTGCTGCCCACTGACAACCAAAAAATTGTAATCTTCGATGATATAGTTTGTGAAAAAAACCAAAACGACATTATCGATTATTTTATCCGCGGCCGCCTCCGCAATTGCAGCGTCATTTATCTTTCTCAAAGCTACTTCAAGACCCCAAAAAACATCCGAGATAATTGTACCCACTTTTGTGTTTTCGACTTTCTTCCTAAAGAAAATAACCGTATTGCTGATGAATTAGGAATTGACAGAGAGCTGCTTGAAAGAGCTACCAATGCTAAATATTCATTTTTATACTACGACAAACCAAAAAAACAAACTCTAAAAAATTTTGACGAAGATATATAGAAGAATGGGTTATCTTAACGGTGCTACGGGCTCGACTCAAACACACAAGGAGACCACTTCAAGCCAAGGGGAAACCGGCCCTGCCGGCCCTGCTGGTCCAACTGGCGCAACTGGACCCGCTGGCCCTAAAGGTAAAAAAGGTGATAAGGGTAATACTGGTCCACAAGGTCCTAAAGGTGATAAAGGTGCTGTTGGAGAAAAAGGTAATAAGGGCGATAGAGGCTCACAAGGGTCGACCGGACATGCTGGCCCTGCGGGAGCAACGGGACCTACAGGGCCAACCGGCGCTACAGGACCTGCGGGGCCTACTGGAGCAACTGGACCTGCGGGTTCAAAGGGTGCTATTGGTCCGAAAGGTGAAAAAGGTGAAAAGGGTGAAAGGGCAGATTTATCAATCGCCGATATTACTGGAGATATTCTCATGAAAGACCATGGGATAAAGCAACTTGCAAATCCTGTGGGCGATCAAGATGCTGTAAATCTCACTTCAATGAAGAAATATGTGGGCTCAAATTCTATTACAACTGGGCACGCCAATAAAAAGAATGTTTTTGCTTATGTAAACCAAGATGATTTGACGGCTGTCAACAATGTTACTTCTGTTACGTTTCAAGGTTTTACATCCAACCTTCACGCTGTCAATATAAAAGCTTTCACTTTTAATCTTGTGAGAACTGGTGTCAATTCTTTCAACTCACGTTTGAAGCTGAATAAAAAACCCCTGCCTGAAGGAGAGTACACTATATGTGTCGAGTTCTTTTACCCAAAAGTTGATACCGATTGGTTTATAAGTGCTTCAACCCCTAGCCCGGTTGATACTCTTACTTACCATACCAAGCGCTTCAACACTCACAACCCGAAATATTCACGCACCATTATTCACACGCACAAATACAAAGACAGCGATGACACTATCTATCAGCTAGGCTGCTTTGATTATTTACGGTGTAAAAGGGTATCAAACAGATGTAGATGGAATTGTTTACGATAATGTTTTCGTTCTCGATGACGTCGGTGATTTTGTTCTTCAAACAAATCTGGATATGAATGGTTTTGATATAAAAAATTATGCTCTTGATCTTCCAGGCTACAGAATAGACGGCAATACAATCAAGTTACAAAAAGATTTAGATCTAAACGGTTATGCGTTAAAGAATTTCCAATCTAGAATAATACTAACTGGAGAATGGAAATCCGATGAAAATAAATATGGTACAAAAACTTTTGTTAAATTCGGTAATAACATTCGTGTAATGGTGCCATTTCCTTGCTTACTTGATGGTATCTCAGCTTTAATTATAGATAAAGGTGCCTCTCTAACTTTTGAAAGAATAGGTTTTGCTTTTAGAATACCTGGCACTTTATTAACTAACCTTCCATTTAAAAGCATACGTAATGCTAATGGTTTAAAATACCAATTTGCGGCGCCCCGTACTCATGAGGGTAAAAGACAAAAATTAGACGCGGGACAGATTTTAACAGTTAATTTATCTCAGCCAAGCAACCCAAATATAAACCTATCTAATACAAAACATGTATTAGTAAGTTTAATTTTAATAGACGATTTTTCTTTTAGGTAGTAAGTTTGCTCTGGTCTTCTTATCAGAAATTACGCCACTACTCCACACCAACCTACGTCGAAAGATTTCTTAAAGCACTCGTCGTAGTCATCTTCATCGTGAATAGGATAGACGAGATAGTGATTGACTCCATTTCTGTGGCACAGATTACAGAGATTATTCCGCGGGCATCTGCTTCTGTCACATTTATAACAAAACAAGACCCTTACAATTTGTTTATTGCGATAACAAAATGGAGCTTCGTGGATTGCAGCATGAACTTCGTCCCAGCCAAGAGCTTTTCGCTGTCTGAGCTTCATTTTTACAAAGCCTTTATTAATTTCTTTTCGAACATCGTCCCAGCCAAGCATTTTACGCTGCCAGAGTTTTATTATAACGTACTCTGTACTAATTTTTTCTCGAAGTTCTGGTGGAAGTGCTTGTATTAATTCACACGTGCCTGCCATTACAGCTTATACACTTGTTGGTGTGTTTCTCTAATTGGTAGGTAAAAGAATATTCATTACATCTTGTGGGCTCATTTTTTGCATTTGTGTAATAATGTGATCTATTACAGCTGGTGGACGCTCTAGTTTGACTAGGGGTGAGTGAAATATTTCAAAATTGGGTCGCCCCTTTTGTTTATATTTACTTACTTTTGGTTTTCTCCTGCTTTGATTTGTAACACCGTTTCTTCCTCTTCCCATCTCTGCGTTTTATACTTTACGGTGTCAATTCTCTAATTGCTTGCCAGTGGGGGTGCCCCACACCCCTAGGGTAAAACCCCTTTATAACTAAGTAGTATAGTCGGTATTAAACAAATACTATCTTTGGGTTGTCCTTGAAACTTTTTAAACGTCTGGTAATCAAAATCAAAAGCGACCTACGCGAGCTATGTGAGCGTTGGTTGCTTTTGATTTTGATTACCAGACGTTTAAAAAGTTTCAAGTCCCGCCCCAACCCAAAGTGGTATTTGTTTAATACCGACTATACTACTCAAACAGAATTCACAGTGTCCACTGGAACAGTGTGTTAACGCTCTGTACTTATTTCAACATTGAACTTTCCTTCAGTTGAAAAATAAAAGGACACGAATTTATTCATTGAAAGTTTTACCCTGCGTGATGCTTTTGTGGTTTCGAATTTGCATTGAGAAATATCCTTACATTCAAGTTAAATTTTTGAGTACAAATTTATTTTTGTGTTTTGTGTGACTCTCGAGTAGGGAAAAGAAACAGTGAATTCAATCTTGGATGTGGCTTTTGGCCACATCCTATGCAAGCCGCACACGTCCTGATAATAATTACGTGCAAATCCAAAAAACTGCATTTCACTTGGGGTATATAACAAAATTATTTTTTTTATACCAAGCTGAGCAGACTGATGATTTTTATACGCCATCCAGTGTTTGAAAACCTCCTATATCGTACAATGCTTACAATTTTACTCAGTGCTTTGATAATTATTAATCTTTGAAACTGGATTCCAATGTAGTAAATAATATAACAACAATGTTTAAAAAAGCTTAGATCCTTTCAGAATTATTTGAATTACTCAAACTGACTGAGACTCTTAAACTTTACATTATTCGCTCTTTAAACGACGATCGTCTCTTCGATCGCAAAGCCGTAAATAAAACTATTACGTCACAAAATTCAAAGCTCGATCCATTCCTTCCATTTCAGTGCGCGGTCATTTTGGAAACATTTTCGTGAAGTCTTCGGAAATCTTCGTAGTTTTTGCTATAGTTCGCGCTTTAAGGCTTAGAAAGCAAAATTTCGCCTTAAGTTTACTTAATAATGAATTCTTCTAGCGTTTGGTTGCTTTAAAATCGCTAAAGAAAGAATGTCGAAATTTTGGTTCATTTGACCTTTAATACTTCAAGAGATATGCTTGATTCAGTGATTTATCTTTTTGTGCAGCAATTAATGACGTCATCACTTTCCTCATTTGCATAATACAAAAACCTAAATATCTCTAAAACAAAAGGAGATATTTAAAAATAACGCCATTCTTCTTTATTTTGAAAAACCTTAAAATTAGCAGTAATTATTTTTTACTTCATACGTGCTATTTAGATACCCTTTTTAACCCTACGTATGTACCACTGAGAGTCAAGATCAAAAGGGAACAACATTTACTAGTGGAAAGAATTTTATTCCGCATTTAAGGTCACCTTCGCTTCCTTCTTGCTAACAACACTAAGTATTTTACTCATCTTCTTCTAGATTGCCCCAATAACGAAATCGAAATTATAATTGGAATTATTATTCAGCGATCAGTTTGGAATACTAAGTTTCTCTTAATAAAACAAAAGCATAATTAAGTAACAATACAATTTGATTTTTATTTTTTTACAAGCCTTACAGAAGAGGTCGTTATGAACAACATAGATGACAATTTACAAGTCGTACAAACAATCTTGGTAGGCTTAGTTGTTTCTAAGTTCCTTGCCAACACTGGTCGTGCCTTAAAAGCCATCGAGTTGTGCAAAGAATGTTTGATCTTCCAAAAAAATGAACTTCATGGAAAAGGAAAACTTTTTGGCAAAGTGCACATGGAAGAAAGTATTACAATTTTACTAGCCGACATCTATGAACGCCAGTGTAAATATGCAGAGGCAAGAGAATGTTATCATAGAGTGATCAATATCACGAAAGACACAGACAATAAAAGAAGAGAAGGATACGCTTATGGACAGTTTGGAATTATGTCTTATCATCTTGGCGAATATGACAAAGCTAGAGAATATCTTGAGAAAGCACTTGCGATCAGAATTGAAATTGGTGACAGAAAAGGAGAAGCATCATCTTACGGAAACTTAGGAACTGTGTTTCAATCCGTCGGTGAATATGACAAAGCAAGAGAATATCTTGAGAAAGCACTTGCGATCAAAATTGAAATTGGTGACAGAAAAGGAGAAGCATCATCTTACGGAAAGTTAGGAACCGTGTTTCAATCCATCGGTGAATATAACAAAGCAAGAAAATATCTTGAGAAAGCACTTGCGATCAAAATTGAAATTGGTGACAGAAAAGGAGAAGCAACAGATCACGGTAACTTAGGAACTGTGTTTCATTCCCTTGGTGATTATGACAAAGCTAGAGAAAGTCTTGAGAAAGCACTTGCGATCAAAATTGAAATTGGTGACAGAAAAGGAGAAGCAACAGATCACGGAAACTTAGGAACTGTGTTTCAATCCGTTGGTGAATATGACAAAGCTAAAAAAAATCTGGAGAAAGCACTTGCGATCCAAGTTGAAATTGGTGACAGAAAAGGAGAAGCATTATCTTATGGACACTTAGGAACTGTGTTTCAATGCCTTAATGAATATGACAATGCTAGAGAATATTATGAGAAAGCACTTGCGATCAGAGTTGAAATTGGTGACAAAGAGGGAGAAGCAACAAATTACGGAAACTTAGGAACTGTGTTTCAATCCGTTGGTGAATATGATAAAGCTAGAGAACATCTTGAGAAAGCACTTGTGGTGAAAATTGAAATTGGTGACAGAAAAGGAGAAGCATCATCTTACGGAAACTTAGGAACTGTGTTTCAATCCGTTGGTGAATATGACAAAGCTAGAGAATATCTTGAGAAAGCACTTGCGATCAGCGTTGAAATTGGTGATAAAGAGGGAGAAGCAACAGATTACGGAAACTTAGGAACTATGTTTCGATCCCTTGGTGAATATGACAAAGCTAGAGAATATCTTGAGAAAGCAGTTGTGATCAGAATTGAAATTGGTGACAGAAAAGGAGAAGCATCATCTTACGGAAACTTAGGAACTGTGTTTCAATCCGTTGGTGAATATGACAAAGCTAGCGAATATCTCGAGAAAGCACTTGCAATCATAGTTGAAGTTGGTGACAAAGCGGGAGAGGCAACGTCTTACGGAAACTTAGGAACTGTGTTTCATTCCGTTGGTGAATATGAGAAAGCTAGAGAATATTTTGAGAAAGCACTTGCGATTAGAGTTGAAATTGGTGACAAAGGGGGAGAAGCAACGTCTTACGGAAACTTAGGAAGTGTGTTTACATCTTTTGGTGACTATGTCATGGCCGAACGTTATTTTGAGACGGCACTTTCAATTAGTAAAGATATTAAAGAACTTCATTCAGAGCTTCAACTTCTTTCTAACCTTACAGTTTTAAAGGTATTCCAAGAAAAGATGGAGGAAGCGTTTGACTGTGTGCGTTTGTGTGTTAATAAAAGCGAAGATTTGCGTGGGTTATTGAAAGACAACGATCAGTTTCAAATATCGTTTTTAGACGTTCACGATTTTCCCTATCAGACTCTCAGTGCCTTCTTTTGTTTTTCTGGAAATCCTAACAATGCTCTTTATGTTTTAGAGCTATCACGGGCTAGAGCCCTAGCAGAATTGATGGCGACTCAGTACTCTGTTGAAACGCAAACCTCAGGTAATCCACAATCGTGGATTGGCATTGAAAATATCATGAGAAAGGAAAGTAATTGTGCTTGCCTGTACATTTCTTATTATGATGAAGATTTGTTTTTGTGGATTATCAAAACCAGCGGAGTCATTTATTTCCGTAGACTAACAATAAATGAAAAATTTGCATCCGGCGGATTAACTGGCAGTTTGGATGACTTTTTTACCAAAAGCTTCCGCATCTTAATTGGCACTTCACCCGAGGTGGATTGCGAAGATCGATCGTTAAATGACATTGAGTCAAAACTGAAATCATGCCAGGAAGAGAGCCCCGCAGCTTGGCGACTCGTAGAGGATAACAATGAAGAAAGTCAAACGGCGGAATCGAGCCTTTCTTTGTGTTACAGAATGCTCATCGCTCCTGTGGCTGACTTTCTTGAGGAGCCCGAAATCATCATCGTTCCTGATCGGTCGTTAAACCAAGTTCCATTTGCAGCTTTAAGTGATAAAGGTGGGACGTTTTTATCAGACACTTTCAGGATCCGCATAGTTCCTTCATTGTCGACTCTCAAGCTCATTCAGGACAGTCCATCAGACTATCACAGTCAGACTGGTGCACTGATAGTGGGTGATCCTGAGGTTGGCCGGGTGCGTTACAAGGGATGTCGTAAAACCTTTTCACCGTTACCTTGTGCAAGAATGGAAGCAGAGATGATTGGAGAACTGCTGGGCGTACAGCCCTTGCTGGGACAGTGCGCAACCAAGCAGGCGGTAATTGGAAGGTTGCATTCGGTTAGTCTGATACATTTTGCTGCACATGGTAGTGCCGAAAGAGGAGAGATTGCCCTTTCCCCTGTACGCCTTACCAGAACGATTCCAAAAGAAGAAGAGTACTTATTGACAATGTCTGACATTTCGCAAGTACGACTGCGAGCTAAGTTGGTGGTACTTAGTTGCTGTCACAGTGGACGTGGACAGATTCGTGCCGAGGGAGTGGTTGGAATCGCACGTGCATTCTTAGGATCCGGTGCACGTTCAGTACTGGTAGCATTGTGGGCCATACAAGACAGTGCAACAGAGCAACTGATGGGTCGTTTCTACGAGCACCTTGTTCGTGGGAAAAGTGCCAGTGAATCCCTTCATGAGACCATGAAGTGGATGAGAGATAACGGCTTTACCAAGGTTTGCGAGTGGGCACCGTTCTTGCTGATTGGAGATAACGTGACATTTGAGTTTGGTAAATTAAAGTAAGTTTTAACTAGCTTACTAAACATTTAACGATGGAATCAATGATGACAAACTCAGAAAAAAGACTACTTAACGTGTTGCTGATTGACATGATGAGTCTTTATTCAGGCGCGTTGTCTGCGCTTCATGGCTTTGGTTCCAGCTTCTCGTGTGTACAAAATAGGCTATCAGAACTTAAAATAAGAAACGCTTAGGGTCGGACCATTAGAAAGGTGATGGGCGGGAGGGGCGAGGTGGGGGTGGGAAAACAACAACAAAAAAAATCATGAAGGGAAAATTTCCGAAGAAAAATTCATGCAAGGAAAAACACAAAGAATAAAATTCATGCACAAGATTGACCGCACAGTTTTGGTATTAAACCAGAATTATAATTCTTCTCGAAAATTGGCAAAAAATGGCATTAGAACGCGGATAGATTTCCCCGGGGAAGCACGCCAAACTTTGGGCCACCTTGCCTCAAAATTAGTTCCTACGTGCCTGACAGGTATGTTATTTACTTTTGAAATCTCCCTCAGTAAATTAAATCTTTTAAAGTGAATATTATTTAAAAGGTATTTTATGTCATAAAATAAACTTTAAAATGGAAAGTAACGTTAAAGTACAAGTTATGTATTTAATAAACAAAGTAGCGCTGTTTTTCATTAATTCAACAGGAAATTGTGCGTGAAGCAGACTTTCTCAAAAAATAAAATCGTGCATATAGGGCTCCAGTCAATAAAAAAATTCTTGCCCCCCAAGTCTTGCGAACTAAAAATCCCCCTCCATCACTTTTCTAATGGTCCGTCCCCTAATGATAAATGTCCAAATAATCAGCTAAAACTAATAAGTAAATGTATCTTGAAGAAACTGTAGTATTTAAAGGAAACCTCCACTCTTACAACAAGTTGACGTTGAATTGTTTGAAATGATGCCAAAATTCCAAATTTTACAGGTCATGGGAGAAATAACATTTAATAATAACAATAAATGGAAAAGTTTATGGCTTTTAAATTTCCAGCGCGCCGCCATTTTGGATTTAATGACGTGTATGGCTCCCGCTATTGTTTGGAAGCTTCCAAACAATAGCAGGAGCCAAAACACGTCATAAGGATCCAAAATGGGGGCGTGCTGGAAATTTAAAAGCCATAAACTTTTCTATTTATTGTTATTATTAAATGTTATTCCTCCCTTGTCTTGTAAAATTTGGAAATTAGGAATTATTTCAAACAATTCAACGTCAACTTTTCCCAAGAGTGGAGGTTCCCTTTAACATCGCTATATATTATGTATATTTTTGATGAATACTATTATTAAAGAAGGAGACCTTACGGACAGTTACTCGAGTTTCACGCACGAAGCGATCATCAGACTGTGCCGTTAGAGGTGGGTGGAATACAATTTAAACTAAGCTCATGGAGGACGGTTGGAGCGATCCTGTTTCTGATTGGTACCAAGTGCAGACACGAAAACAAGTTCTAGGCGGCCAATCAGAAACAGGATCGCTCCAACCGTCCTCCATGAGCTTAGTTTAAATTGTATTCCACCCACCTCTAACGGCACAGTCTGATGATCGCTTCGTGCGTGAAACTCGAGTAACTGTCCGTAAGGTCTCTATCTTTAATAATGATAGTATTCCGCTCTGCATGTGTTTGCATCGAGCACTTCTACGATTGTGTGAAACCTTTTGCATTTTTCTTTCTTTCTTTATTTTTGATGAATAAAGTTTTGATCGGCGAAGCCGGCGAAATACGAATGATGGGTGAAAATATAGAATGATACTAAATAATAATCAAAAGGCTCTTTCGGCCTGTCTCGTGTCACCTTTCTAAAGCTTCATTTGAAACTGATCGCTTTTCGTGTCTTTTAATTGCTTGCTGGAGGCCTTTCACATGGCTTGTTATAGTGCCCAAGATAACGAAAATTGGCAAGGCGAAAAACAATTAACAAAAATACCTTATTATAGGAAATTAACGCTTCATGAAATTAACGCGAATTTGGAAAATTCGCGTTAATTTAAGTCGCGTTAATATCCAATACCTTAATTAACACGAGCGTTAATTTCCTATAATAAGGTAATGAACAATATGATTAATGTTGCTTTTTGTCGCTCAATAAAAGTTGCATTATATCGTAGCGTGACATTTGTATCACCGCTAAACGTAATAACAACGCTAAATGTAATACCAACCGTAAATGTAATAAAAATTAACTCTAAATGTAATAACTTACCCTACCGTAAATGTAATACAATTTAACGCTAAATGTAATACTAACCGTAAATGTTATAAAAATCAACCCTAAATGTAATAACTTACCCTACCGTAAATGTAATACAATTTAACGCTAAATGTAATAAGCTGGCCAACTGTAAATGTAATACAAGTTAACCATAAATGTAATAACACGCTACTAAGTCAGGTACTAAGGATGGCAAAAGCATAAATAACATCAATATTATCAGTGATATGATATCACCTCAATAGATTATCGGATTACCCAATCACAGTTAATCCCCTTTACTAACTAAACCGTTAGGCGCAGATTACCCCCGGGGGCTACTCCCATACAATACCTATACAGGTATGTGCCGCCCAGCAACGGGGTCGTGATTTTGGAGCTCCTGATTTAGAGCGGAGTATCCATTTTAGAGACGTTTCCTAAAACGGGGTATAATTTTTTTGAACGCACGAAAAGTCCAGTTTTTATTTAATTTGTAAGCAGCCATTTGAAATTATTCAAGGAGAGATTGCTTTTAAAAGTCCGATTCAAAACTGTTGCACCCTGTGCTGTGCATCGTTAGCTTGCGAGCATGGTTCTGTGTGTTTTAGTTTACAACAGGGTATAAAAATTGACTTGCTATATCAAATATAGGGCAAATTCTTTCTAAAGCGCTAAGCGGTTCCAAATTTGGAGTCCCGGGCGGCACAAGCCCACCCAAAAAAATACACGAGTGCCCCCTTCTCTCCCCCCCCCCCCCCCGCCCGGGCCCAAGCTTCCACTATTTCGCGATCTGCTGCAACGAATTTCGGAAGTGATGTTTGCAAATGCTCGACATTAGAAGAGCTATTTTCTTGGGAATCTTCAGAAGTTCCCAGTTAAGTTTTGACCGGAACTGCGCAGAACCTCGGCAATGTTCATAAAAAATCACCGAGACTTCAAGTGATGCCCGGTAACCGTAAGGGAGCTTTTAACACTATGTTATTACATTTGAGGTTAACTTGTATTACATTTACGGTTGGTCAGCTTATTACATTTAGCGTTAAACTGTATTACATTTACAGTGGGGTAAGTTATTACATTAAGGGTAGATTTTTATTACATTTGCGGTTAGTATTACATTTAGCGTTGTTTATTACATTTAGCGGTGATACAACATTTACATCACGATATTCGATACATGTGTGAGTCAGGTCAATCCCCGGGGGCAATCTGTTGTAAAGAATGATAGCCATTTCTGTTTTTCAAATCAAAGAGAACGCATCGAATATAATTTCCCTTTTTCGGCTATACTTTGTACGAGTCCTTTCTAGCTAACATGGTGTATTTTGTTCTTGTTCTACGCAGTTTTTTGTTGAGTGAAAATTTTCAGTACCCGTATGTGAGACTTTTCAAACTTAAAAGACTTTCTAAAACAACTTTTCACACCGGCTAGAATCTTGTTGCAAATGTTAGAATGTTATTGTAAGAACCGTAGAGCAAGGCCCGTATTTTACTTGAGTCCTTTTCAATACTCTCAACCTGGACTGCAGTTTGATAAAACCGCCAGAATGCAAGGAATTTTAATTTAATAATATATTTTGGAATTTTAATGTAATCTTACAGTTTGGAATGACCGGAATGCAGCCGAACCACACATATACCTCGTGCCACGCGTGTTACACGCGTGACACGAGGCAAAAAGGTTAAAGTGCTACTATGATGAAATTCGCATCTTTTCTTTCGTAGCCGTTTTAAAATATTAACAATTATCTTTTTTTCAGAGGGTACGGTAACGAATCCTGCAATCTGATTGGTTCTTAGCGCGGGCAAGATTTTCCTATATCTGCCCACGGGCCACGGTAACGCTTTCGTGAGCTTTTGTCCTTGTGTTGTGTTTACAAAAATTAAAACAGTTTTTTGTACGCAAAATTAAGATAGTACATGGATTCAGACAGCCCTGAATGACATAGTGACAGTGAGTTTTATTATCCCGATGATGAAAACGAGAACATTGACACTGAAAACATTGACAAAAACAAACAAGTCATTAAAACGAACGACAAACAGCAACAGTTGTTGGCTCAAGTACATGATTTCATCGAAGAACAAAGGCCTGAAAACACCAAGAAAAAAACTGTGTATGACATAAATATTTGGAAACGATATCTTTCATCAGCTGGCGAAGAGCGAAACATTGAAGACATACCTGCAAAGGAACTAAACCTTCATATTTCCCGTTTTTTCATGGAGATAAAGAAGAAAAATGGCGGCGAGTACGAGCCAGCTTCACTAACCTCGTTTCATCGAAGTCTACAACGATATCTGAACGACCATGGTTCAAACCTCAATATCCTGAAAGACCAGGAGTTTTCCTTGTCCCGAGAAGCCCTTTCCTCAAGAAAGAGGCAGTTAGTACGCGATTTCGGCAAGGGGAATCGTCCACAAGCCGCTCGTCCCTTGACAGATACAGAGGAAGACTTGATGTTTGAGCGAGGCGAATTTGGCGACCAAGACCCTGAAGTCCTGCAAAGAACCGTCTGGTGGCTCTTGTCACTTCACTTCGGGTTCCGAGCACGTGACGAGAGTCGAAAGCTGAAGTGGGGTGATGTAAAGCTTCAGAGAAATGGTGAAACCGGCAATGAAGAATTGGTTTGGACCGCGGAGAGAGGATCAAAATGCCGCAGTGGAGAAGGACCTGGAAGGCCATTTTGTCCCATAGCACAAGCCAGCAGCAACGCACGCTGCCCTGTTTTCTTTTACAAAGCCTTTAGAAGCCACCGTCCGACAGAGATGAATAATCCAGAGGCACCTTTCTACCTGGCAATAAAACACAAGCGAAAACCAAGTGACACAGTATGGTATGTGATTGCTCTGCTCGGAAAGAATTCAATTGGAAAGTTCCTGAAGACGGCGGCGAAAAGAACCGGATTGCAAGGAAATGTGACAAACCACGCAGTCAGAAAGACCTCTATCGGCCGTCTTCTAGATGCAGATGTTCCTGTTAATTATGTAGCCCAACTCAGCGGCCATAAGAATCTGAAGAGTCTGGATTCATACAAATCTGCATCTCTACTTCACCAGCGCAAAATGTCACTCGTACTGAGCCGCTCAGAGCACATGGAACACAACATCGGCACCACAACAAGCAAAGAGCTTGCAGTAGCTACAGCATCTGCCAGTACAACCAAACTCAATATTTCGGTTGATACTCCAAACACCCCAGGAGCAGCATCAGCCAAGAGTCTGTTTTCTGGCGCCACAATTGGCAAAATAGAAGGCTGTTCGTTCACTTTCAATCTTGTTGATGACTCCAACAAAGACAAACACCCGAGGAAACGCCGCATAATTATAAGCGATGACTCTGATTCTGATTGAGAAACTTGTTAAACACTTCAGACACTTGTCTTTGAACTTTTGTACCGACAAATGTTTGTATGGTGCTGATGAAACGCTCATCTTTATCGATAGCTCTTCAGATGTTTTTCAATTTGTAATGACGTTCTGCGTGATTTGAAACGAGGTTGACGCCATAGAGTATTTGATTGACAGGTCGGGTTTTAGAGAAGTAAGCCATTTAAGTGCAAAAAAGTGTTTCAAAACAGATTTTTATTGGACCAACATTCAAATAAATATATTTCCCCTTTGAAACATTCTGTTAATCTCAGTTTACTGAATTCGCTAAGCGCAATGTGTGTGTGGAAAAGGTCAACAATTATGCACTGATATGAGGGGGGGGGGGGGGGGGGGGGGGGACAAAAAAAAAAGTTATTTACCAGCTTAGGGTCGGTCCGTATCGTGAAAAACTGTGACCTCGGTCTTGAAAATGCTGCCCTCGGGCAGCATTTTCAAGACCTCGGTCACAGTTTTTCACGATACGGACCTCCCAGCCGGCAAATAACATATATGTACTCGCTATGAGAAGAAAAATGCCGTTTACTGTTTTCCAATATCTCTTTTCTTCCCAGAGACATTCAAGTTTTTAAAATATGCAAATTAGCAAAATAATGACGTCATAGACATAGGCTCAACCAAATTCTGACTAAATTCGAAGAAAGTGATATCTCAGCCAATTTGTATTGAAAGTCTCTGATTCTCTGCAGTAACACTCTGCAAGTTATGTTTCACAATATGAACTTTTCAACTTGGTTACCATGACAACATACTAGGTTCCAGATCTCTGTCCAATTCTGGCATTCTTTTTTAATATTTGTAAATAATGCTTTACATGCGAGATCAGGCAAGCATATCAATAGATTTGGTAGACGTCTTGCCTGGGTTTAATTTTTCCGAACTGAAAAATTCTAAAATATTAAAAACAAATTGGTGGGGACTGGAAAAGAGTGAGTTGCCATGGTAACATAATTTTATTACAGCTGTAGGTGTGTTACCTGTGTAACTATTTGTCTGCCAAGTTTCATTGGACTCTGCAGAACAATGACCGAGATAACTTAACAAAAAATTGGGTTAAGTAGATGACGTCATCAATCCTCGATTGGTAGCTTTCAGTAGTTTCGTAGAGCCTCTTTTGTGCTGCACAAACGTCCAGTTGCTAATACATTGGTTTATACACTGATAATTTTCGTTAAATCGGTCTAACTTGCATTAATTGATGTTTTGTTCTCCCGAAACCCTCCGACAGCGGCCGCCATTTTTTTTGCGCTCTTTCGCGACTTTCCTGTCAATCAACTTATAATTTCAACTTTCTGCACCCAATTTCAACTTTCTGCACTGTTTGGGATTAATTGACGTGCTCTCAGCCAGTGAGCTTGCTGAAATTTTTGCATGTGTATTATTATAGCCTAAAAAGGACCTCTAGCCCGTGCAAGATCTGATTTTTTTTCAAAGACTTAAAAATTCTTTGGATTTTATTTCGGGGGTACATGAGGGAACAAAGGGATTGTAGTCAAAAAAAATTATTCGTTCAAAACTGGCTGGAAATGGAATGGACTCTCACATTTTAACAATACCAAAAACCCCCAAACATGCAAGCTGTCGCCAAATGAGCATCGAACACCGTGCAGGGTGAGAGTAGCCTGCGAGCAGGCTCACCTTTGGGTCACACGCGCGAGTGATCTGCGAGCGAAGCGATCTGGCGGGCAGGAGTCTGGTGCGGAGGCGCCAAGATAGTGAGCCCCCGATCTCTGTATTTTTTTTCACTTCCACCCCGGAAACCACAGGAATACGATTAGCCAATTAAATTACACCGAAAGTTTGATATTTGACAGCGCGATGACAGCAGCTCGCTGAACTTCTTCTCCTTCACTCGCTCGGCAGAGGAAAACACGATTTCAAACGCAGATTCCTTAAGCTCGAGAAAGATTATTTCCAGTAAGGACACGTACTTGATTCCTAGTGACCTTGTTTCGGTAATCTGGTCTTCGATGATGCTGGTAAGCGGGCAAATTACCAGGATGCATTCATGTTGTTTATGTTTCGTGCCATTGCCTACGTTTGAAATATCAAACTTTTGCCGTATGCAGTCAGTAAAACGGCGAGTACGTCTCGATTCGACAGTAGGTTTTTGACAGCGGTATCCTGCTCCTTCTTCACTTTAAAAATCAACCCCGAAACAGACTCGAACATCGTTAAAACATCAGAAATAAGCGAGCTTAACTCTCCTGCTGAACCCATGTTCTCGACCTGTTGACATTTAAAAAAGCGCACCGCAAATTACTGACTCCGTGGGGATCTTATCAAACACAATGGATTGACAGTTTTCCCACCTTTCGCGCACTTCGGCCAATGGTATTTCACGTTGTTCAGGCAACGCAGAAATGTAAACTTTACAGAGATCGTTGCAGGCTTCTCGTGGCTTCGCCTGATACAGGCCGTAGGCCGTGTTGGCTAAAATCAGACGATATTCCGCAAGATTGAGCAGGATAATTGTTTTATTGTTCAACAAATTGTCAACGAAACTGATTTTGCAGCGAGAAAAACTGTGGTTGTGCAGCGCTTTGCAAGATTTCAGTCAAATCTTTGCGAGCTACGTATATCGCAGGGTATCTGTTATCTACGGATGACGGATAACAATGACTTTATTGACCATATATGGGTATCGCGCGAATTTGTTGAATGATAATGTTGCATATACAACACGCAAAAAAGTCAACAAACTTGCCTGTGGTAGATGTGCACTTAAATGTAATCAATGTTGAATTCCGTGAGCAAGAATGTCACAAAACGAACGAGGGACGAGGGAGTTAAAAACCTAAACATCGAGTTCAAAGACTTAACTCTTGATCAAAATGATGCAAGAAACATAACCTTTACGACACATAACTTTTCTCTAAAACAAATGTATAGCTTCCTCGAAGAAAAGCAACACAGGCTATGGCTAAAATGGACAAAAACAAATATGTCATCCCTGATAAGAAGCAGCACATCTCGCAACAGTAGTAAATAGCCGGCTACGGCGTTTAATATAAAATGCAAGTAATCAATATCTTTACGGATAATTTAAGATCGATCATGCCCTTCCAGAACGAACATTTTGAGAGGTAAGAACTTTAAACGTATCTTGTAAATATGAATGAGCCAAAACAAACCGCAATAGAATTTAATACATAGGTGTCAACAGGAAACCGTACAGACCTATAAAAAATTATGACCTCTCATTTGCTGGGCGGCAGTCTCGCGGCTCTACTCAATTTTGAATTTAGAACGCCTCCCAATAATCCTGAAATTACTAATCGAACCAAATCGAACTCAATCAAACTTAACGCTATTGGTTTCGATTCAGTTCGGTAATCGAACACAATCAAACTTTTACAACTAGGTATAGTTAACACTACAGCTGCCCCCGCTGTTAATCTTTTGTTCTTTTCAGCGCATCCGATACTACAGTCAATTGTTTCGCTTGATATTTTGGCTATTCTTTTTCTTAATTGATTGAAAATCAGTTTTCTCTTTGGAACAGTCTTGCGATAATTCAGAAGAAAACTCTAATTTTTCTGGTGTTCTGCTCGCAAAGTATCACTTGTTTCTGGCTTTCTCTTTTTCAAGATCACGAAGACGAGGACGTGCCATTTAAGACAAACTTTTAGTATGAATTGTTGAAGCCAAGAAGATAAGTAAAACAAAGCCAAACAATGCAAAAATTCTGAAAGATTAATAATACGTAAATGAGTGATCTCAGCGAGGATAAACTTCGATAATATCAACGTTTTAAAACTACCAATTGAGACCAGCTGTTTTCAGAATTTTTGCTTCAATATATTAGGGCTGGGAGCTCAAGCAACAATGACCAACTTGACAGCTGAGCTCCAAACGGATATGCTAAAAGATTTCTCACCTATGTCTATTTATTTATTTATTTATTTATTTATTTATTTATTTATTTATTTATTTATGGATTCGTACAAGTACAGGTGCTTAACAATAGGACATAAGTCCCCTTCTTGGTTAATACACCCACACCCAGCTCCCTAAAAATATCCCGAAAAAACCCTTCCCTGACCCGACTAAACTACAAATCAAATAATCTAAATAACACAAAATAATACAATCTAAAATATACTAATCAACTTAACAAGTACAGACAGAGAAAATATTAACACGGTGACACTTAGGACAAATTAATTTAAATGAACGAAAATTGTCACCATCAAAAACATTTAAAAGTATAGTAAAATAAAATGACTTAAGTTTACTTTTAAAAGAGCTTATAGTGTCAGAATCCTTGATATTTTTAGGTAAACTGTTCCATATCAAAGTTATTCTGTTGAGGTAAAAGTCTCGGAAGAAAGACGTACGACAAGCGTTTGTCTTTAAATGCAGCCCTGATGAAGCACGGCGCGTGTTGCCCTTTAGAAAAGAAAAATAATAACTAAATTCACGAGTGAAGTCTATATGCTCATGAAGGCACTTAAAAAGAAGCCTAAGTCAAGATATTCTAACCAGTAATTAAGCGGTAATAACTTAAGCTTGATTAGACGAACCTTATAACATAGGTTACTATTTCTTAATATAAAACGAGTAGCTCTCCTTTGTATGTTTTCTACAAGTAATAAATTGCTGATAATTGACTGAGGGGCCCATAACTGAGAGCAAAAACAATCAAAGTCTCCTTCGAGCCACCTCATGGTATCTGGTAATTATTCTTACGAACCTTTGTCTCTTTTCCAACCGTTTTAGTTGAAAAATGCAAAAGAAATATATGAGGATGGAATAAACTTGTTGCGGAATGGGAAGGTTGGGTTGGGGGAGGGGGGGGGGGGGGTGCTTCCATATATACATGCTATATGCCGCTGTGCAGGGTGGGGTTTCAAGCAATTTTTGCTCAATAAGACTAGGCTAACACATTGTGATTGAAGCTTTGCACTGAAAGAACCTTACGTAAATATAAATACAAATTATTATTGGAATCTTCAAAGCAACTCTCTGCAGTTGTAATAGAGGTTCTGAAGAACAGCAAGTCTCAAGTAGAGTGGCAATTTTTATGTGTTTGATAGTTACATACTGTGATTACTCTTACGAATAGACACATCAGTTGTGTTGTATCACCTTTGAGCTTGGCAGTTGCCAATGTAGATATTTTTATATCAGTCTTTCATGAATCCATCAGTACAATTTATGATCATGACAAGTTTGATGTTGCTTTCTTCTGAATTAGTGCAAAATTTGCACAGAATAAAATTTTGAAATCTGTTGCCTTGTTGTTGTCCTTTGTAGCAATCAGTGTGACAATGATAATCTTTTAGTGACTACAGAAACTTCACTTTCGATCGTCAGATGAAAACTTAATTTAATTCTGATAGTTGTCTTTAGGACAAAAACAACATTCACCTTATCAAATGTGATTTAAAACTAAATATTACATGTAGTTGAAATCTAGCTTGTGTCATAAAGGCCAAATTCAATCGCAATGAGCTATATATGGTCAACACTTGAGATTAAAACTGTTGTAAATAATATTATCCAAAAACGTGAATATGTTAATTTTTATCAAGTAAACAAATGTAAGTCAACTCTAAATTATCTGGTTATATATGTAATTTTGAAATTAGCGTAAAATTCACATTTGGACAAATGAAAGAAACTCGAAAATATAGTTTAACCCTATCCAGACCGGGGGAGGGGGGCGGAAAGTGCCCGCGCTGACTTTGAACGTTTATAACTTTTTCAAGATTCAACCAAATGCTGCCAAACTTTACGAGATTTTCTAAAATTTATCTGGGAATAAATTGGTAGGATGGGTTGTTGTGTCTGGAACTTGACGTTACCATGGCAATGTCATTTTGACAGACATGTTTTTCCAAATTGGTAATTTTTGTGTTTCCATAAATAAAAATTAACTTTAATTCAACTATTTTCACCTCTTTTAAGTTTTTTGCACTCTTTTATATATTTTGAGTATTTTTCAGTAATTTTGGGCGGTTTTCTAATGTTTTGGAAAAATTTTGAAATCCAAGATGGCGGATCCAAGATGGCGGCTGTTTTGACATCATGATGTAATTGTCACATGATGTGACGTCATCACCGCACGTGACGTATAAAAAAGATAGATTTTTGGACATACTATATATCCTGTAAGTTTTATTGCGATTGTTTAAAAGATCCAAAAAAGCCCAGTATGAATAGGGTTAAGGCTTCATCACCCCGATTTCATTTAAACTGACGCGAAGATGATGAACAAATAATAACACTAATTCCAGTGAACACATGTCAAGTCGGTTTGCTGCCTGCATGAGGAAAATAACTCCTGCTTTTATATGAACACCTAAAAGAAATAACGACAGAAACTTGTTATTATCGACGGAAACGAATGCCACAAATACAAATGGTTTTCGTTGTTTACAGGAAATTATGAAGCAAGTTTCCCAACAAATTTTAAAATATAGCAGTTCATTTGCTACAAGCTTTATACAAAATGAAATACGATGGTAACAAGAGGGAATTTTACCTGTGCTTTCAGATAGTAAAGCGTTCATTTCATTTGAGCTTGCAGCATAATATCTTGCTGCGGCTGCATTGTAGTCATTTAGTCGCCGTCCAAATGTATGTAAACATTTCCCAACGATCGATCAATCATCACGTTTAAGCTAGACTTTGGTGCCCATTTCTCTGCAGTCGAGTACTCTTAAGCATGATTGGACACGTTTCTGCCTACATCTTGATGGCCTTGATGGATACATCGCCACTTTTAACCCATTTGTTCGCTTGAGCATTCTTGAGCACATTTTCTGATGGTTTGTGAGGTCTTCAAAAGCGTATTTTGATCAAACGTGTAGCGAAAGGAACAAAAATCCGCCTTTACAATTTTAGCGTCGGACTCGACACAACAGACGCCATTTCAGCTCATGTTGTAAACATGTACTGCCTTTGTTCCACCCCTCCCCCCACATATATGAACATAAGACAATGGCCCGACTTTGTGGACAAATCCGAACAAATCAAAACCTAGCGTGGGAGACGGGTAAATGTATTTAATTCACTTTTAATGGAGATTTAATGCATACATTAATTGTTTAACGGGAATGGAGTGACATCCAACCCTCACTATATTCATGATACCATGAGGTAAAAATAGTACCCAGTGGGTACATGAGTCTAATGCGTCATGGATTGTTAGTGCGGTTGAAATATGTTGAAATAGTTTCGGTATTTACGGCATAGAGCATGAGGTGTAGTAGAGGTTTGGTAGTAAGAGTGGTTTAGAAGAAGTCGATAATATTTGTTCTCTTAAGTATATATATTTAGAAAGTTGACGAAATGTTATATTTGAAATAGGAAAAACATGTTACTTAGGGTTTGAGTTCATCGATTCATGTTAAAAGATTGGTGCGTTGTGTAGAT
The DNA here is from genome assembly GCA_963693305.1 of Meandrina meandrites. Classification (NCBI taxonomy): domain Eukaryota; kingdom Metazoa; phylum Cnidaria; class Anthozoa; order Scleractinia; family Meandrinidae; genus Meandrina; species Meandrina meandrites. The sequence continues at coordinate 50,156,913 of OY855904.1, read as the reverse complement.
CATAGGAAGATCATACAGATTTAGAGGGGGAGGGGGAATCCTGAAAAATTTGTTTGCAAAAGCAAAAAAAGCCCAACTAAATTTTTTGCAGGCATGAAAAAAATTGTCTGCAGGAAGATGACACCGGAAAAAATGTTTTCACAGACAACGATACAGAAAAAAAAATTTTTGTCTTGGAAAAATTTCATCCCCCAGCTTCCAAAAAAAATAATGGTCCGCCCCATAGATAGACAAGATACAGCCGCTTATTCAGTATTCTAAACTGCTAAATATCCTAAATCCCATCAAAATAAGCCAAAATATTTTTTCAATTCCTTTGCAATTTATGCAATACTGCTCAACAAAGATTTAATAAACACAACTTGTTTATTTGTCGAATCGATAACATGTGCAAGACCTTTCTTGCGCGTGGACTTACAATGGTGCAATAAATCACGTGATCATGAATACATGAATAAATTAATAAATTACAATAAAAATGTTCACTACACTCCCAAGGGTTGCATCACGACTTAGTGATAAAACACTTAATTAAACTCAACAGCCTAAATCTTGAATGTCCACTGTTCGATAAATATCACAATTTCATCGCAGAGTTTTACATCAGTGTTCATTGCTCAAAATGTCATATTACTGCATGGTTTTACTACTCAATGTTCACTCAGAAACTTCAAGAGGAATTAAGTCCTGTATCACTCGACGTAAAACTTGTGGCTTTCGATCCTTGCTAGCAACTTTGACTTTAGCCGATCGAATCTGACCATCTCTACCTGGCAACAGTTCTTCAACCTTTGCCAGTTTCCAGAATGTTCTTTTCTTCAGATCAGACTTCACAATCACTATGTCACCTACTGAGATTGGGCTGTCCTTGTTTTGTTTCTTGCATCTCTCGTTGGCTCGTTCTCGTAGACTCAGAAGATACTCGTGCTGCCATCGCTTTGTGAACTGCTGTAGCAATCGTTGATGATGCTTTGCTCTCTTTGTCAAGGTCTGATTAACACTAACAATTTCAAAATGTTGGTTACTTGGTGCATTAGTAATTCGTCTGCCATGAATTAGATGAGATGGTGTAAGTGGAGTCGAGACTGACTCGTCATCATCATAGACATAAGTTATCGGTCGAGCATTTACGATTGCCTCGATTTCCACAACAGTTGTTTGAAGCTCATCAAAGTTCAGGTTAGTGCGTCCTACTGTTTTCTTCAAGGGTTGCTTCACAACTTTAACCATGCGTTCCCAATAACCTCCCCGCCAAGGGGCTCGCTCAATGATAAAGTTCCATGTGATGCGATTGTCAGCTAAGTAGCGCAGAACTTCGTCTGACCGTGTGATCTTCCTTATATCCCTGGATGCGGATCTAAAGGTTTTAGCATTGTCAGACAGGAGGGTAACTGGTAATCCCCGGCGACTTACGAACCTCCGAAAGGCTAACAGAAATGATTCGACACTCAGAGAAGGTGTCAGTTCCAGATGAATTGCTCTTGTGGAGGCGCAAGTGAATAAGCAAATGTACACTTTGTCAGAGCCTTTCTCCTTTGAGGACTCTCCAGCATTGCGAATGTACAGGGGGCCTATGAAGTCCAATCCTGTATGGGCGAACGGCGGGTCCAGAGAAACTCGTTCCATTGGTAAATCCGGAGTCTGTGGTTGTCTATATGGCACCCCTTCTACTCGTCTACAGGTGACACACTTTCTTAGAATTCGCTTTACAGCTTCTCTACCTCTTGGGATCCAGAATCTTTCTCGAATAGTTGTTAAGGTGTCCTTGATACCACTGTGTTTAATCTTGGAATGCACATCCTGGATGATGAGATTAGTTAGTCGGTGCTTAGACGGAAGTAAGATTGGATTCTTGCTTTCTTCAGATAGCGGAGCATTGCTTACTCTTCCCTTACATCTGATGATTTGTTGGTCGTCAAGGAACAAGTTAAATTGCGTGACATAGACAGGTGGAAATGTTCCTCTTTTGCTTTGCAGAAATTCGAGTTCCTTCGTGAATGAGACTGTCTGTACAGTCTTGATCCACAGCGTTTCAGCTTGATTTAACTCTTGAGCATTAAGTTCCTTTCTTGACGACTGTCCCGGTGACTCGTGAGTTTCGCGTTCAGATACACTCTTCTTGACATTACGTATGAACCGCAAGATGTAGGCTGTGATGCGCAATAATCGTGTTACACTGCTGTATCGTTCAATGTCAATAACTTGACTGAGATTGACTGACTGGTCTTCTGACCCTGTCGTGACTAAAGAATGCGTGACACTCACAGGGTTCTTTACAATTTCTTGTAGGGCTTCTTCGTTATCTGCTTTCACTTCTGGCGACTTCGGCCAATCGCTGCCTGGATTCTTCAAAAATTCGGGTCCATTCCACCAGAGCGAGCTCTCCACAAGTTCCTTTCCAGATAAGCCGCGCGAGGGCAAATCAGCTGGATTTTGGGTACCTGGACAGTAATTCCATGCAGCTTCGGGTACACTCTGGCGAATTTCTTGAACACGGTTTTGTACATATTGTTTCCATGGTTTCTCCTGCTTTATCCAGTAAAGGACAGTTGTTGAATCCACCCAAAAGGTAGGTTTGATTTCACATGGTAACGACTTCAACAGGTTGCTGACAAGTCTTGCTGAGATGGTTGCGCCAAGTAGTTCCAGTCTTGGTATGGTTTGCTGTTTGATGGGTGCCACTCGTGTTTTGGACGAAAGTAATTTGACTTCAACATGACCATCTTCGTACTCGGAACGTAAATAGACTGCAGCGGCATAGGCTTTCTTTGACGCGTCACTAAAGGCATGAATCTGAATGTTGGTCGGTGACATACTTGAATTAAAGTAACAACGAGGCACGCGCACATTGTTCAGTTGTGTCAGGCTAGACACAAAGTTCTTCCACAGCTTTTGACGATTCCCTTGTAGCTCGACATCCCAATCAAACTTTTCCAAACAAAGGGACTGAAACTCGCATTTTATTGTAATGGTGAATGGGCTCAAAAGTCCTAGAGGGTCAAACACTTTGGCTGATAACTTAGGCAAAGATCTCTTTGTAACTTGTAGGGTGTTCGCATACTCGATCAGTTCCTTAAAGTCAAATGACATTTCGTCTGATTCAGTGTCCCAGCAGACTCCGAGGGTCTTTACTAGCTTATCGGACACTTGGTTTGGACCAATAGTGGACTTGGTAAAGGATTCGTCTTCTTCTTCGATTGGCGGATTTGATTCTTCGGTCTTCGGTTGCACCATGGCTTTTTCTTTGTTGTCGATGAGCTGAAGCAGACTAGCAGAGTTTGAATTCCATTTGCGCAAGTTGAAACCTCCTTTCGCCATCAGTTCCTTCGATTGCTGATACATTTCAAATCCTTCTTGTACATTACCAGCACCAGCCAGTAAGTCATCGACGTATAGCGAATTCTTAATCAACTCAACCACTTCGGGATAACATTCCTTGTAAGAATCCAAATGATGTGTAAGGGTAGCACCCAAGATGGATGGCGATGGCCTCAACCCAAACACCAGTCGGCAAAATCGCAGATGAAGAACTTCTGAATTGAAGACAAACGGGTCTTTCAGCCATAGGAAGCGAAGCATATCTTGGTGGCTTTCTTGAATGCTGATCATCAAGAACGCTTTCTCAATGTCCGCAGAAATTGCAATTGGATTCCATCGAAATCTAGCCAGCACATCAACCAGTTGTGGGATGTAATTCGGACCAGTAGGCAAGCAATCATTGAGAGAATGTTCTTGACCTGGTGATTTTGCAGAGCCATCATAAACAATCCGGAGTTTTGTGGTTTCTCGATTCTGTCGAATTACAGCATGGTGAGGCAAATAATGCGTATCTTCATTGTTCCTTGTTTCAGCTTCTGGATTGGGAACCTTTTCAATAATTCCTGATGCGAGTTGTTCTTGAATGATGCCATCATATTCTCTTAAAACTTCTGGCGTTTTGCTCAACTTGTGATGCATCGATTTCAGGCGGTTGTAACAGAGATTGTAATTGTCAGGAATCGGCAAACAGTCATTCTTCCAGGGAAGTTCGATTTCATATCTCTCACCATTGTGCTTTACGCTGACAAATTCTTCCTTCCGTTGGAAAACATCTTCTTTCGCTTCTTGAATTCCAATAGACTCAGTTTTCCAAAATCTTTCAAGGTTGCTTATCAATTCATCGTTTTCGTGCGGAGCGAAAGGGCAATCTCCTGAAATAACTAAGTTAGATGAAACAGTATCCGATGTCACGGAGTCACGCAACGGACCAGACAAAAGCCATCCAAATTTGCTCGAAATTGCTGTTGGGCCATGATCTCCTCGCACAGTTTCACCACCGACTATTTCCCAATAATAGTCCGATCCAATTAAAACATCAATCGATCCACAATTGTCGTCCAACTCGTCCGCTAATTGTAGACCCTCCAAATGAGGATAGTTCACTTTGACCTTCGAAGGTAATGGCGAGCAAATAGTTGGATAACTAAGGGCGCTTATCTCGACTTCTTCGCCGTCTTGTCCCTTTAGTCGGAGTTTAATAACATCACAACTCTGCTTTCGAAACGTGCTTCCACCAAAGGTATTCAAGTGCAGGGTTTCGGTTTTGACAGGCTTCAAATTCAATCTCGACATCAAACTGCTTGTTACGTACGAACGTTGACTTCCATTATCAAATAATATGCGAACTTCTGTTGACTTCGAGTTCTCTTCATTGATGGCTGTGGCCCTTGCCGTTTGTAAAAGAACTGTTCCTTTATCTCTAACCGTGTTTGTCGTGGTTGTGTTGCTGAATTCTCCTTCGGATGGTTTGGTAGTTGACTTTTCTTCGCTGCGATGTTTTGACAAGGTCGTGCAAATTGATTGGTGGTGTCGTTCTCCACAATGGCGGCAAGTCTTCGGATTTTTGCAAACGCTCGCCACATGGCCAGGCTTCAGGCAGTTTAAACATCGGCGTTCTTTAACTAAGATCTCTTTACGCCGATTCGGGTCTTCAACCTTTCCACAGGAAGCCGAAAAATGAATTTCTTTACAGTAAACACACTTCACAGGAATATCGCCGACTTTGTTTGCGACCAGGGAGTTCGCGGTTGGAATTGGCGGTTTCACAAAGGGAGATTTTCGCGGGCTTTCGCTTGTTTTCACGTGCTCGCTTGTTTCTCTAGCTTCAACTTCTTTCTTGATCGTTTGGAGCAATTCTTCAATCTTCCAAATTTCATCGGTCGTGTTGCGTGCGACTTGTAATCGAATTTCGTTGGGCAGCTTTGACATGACCACTGGTATCAACAAACTTCCGTATTGCTCTGTAGATATTCCAAGCGAAGCCAAACCACGCACATGGACACTGATCTGATCGTAAACATATCTGAGCGACGCTGGGCGATCGTTGTGGCTTGGCTGTAATTTGATGAGCTCGTCCATATGTGCTGAAATAATTTGCTGCGGTTTACCGAAGCGATCTTGCAATATTTCCACGGCGTTGTCGTAGTTCGACGCAGTCAAAGTTAATCCGGCGATGGCTCTTGCTGCTGCTCCCTCCAATACTGAATTCAGATAGTTGAATTTATCCACTTTCGATATTTCTCGGTTGTCGTGAATCGCTGATTGAAAACTATCCCAGAACGTGCTCCATTTCGTTACATCTCCTCGGAATTTCGGTAATGACAATTTCGGTAGCCTTGCTTTCGCTTTTGGTTCTTGACTTGTCGACGCGTTGCTATCGTGGTTTTGGCCACTCGACTCGTTTGACCTTCGCTTTAATTTCAAATCGATTTTTCGTTTAGATTCCATGATCTTTTCCACCGCGCGTTGGGATTCTTCGATTTCATTCTCGATATTTGCCACTTCACACACCGTCAAGATTTTCTGGTCGTATTCGTTGAGTGTTGACAATTTCGTTTCCAGTTGTTGATTTATCACAAAGAGACGCTCGTAATCATCGCTTGTCAAAGACTCCTTTTCAAAGATTCCATCGGCTTGTTGCGTTAGCTTTGTCGTTACTCCTCGATGAGCTCCTCTAATCGCTTTCAATCGCTCTAAATTCTCGGCCATTACTCACTCGTTGTCGTTTTCGCTCGTCTTCTCGGTAGCCTTTTAGTCGTAACTCGTCTTCAAAGCCCCGCGTTGGGCGCCATTTAATTGATCGCTTGCAACCACGTGACAAGGCGGCCATGTTGGTGGTCAAAACAATAAAAAACTTTTTCGCAGAATTTGCATGATAAAAAAGTTTAGTTCCCAGCGGAGGAAAACGCTTTGTTGTTGTCCCCCAGCATGGCTGCCGTGACGTCAGTTGCAAGCCAGCAATAAACACAACTTGTTTATTTGTCGAATCGATAACATGTGCAAGACCTTTCTTGCGCGTGGACTTACAATGGTGCAATAAATCACGTGATCATGAATACATGAATAAATTAATAAATTACAATAAAAATGTTCACTACAAAAGATTTCAATTTCTTTAACCGTTTCGACACAGGAGAGCAAAGAAAACATTGCGTGCAGAATGTAATTTAATTAAGCGAATATTTTCACGTCTATTAAACACTGCAAGCAGTTAAATGAAAGAGTTTTGTTTTCATGACTGAGAACAGCTTTTAAATAGTCAATACATGGAAATAACAATCAGATCAGAATTCAATAACTATTAAAGCGAGTTTTCATTCTGTCTTAACTACTTTTTGGCAAGTTTCAATATTTATGCAAATTTCGCGCGAAATGTAATTTGATTACCGTCTTGTTTTCAAGCTCTAGATTGAATCTTGAATGGTGAAAACAAAACCCTTTTTAATGAAAGTTGCATTCTGTGAATGAAATCCTGCTTCAGTTGAATTGAACAATCAATTGTTGACTACAATCTTATTTAATTTTCCATTTTTTTCAAAGTTATTTTTTGTTTATGAACACAAATGTCACTTCCGGATTTTTTTCATCAAAAGATGTCGATTTCACGTTGCGTTTCCCAGGGATTATAAAAAAACATGCAGCTGGAAGGAGAACATTTTCAGTGGCTTCACACTTGAAAACAAGGATTCATATTATTTTGCACTGTAAAACATTTATTCCAATTACATACATGACAATTTCTTTTACAAGTGCGTGTCGTGCTCGAGCTCCGTTCGACCGTTGCCTCGTTAACAACATCCTTACTTCCTGATTGGATTACGATCACCGCACCAAGCCCGCAATGAGGCGGGCTATTGTTTAAGCACAATTACACCGAACGATTATCGATCCCGAACCATTCCCTTGGGATTGCTAACAGCTTTCATATGTTCTACTACATAGAGTCTAATGCGCATGCGCATTAGACTCAAAATGAGAGCGCACTAATGAGCAGTAAAGACACAAAAGCGCTGTACTACCAACAATACCTGCGCAGTTTCTTTTGAGAAAACCAAGCATTCTATTAGCTTTAGCTACAATCATAACTATGTGATCTTTCCAAGAGGTGTCATTTGCAATCACAATACCTAAATCTCTTTCAGATATGACAACCTCCACGTTAATACCATTTAAACTATAGCAACGAGGTGGACTAAGGCGCTTCCTAGATATCAATGGAAGCGCCTGCCGTGAGATGTGATTATCTCAAGAACTCTTTTGAATTCTCTTTCCTTCTTGACAAGTCTCAGTTACAAATTTTACTTAAATGCCTGAAGACTGATCGAGTCTTTTATATTTTATTTCTACCACTTGAGTTTTTTTTTATTTAATGTTATGATGTTCCGCCTAAAAGCCGAAAGCACTGGATCGACAGCTGGCTAGTTATATATGTATGTCTCAAGTGGAAACTTTCTCACTTCTCTTCGAGTTTCAATGCTCGCGTTATCTTTTAAAAAGTTTCCTTCTTTAATTTTTTTTGAACTTATCACACCTGCTAACTTTATAACTTGGTTATGGCCTGAGTTTTTCAAACCCCTGCTCGCAGGCTATAAAAACCCCTCGTGTAAAGTGTGATTTGTGTCTGACAAATCTCGATTTCGGATTGAGTCTGTCAATCCTGCGAGCGAACGAGAGCTGCTCGCAACACGCTAACAAGAAATATCTAGACCAGTACGTAGGTTCTTGTTTTGATCATATCAATTGCGTAAGTTTCGGCTTCTAGACCTTGTGAAGTCATTAATTATGATGTTCCGGCTAAAAGCCGAAAGCAATGGACCGACAGCTGGCTAAACTTTCTCATTTCTCTGCGAGTTTCAACGCTCGCGGTATCTTTTAATTTTTTTCTTTCCTTTTTTAACTCTTTGTGAACTTTATCTCAGCTGCTAACTTATCTTGGTTGTTGCCTGAGTCTTTCAAGCCCCTCGTGTAAAGTGTGATTTGTGTCTGACAAATCTCGATTTCGGATTGAGTCTGTCAATCCTGAGAGCGAACGAGAGCTTCTCGCAACACGTTATCAAGAGAAATTTCAAGACCAAAACGTACTATTCTTGTTTTTGATAAGTTTCGGCTTCTAGACCTTGTGAAACCAATAAAGCTATCAATAAAGCTCGAAGAAACTGCAAAATATCCTCAACTCAAAAGGCTGCCCAACTGCAATCAACGTTTGCAAGCGTGGTTTGTTGACTTGTTGTCATCTGTGCACGAACTCACGCTTTGGGTTGTCATCATCACCCAATCATCATTTACTTGCGTCATCATTTACCAATCACCGTACAGGGAATTTTATCACACCTACCGATACCCACTTGCGGGCATTCTGCACAACTCCCGATACTATTTGCGCGCCCACTTTGGTCAAATCGAGATTTTTCCTGTTTATACTATATACAGCTATTTCGAGAAACGTTGTCGGAAAAAAGCACAAAACTGCACAAGCCAATCCCTAAAGGTAGTATGGGTAGACGTATTGAGCTACTGCACGTGTTGAATACTAATGAGATATAACAACAAAATAAGCGCGAATTTCAGGTTTTCTTTCTTTTCAGACATGTAGAAACAAGGTACGTTTAGACCCTCTGAAGTTTAGAAGAATTTTTCCTCACTCAAAGACATGCAACAGTAAAAGTAAAGCTACAGATATAGGCCTCCTGAGAGGAAAAACAAATTCTCCAAGTGCAAAAATACAAACTTGTAAATTTCCTCTAGGCCAATATGCCAAATTCCACTGAATACCCAGACCGCCTTTCGGTCTTGTGGTGTGCACTTTGATGTTCTTTTTCCGACAACCTTTCTCGAAATAGCTGTATATACTGTATATACGCGCGGATTACAATGATGCCTCCTCGGGTTTTGGCCTCTGGGCCAAAACCCTGCGGGGGCAAAAAATTTTTTTGAGTTCGATTGGCCTCGATCAAGTTCGATTCAGGTACGATTTGGTTCGATTAGGTTTGTTTTGAGGATGGATGTTGCTTGAAAAACAACGGTCGTTAAATTCACGGTCTATTATTACATTCGTCTGGAAATAGCGGTATGTTGTATGCGAATAACGAGTGAATACGAGTGTCGCAGGCGCGGGTGTTTAGCCCAGAACAAGGAATAAAAAAACTGAAAGGAAATTGCTTTTGTCAATTTTATTACTGTTTGAAAAGCTCACAAGTTATCCCGGGGTTATCCCGCCGGCTGCCATTCTTAGTCGCTCATTTCTTCGGTTTCTTTCACGATCAACGTGTTCTGTATTTCAATTTGATCTAAGGTTCTCGATAAGTTTGTGGCTTTCATTCTTGCCATTTGCACTTTGACCTTGAGTGGAACATTTATTCGCATTAATCTCCCACGCGTGCTTTCCGACGAAATCGCCAGTTTCGCAGACTACTTGGGACTCCGTAGGTTGATAAAACCAAATCAGTATACCATGAAATAGAACTACAGTGAAGTGAGATTAATTTTCTATTGTCTGTTGAACTTAACGTTTCGGGATTTTTTTGCTATTTTACAGACAGTTTATTCTTTCAATGTACGTTCCATGCCGAAAGTCTATACATAAATAAAAATATTACTAGTTAATTTTTAATTTGTGACTTTTACTTAGACAGACTGTTCAACTATCTGGTTGTATTAGCATGTACTAGGGTGAATTTAAGATTTTTCGATTGTGTTCGATTAAGTTCGATTGGGTTCGATTAGTTCGGAAATCGAACTCAATCAAACTCTCTCACACAATTTTTTGGGTTCAATTCTGTTCGATTATCGAACTAATTGAACCCAATCGTTCGATTAAGTTCGATCGAGTTCGAGTACCGAACAGTTCGATTAGTACCGTCGGGCAATAATACAGCTGACAGCATCTAGTGCCGTTCATAAACAAGTGAGAAGCGAAATAAGTATACGACGATAAGTAAGTATACGAAATAAGTATATTGGACGACGAAATCCAATACATAACGTCAAATGTCACGATGAGGAGTCCGTGTAGGATCGTTCGGTCGACTTGGATCGCTCTTGAACACAACGCTTCACTGAACACTTTTGTTCCAGTTTGATTTGCATAACTTGGCTTTTTTGTTTGAGGTCGCTCACCTTTGACACGAATCCCTCGCACTTCGTACAAATCAGCTTTGAAAGCGAATCACCCTCAGAAACAATGAATTCCATGTGTATGTTGAATTTAAGAGACAAGATTTTTCTCAAGGCCCATTTTGTTGACAAACTCGAAGCAAATAACGGTTTTCGTAAGCTCCACCACAAAGCTGGCAAACTGAACTGCTAGCATGGACGTTGCTCCATACACACGCTAAATCACTGAGTTACTTGCTGTTTGATCGCGACGATCTCGGAAATATTTCATTATAAATCAATTTGCTAATGTAACTTTTGAGGCAATTACATCAACCAATACAAATGCAGAATTAACCACAGGAATTCATATATTAGTATTGTAATGAATATTTAAGATCAACACGTGACCAGCCGATGCCAGGGTCTTTTCCCGACCACCCCCACGAAAAAGGGAAAAGCCCTGGGAACGATATTGCATTTTTGCTACAATATTTTGTTATAAACCAGTTGTGGATCCAGACCTTCACCTAAGGGGGGGGGGGGGGGGGCTAAGGGGAAAGATTGACTATGAATGTTGAATTCTGCGAAGATAATTCCGGCAGATCAAAGAAAATGCGGTATTTCCGAAAAAAAAAATAAGGGGGGGGGGGGGGGGGCTTCCCCCCGGGCCCCTCCCCTGGATCCGCCACTGTAACCATCGATGATTATTTTGTCATTTAAAAACATGCAGTCTTGTGTGTATTGGCTGAGCCTCAAATGCCAAATTTTCCACACTTCTCAAAGTGAACGTAAAATTAATTGGTTCTCGCAAAATAAATATTTGGCGTCACATAGTCTGGCAGCGTCGGCTTGTTAAACGAACTTTTAACTTGCTGCAGAATATAACGAACCTATTTTAGGTTTATAAATGAAGTAAGTCTGATAATTTGTTAGATAGATTGAGTTTGTTGTTGGTTCTCGTCCTTGCTCGGAGAGTTGTTTCTCCGGGTTCTCCGGTTTTCCCCCCGCCTGATCATTCCAAATTCCAATTTTAACTGGGTAGAGAATGAAATGAAAAATGAAAGCATGAAAACCAGCCAGAAAAAAAAATCGTACGCACGTAAAAAAAAAAAAAAATGAAACCAGCAAGAGCTGATCTGGCTTCCTCTCGAAATAATTTATTGTAGTAATTTTTTTTTATTTTATTGTTTTATTTTTATTAACACAGAATGCAAGGTAAAATCCGGCCATTATTTTTTATTTTTTTTGTTCGTAATTCTTCAGTCGTCACCATCCTTGTTTACACTCGGTTTGTTTGTTTCTTACTGTCTTTCCGCCTGATAGTAAACTATACTATTATTTGATGGTAACTTTGTATACCAAAAAAGGCCACTTAATTTAGAAACTTTAATTAGAAAGTAAAAACTGAAATAAGAAATTAGAAACATCAAATTAGAAACTTAGAAAAGAGGAGTGCTGTCTTCTACTCGATCCGCAAACCTGGACACAAAATCTTGGATTTCGCAATTTCGTGCTAATGGCGCTCTAGCGTCGACTTTAAGCTCAAACTTCCAAATCAAAAACAACATTCGTAAACTTCCATCATTCTGTTATGTCTCTGGAAAATTTCAGCTCAATCATACCCAAAACAGCCGAGATATTAGCGTTTAAAAACATGTAGAACAAGCAAAATTTTGCCTAATGAATTTATTCATGACCATGTGTCACCCGCGACCTTAAGGCCTTGTTTAAACGTCGTATTTTACATGCGCTAAATACAATACTTATTCGAGTCGACTTCAATTCGGCATTTGGTTTTAAACGTCGCATTTGATTATGTCGCATTTAATTGCTGAGCGTTCAATTCCAAATATAAAAACCCAAAATTATCCGTCGCAGTTCAGGTTGTCCACAATACGCAAAATCTGGTCATTTCACGTTGTTGTTCCGCAAAGAACGGCTATGGACGGCAATGAAACTGGAACAGTCGAATATTCGACTGAACTCGCATTTAATTCAAATCTGCCGAATTTAATTGTTTTAAACGTCGCATTTTACATGCACTTTATTTGGCAATTTGATTCGGTGCATGTAAAATGCGACGTTTAAACCAGGCCCGAGGTCGCGCAGGACCCTTGCTCTCACTATGTATGTGTTTATTTAAAGAGTATGCACGAACTGCAACGACTGAGGACGACAACAAACGAAAAATTCATGAACACATATTTTTAAAGTTCTTTGTATTAGTAATTACATGTTATTGTTTTCAGCTTTGAATCCCGTGCGTTGGAACGTAGCGAATTATCATAATTTTGCACTTATTAAAAAATATTATTCAGCTTTGAAATGCGTGCTTTATCGCGGTATTGTCGAAGCGATTCAAGTCATGAAATTCTTTACCAAAATTTCTGAAAAAATACTTTAATGCACTCTGTTTGAAATGAACATATTTCTCGTAGCTGCGAAGAAAGAATTTTAATCGCATACATAAAGAAGTGTCAAATTTAGCTGTTAGTTCGTCGAAGTTCTGTGAGGTGGACGGCGGACATCTTTCTCCGTGTGTTTTCTTCAGATAAGTCCACGTTTTCTATCTTCTTTGTATCAGTTTTACTCATTTAGTTACTATTAGGTTTAGTTTTCGAAATTTCGCTCGCGGTGTAATCAGAAGCAATCTATCTGCTTCTGCTTTCATACTTTTTCGGTTCGTTCGGTTCGTTTCACTCTTCAAATAAAAACGAAGCTCTTCGATCGAAATGAGATAGAATTCTGCTTCCGAGCAATTGTAAGAAAACTCCATTAAGTTTCCATGAACTTGTCAGCAGTTTTTCCAAAAAATATTCCATGAGAAGAGAGTTATTAGGAGCGAACAAGTAATAGAATTCAATAACTGCAGTTAGCTGATGTTTGTTTAATATTCCTTGTTCGTTTTTGCGCAGGGTTTGAGTTGAGTGCAACATCTTGGATCGAAGCGTGTAGCTCTTGGACTCTGACGCTTGTGACAATTGGATAAATCTTATCAGGGGTGGATCCAGGATTTTAGATGAGTGATTTGCACCAACTTAACTAAAAAGAGGGGAGGAGGGGGGGGGGGGGGGGGGGGTTGTTGGGGCATGCTTCCTCAAGCACCTCCACAGAAAGCATGATTCTGTACAAAAAATCATTCATGTTTCTTAACCCTTTACAGCCCAAATTATTTTGGAACTCAATTTAGTACTTAATCTGAGCTGAGGTCCCCGAAAATATAAAATATGTCACGCATATGTCACAACAGAAATATGTCACGCATATGCTACAACTCAGTAAAGCCTTGCGTAAATATTTAACTTGTTTCCTATACGCAAATCCATTAAAATAACCCGTACAATGATTTGTACGGTTTATACTATGTATAAATAAATTTCCATTTGTAAAACTCCCTGAAGAAGTCCGCGACAGTCGGACGACACGCGTAGGAGAATAAATCAGTTGTTCAAAATACCGTTCGCAAAGTGCTGTTCACTAGTTTACTTTCCAAAAAAATATCTTCTTAAGTCAATACTGGAGGAAGCCACATGAAGAACGGAGCTGGTAAAATTATAGTTGCTCCGGGCCAAAGAGAAAATTCGCCATTGCAATCACACAGAAACACTGCTAAATTATGCAACTAACATTTCCCGCTGGCGGACGTCGAAAATGTGAGACTGTGGATATAATACTTGTACAATTTGTTTGAGAAGTTTATTCGTATTTCGCCCGCAATGGACCTCAAAAGAAACATACGGTAAACAAAATGCACCATCAAGATATTTAGAGCATGCTAGCCAGGGGAATCTTTTCAGCGGTCAGCTCAACACAAAATGACAGTTTGATTCGAATATTCAACTGACGCTGGAAGTCAAATAGCTCACCTGGTTTCCACACATTCTCTATCACTATGAACTTGAGCTTGTCCTGGTCCGAATATGTTCTGACTTCCTTGAAAACCAAGCCAACATCGTACTGAGCCAATCCTCTTTCAAACTGGATCGCCTCGAATCATGGTTTATGAATTAAAATCCCTGAAATCCTGTCTTCCTCCGTAGCAAGTTACCCAGTGAACTCTTGTCGGAACATGAACAAACGAAGGACTTTCCTGGAGAGGCTTCCCTTTATATACGATTGTCACTAGTTTGCACGGTAGTTTGCGGCCTGGATAGCCAATCACAACGGAGTTTGAGTAGTTCGCAAGACAATGTGAGTGTTTCTGGCCAATCGGAGAGGGTTTTGAGTGATTTGTGAAAAGATCCATATACCCCCCAGTCCCACCCACTGCGTACAATTTTTTCCAGTCGTGCCCACGAATTTTTTCGCGTTGTGGAAGTATCGACAAAGGACGAAAGCGCACGAACGGAGACTCGTCGAATTCGCTCGGCAAGGGCTGGATTTGCTGTTTAATCAACGGAATAACGAGATACGACGCGTTTTTCTTTATTTTATTTTATAATAAACAATAAAACAAGAAGGATAATTCATTTCTTGAACTACATAACGAACCTGAGAAATAAAAAACGCAAATATTTGGAAACATTTGAGTGATTTCTGCAAATCACTTGAACTACTCTGGATCCACCCCTGGTAAAGGGTTAAAAAAATGCACGCTTTTTAATTTTCGATAACCTAACACCGAGTATAATGCAGCCAGCAAGGTCACAGAAAGCTTTTAAAAAGTTTTAAGTAACACGAGACATGGAGCACATCGTGCTTTTGATTTTTTTATTTCACGAGAAACAGAAACGTTTGGTTTTCCAATGCAAAGGGCTAATATATAAAACTGAAGGCGAAAAAATCAGGCAATCAATATGACGATGATAACGATGAAATACATTGATATCTATCAAACAAACTGTAAAGGATAATTGGTCGTTTTCACTGTCACGCAATAAAAAAATAAAATCGAAACCATTCAACGACAGAAGCTATGAATTTCAGATATTATAGAAGATAAATAGATAAACAATTTTTTTAAGTTTCAGGTCTGTGCGGTGCACCGTTTGCGAGTTATTTGCCGAAACTTTCCACGCAATTTTATAAGGCTCAGTATGGAGACGCCATATTTGTGCCCTTCCGAGGGGCACAATTATGGCCGCCGTGATGTCAGAGAAACCATCTGGAACTTAATTTTGCTATTAATAGCGACTATTTTTGGCTCATGATCTATTATACTTTTACATAAACAGCAGTTAGTACATTGGGAATGTTCAATCTGCAAAAATGGAAAGGAAAGGCCTTTTTTGAATCAAACCAACTTTGTTGTTGTTGTTGTTGTTTTAATTAGTATTAAACACCAGTTCTGCTACGACAGGTGTCTTACAGGGTTCTTAGAGCTTATGACATTCTTTCAGGGCCGAGATAGATGATTAATTACAGATAATAAACTCTATCTTCAGTCCTAACGCAAATCGCCTGTGAAATACGTTCAATTCAGTGTATCAATGTTTTACAAACAAAAACAAGAAGAAATTAAACGCGTGGTGCATGTCTTATAGGCCATCTGTTGCCTTTTTACTGCATTGATCTTTAAAATGAAAGGCCATAACATTCTTAGATTCGTCTATGGTTGATAAAAAATATTACAAAAGTTTTCGATTCCGAGCCAAAAATTCTTAATTTTTTTTGCTAATTGTTGAACATTTCTTTAAAATATTAGTTCTAAAATTTGGTGGTTCATCGCGACAATATCCTCAAGGTGATTATTTCTTTACTATTGACATCAGCTGAATACGTCTATTAGCAGCAAACATATACTATATACACTCTTTAATTTACAACCCAACAGCAATGATATCTGATATCTGATGCGTTTGTTTTGAACTCCACCAATTTCCTGGACACTGAACGACCATCACTCCTATTTAATTTAGCACTGGAAATTCAATACAGTACTTAATGGTTTTGCTTTGTGCTCCGAAAATAACGAACAAGCTAGAGCTGATTGCTACGTACATTTCTTATAGACTAATGCTGCTACGGAGAATTTGGTGATACATCAAGGCAATTTAATGATTTCTTTGCAAGATACTCGGTGACAATTTATCAATAATGAAAAGAAACATTTCATTTGACCACTCTGAGTCTGAAATGGTAAATAACAGAGTAAATAAGAAAACGGTGATGTACTTATCTGAAATAAGATGTTTCCAGCTGTCAACTTGCGCCAGAGTCCAAGAGATACACACATTGTCATTTCCATTCAAAATGGTTGCACTCAGGAGACCATACATTTTCTTTGATGCATTTCTGTCCAACCTGGAGTAAACAGAGGAAACGTCAAAATAACAAGCCTTTCTTTCTTTGTTTCTTTCAACACGTTCACTAAGTGCAATTTTAAGCTGCGGTGATTAAAAATCATCGCTATGCATAGCTTGAACAAACGTGCTCTGAGTGACCAATGAGGTGTTATTATTCATATTAATTTTATGTTGTTTTCTTGTTTCTGATTCTTCTATCAGCAGGATCGTTTTCCGTTAATTATTCTCTCTCAAATAGTTGCGATTCACTGCCTTAGGTCGGCAACGGATGAGACACACTTCAAACGTTTTTTACTCAGCTGGTTATATCAAATTCCAATCACAAATTAACCTGAAAAACAAGCTCCGTGTCTAAAATGGTTCATGACAAACAACTATGAATTCTGTACTTATCTGTAATAACTGTTTACAGCCCAAATTAATTTTTGCCTATTTTTAAAATTTCTATTTAAAAAGACAAAAAAATATATAAGAAATGTTATGTTTCAGGGATCACCCTCAAACTTGTCCATTGTTTTATTAAGTAGATGTGCTACATCTTAAGATGTTTAAAAAATCACTAACATTGATCGACAGCTGTCATATAAAGTTAAATAATATATAGATTTAGGCAGGCCTAAAAGCGGAGCTCCCATTTATCTTTTTTTTTTTGCGCGAGTATATTACAGTGTTACCAAATAAGAAACCACACTATATTTCTAAGCTTATACGGTGGCCCATATAGGTACAAAAAACCTCTCATGATTTTGTTGACGAAAGGGACGTCAATATATTTCGTGATTAACCCGTCTGAATTTTCCTGCCTTTAGTGACAGGTTCTAAATTTGAAATTGACGAATGAACTTTATTGGGTTCCTCACGTACCCACGTAGGCGCAAAACAAATCTTAGTAAAACTTTTTACAACGTTTTAATACTGTACACTAATTCGTAATACACCTCTAGGACCTCTATGAGTTATTCAATGTAAAAAGACCCTTGACCTTGTTCTGATTACTACAAAACTGTTAGGGCAAGAAAATCAACTCAAGGCAAAAACAAAGTACGGACAGAAAAATAAAGTGAACTCGCTGCTAAACACAGTAAACTAAATGAACTCACGCCACGGCAAACTGAGAAAATCACGGCGGCAAAACAAACACTGCAAATTGATGGTGCCGGTTATCTAAGTCATTTTAAAGCAGTATTTGTGTAAGAATTGTGGCACTGAACCCACTCAGCCTAGCACAGGTAACTCGCAACGAAATCGGCAAATTCAACACACTCACTAACAAGCAGTGATATTATAAAGGGAAACAAAACAAATGCAAGCGAGCCGAAATCGCGATTTTGATCCGTGAAGCTAAATAATTTCTTTTCAAAATCCAATAATGAACATCACAGTTAACTCCAATAACTAAAACTGAAAATAATTAGTCTAAACAAAATATTTACTAAACAAATGTGTAAAATGTACAAACATGAACAGGCTTGATAAATATTTACGTAAAGATCTGAAAACCGACACAACTTCAAATTCATTCATAAATGAAGTATAATTCTCTCAATATAAAATTAGGCTTATGCTTAGTGCATACATTTACGTTTTTTTACCTCATTATTAAAGAAGGCTTATAAATTCTGCAGGGATAAGCTTTCAAACCAGCCCAATAATATCGGAGACGAACACGGCAAATTCGTTGCAAGCTTAGTCCAACACAACCGACATATACATTATATGAATTATCGCCGAACATCAATTTCTCTCTTTCCATCGGTGTAGCCTTTAACAGTCTTTTATCCTCCACTTCAATGAACTTGATTGGCTCTGAATTCACTTTTGTTTGAGCTCAATCCAGTGATATTCAGCCTTGCTCAGCCGTAGGTCGAACCCTGCACATCGCGCTCTTTTTGACTTGTTATCCAGTATATCATGTTCAAATCGGCAATTATTTCGGATCTTCCCGTTAAGAGGTTGTCCTAAATCATTTGGCATAAGTTTCCATGATGTAGATGAGTAAATAAAGCGAGAAATATTCACGAAAATCGATGTTTGCCAGCAGTTTTCTTCGCGTCTTTCATTCAGCTTTAAAGGTGAACAGCGTACCAAAGATTTGCCGCCTTTTCGTACAATTGCTTCGTTTAAGTTGAAATGAAATGTCCAGATCATTCATTTAACATGAGAAAAAAACTAAACTAATTATTTCTAAAATAGATCTAGCCAAGCCTAAAAGCAGAGCTTGTCGGTTATTTGCCTTGCCCTTTATTTGAATCTGAATTTACGCCATGATAAAATTATCAGGCTAAGTAAAAAACTGAGTACTTGAGCCCGCGATCAAGTGGAAAACCATTACTTGGTCAGCGGTCAACTTCCAAAAAAGACGTCACCTCGATTAGCTCTACGCCTGAGCCCGCGATATGGTCATGTGATACTGGTCAGCGGATACCTTGTTTTGACAGCTGTCAATTGACCATGACATGGAAGTTCAATATCAAAGATTTAAGGACGTTCGCGCGAAAATCTTCCAACATTGACATTTTTCTAAAACTTTCACCACTGTGAGTTTATGGGTTACTCATGTCAGAAATGTAAAAAAATTGGGGGGTCACCGAATTCGTTTCGGAGATAAGATGTCCGAAAGATCACCTTAAAATCTTATAAATCGGCCTTCGTTTCTGACAATGGCGACAGTGTCTGTGTGCTCAAAAATAATGCGAATAAATTCATGAAATGCAATTTTATTGTCTAAATATTGTTTAAGGGGATCTATTAAGCAAATTGATTCAACTGGTGATGTTCCTTTAGAAAATCTAATCGTTTAGTGATCACATTTGCTCTCGCCTGGCAGTTGAAAGATGGGCAAGATTTGATGCCGCATGGGCAAAAAAATTAGAAACTTGTAGACTTCCAACATTGACTTTTTGTTCATTTTTTTACAATCTGTCGAGAATCGCAAAACAAAGCTGTCTATCAAAAAAAATTGGGGGTCACCGATCATTTGAGAGAGTAAACTGCGAGCGAAGTTATCTGAACAGCTACCAGCCCTATATTTGTTTGGAAAGTTTCCTCAGAGCGCGCGCTCGATGCATGACGTGGCGCGACGTTGCGACATGAATTACGTGCGCAGTAAGGATGCGCAAAAACAATTAGCGCGAACGTCCTTAACAGTAACCAAGGCGGTAATTGTCCTGTGACTCCCCTCCCCCTCCCCCAGAGTCTGTACGGACGGACGGACGGACGGACGGACGCTCGTACGGTCACGTGATTACCAAATTTTCTCGGCTTGATGGTTTACCAAAATTTCTTACCCATGGTGCTCCGCTGGCGCGCTTCGCGCGCTGGAGCTCCGCTATTACTAATTGTGTGACATAATAAAGACAATGGTCTCATTTCACTACTTTATCTTTTAAATGAAAATTCTGAAATCCACTTCAAATCAAAGACTGTTGTCCACTGAACATTTTGATATGAAACACATATGTTTGATGCCTATCTACCCCAAAAATGATTGTTTTCTTCAGTTGATTGACATGTCACGCAATTCACTTTGAAGAATAAATTAGTCAGAGTACTAAAATCAACTTATTTGAAAAAATAACTATTTTTCATCCAAGGAAATAAGTTGATACATCCTTAAAAAGTGCTCAAACAACAAGCAATGTCAGGATTGATGATGTATGCGAAAACAGGGTGCGGCACAAAGTCCCACATCGCACTCCGGGCAAAAGTAGCTTGTGCGCTTAACTTCTGATCTCCGGTCAATCTTCGGACAATCTTGTCCTCGATTCTATGTGTCCAGAAGAAGCACTATTATCCCCATACTCTTGCCATTTGCTGTTTAATGAGTTTAATTTTTCATTTAGTTCGTCTTGTTCAGCACACCCATATAGCACCTATATAGCGCCAATCACAAACGTAACAGGAGACAACTAGATTGACATCTGTTTTTTTATTCGCATCGATATATCTGTTGATTGCAGTTTGACATTTTTTGCCCGAGGGGGGACTCCCATATGGAAGGGACGGGGATGCTTGATCGTGTAAAGAGAACAAATGATGTCCCCAGCATTTAAAAAAATAACCACAAACATTGTCACCAGCGTTTAGAATCAATGATTGTCAACATTTCTTGGAGAAAGAGCACATATAGTGTCCCGCCAATTTACAATAAATAGTATTTATTTTGTTACTTCGTGACCTTGTCACTTTGTTACCTTACGTGGGGTCTTACACGAGCTCTGCGCCAAAGCTACCTCACGTAAGACGAGACAAAAAATAGAACCACTGTATTACAACAGTCACATCACCAAAGTATATACTTAATTGTTTCTTACTCCTTTAGACTCAATCACAAACCTTCTGTAATGTATTTCACGAACTATTACCCTGATCGAACCTCTCCGCCGCAGTCAAACAGTACAAGACAAAACCACATCTGTTTCTTAATTCACTTCGATAAAATCTGTTAATAACATTCTTGACATTTTTTGGCGGTATTACAAAGTAAAACCAACCAAACACTTTCGTGTAAGTGTACACATAATGTCCCAGCATTTAGAATTAACTCAATACATTGTCACCCATGTTTGAAATAAATAACTGAAAACGTTTCTTCGAGCAAAAACACCTATAATGTACCACAAATTTACAATAAATACATATTCATTGTTTTAACTTTGTTCACTTGTCGCTTCGTAACCACGCGTGAGATCTTACACGAAGTACTATCCTGCGCCAAAGGTCCCAC
Organism: Meandrina meandrites; assembly: GCA_963693305.1. Taxonomy (NCBI): domain Eukaryota; kingdom Metazoa; phylum Cnidaria; class Anthozoa; order Scleractinia; family Meandrinidae; genus Meandrina; species Meandrina meandrites. Next base: position 50,135,529 of record OY855904.1, on the reverse strand, counting down.
ATCTAATTCTCGTGTTACCATGGTAACACGAGACAAAAAGGATATCTGTGGAAAATGATCAGCAGATTAATTAAGTGAAATCCAGTGAAAATTAAGCAATATTTCGTGTAATTTTCTTTCAAGTTTTTTTCGCTTTCAGTTTTCAATCTTAGCTCATTGCATTAGAAAACAAATGCCTTTGTTTTCGTGAAATAAAACAAAAATATATCGTGGAAAATAATAAGTATGTGAAAACTAGTGGAATGTAAGTAATTGTTTTTCGCTTTCAGTTTTCAATCTTGACTCATTGCATTGGAAAACCAAACGCTTTTGTTGAAGATTTTCTGTGGAAAATGACAAGTAGATTTGTTAAATGAAATCTATCTAATGAAAAGGTAAATAATCTTTATTCTGTCTGTAGATAATCTAATCAAGCAACAGAATTATTAGTTCAAGTTAAACGCTCTCGCTTTCGAATATTAAACTTATAGAAATGCGATTAGGAACGAAAGTGAATAAATGCAACATGGGCCAGTTAACAACTGAATCTGTTTAGTTTTCAAGCTTGGTGACCAACATACAATTTCGCCTTACAATATCAATGCATTCCTAAACAGACAGGTTGGGAGAATATAGAAATTCATCAAACAGTGGGACTTTTTTTGTTCACCAATTGGAAATGACAGTCAGTAAAAGCAATCAATATCAAAGGATAATACTGAAAATAAACCAAATGACGCTTAGTTACTTTCACTCATGAAAAGCCGACAAATGACGCCACAAAACACTAGTAATTGTTTGTTTGCACTCATGTGACCAAATTTAGTAAAAGTTGTTCGGGTGCATTATTGTTATACTCTCCGAAAGTCTGCACAACTTGCCCAAATTGGAACTCTGTAATTAGGTTTCGTCATCGAGACCTGGTTGTTCCAAAGCAGATTTACGCTGGGATTGTAAGATATCCAACTTTTATTGCTGTTGTTTCAAAACGTTTTTGCTGCTAATTTGACGCTCCCGTTTTACCCTGCTTCAAGTAAAAATGATGTGGAAGAAAAACAATTATCCATAAGTGCTCAAGCAGAATTGAAAGTTCGCTGCAGAATTAGCTTGCTCTCGCTTTGAACAAGTAGGCCCAGATATGATAACTATTTTCAAGCAAAATAAAGTAGAACACATTACTAATGAACAGCAGATTTTTTGTTAACTTATTAGAATAATACGTACATCTAAATCGACCTGTATACGCCTTCCAATGTATGGTCTTTGCTTAATCTTGTCAACAGGCACGAAGCTAGAGATACGAGAGAATCTGCATGAAAAACAGTACGAAAATATACAGTGGAAGCGCCACAGTGGTAAAATCAACATAAAAATAAATCCGAGTAACATCGCAAAGTGAGCACGTTTATAACATCAACTTGTAACACTCTTTGACCAAAAACAATAAAAATTTCAAACTTTATCTTAGTTTAGTAATATATCAAGCAATCATTACTGCAATTTCCTTCAAGCAAGATACCAACCGTATCGAGTTAACTCACCCTTTTTTTAAGAAAAGCCACGCACGTGTTCTATCGACAAGTTAGATTTACAAAACGTAGTTCATGTAAAGGAGGTGAAAAGAGTAAAATAAAGGTTCGCTAATACAAAGCTCTTTCAAACCTTCTACTAAAAAATAAGAACCTGAACAGAAAAGAATAAACTAGCCGCGCGACCTAAAAGGTACGGATGGCAAAAACTTGTGTTCTTGTTGCTACTTTTAATAATTAAACAGAGCGTGAGTGAGGACATGAGGTACAGAGAGAACGTTATTGGGAGTACTCAGCACTCGGCACTCACTGAGCACTCAGTGCTGAGTACTCCCACTCATCCTTCTCCCACTCCACTCCGGAGAAGGAGAGGGAGAGTGGGAGGGACTCCCACTCATCCTTCTCCCTCTCCACTCCGGAGAAGGAGAGGGAGAGTGGGAGGGACTCCCACTCATTCTTCCAGGGTTAATATATTCATATATTCAAGAACATCAGAAAGTTAAGGTGCAAGCAATTTGGTTCACTGCTTATTCCATTCCTTCCAATCAAAGAAGGCTAATCTGGCATGGAATTTTTACCCTGGTTTGGACGAATATTGATCACTCCAAATTTTCGACGTTCCTTTACCCGGATGATTGTAGGAAAGAATTTTACTTCAATCCAGAATCCTCCTACTTCGCGTGGAGACTACTGTAGGTTTAAGTTTAATTCCCATGAACAATCCTGAAACCACATGGAAGCGAAGATTATGAGAGGTTTCAATCCTATCCACAATCCTCAACTGTCCCCGAAAAGAAGACTGTGGGAAGAAAAGTTTCATTTTTATCCACAATCTATTCAATATTGTAGACGGAAATTTTAAACTTCATCCTGCAGTCATTTCTTCTTCGGGAGAGTTGAGGATTGTTGAACGGAGCAAAACTCTCCCCATAATCCCCTCTTCTGAGTGGGTGGAGGATTGCTGGCGAGAGTTAAACTTAAACCCACAACCTTCTCCTTTAGGAGGTAGGAGAATTATGGATCAGAGTTAAATTCCTTTCCATAATCTTCCGCGAAGAAGTTTGGGGATTTTAAATGTGTGGCGGGGTAAGGGGCTGTTAGGTCTCTCATTGTGGCCCTCGGTATTCCTGGCAGTATCACCTTTTAGGTTAATGGGGAATTTCATATTAGTAAATTAAATTTAAATATAAAAGTAAAGTACAACCACACAGGTCTCAGCGCCTTAACGTTTCAAGTGTTGAGGCATATTTGTATTTTTTCTCTTTATTCACTGTTTAATGTTATATTATGGAAAGGTTTAAAGAGCATTTGGATCAAGCCTTTAATCTGCTCTCAACATCTTAAATTAATCAGTGAAATAAACTAGTTTTATATTAACTCTTTTGGTGTGTGTCGAGAACTTATAACTGTTAAAATATAGAATGACTCATTGTACAATACAAAGTTTTCTTCTTTAATTTAATTAAGCTATATGCAAGAGTCGCCTACACGATAATGCTCTCTGTTTTGACAGTTTTTCGACTCAATTGATATAAAATAGACATCTATGGGAAAAGCTATTGCAAAGGACAGCGTAGCTAACTTTTTTTGTAAAACGTGTTTGACTAATTGTACTAGTCTGTACTGCTTTCACACAAGTTTGTACTGGATGTTTTTCTCTTTACATTTTTCCTGCTATATCTAGTTCGTGCATTAATTAGAATAATTTTTTCTGTATCGATCCAAATAGTCATATTGTACATGTTAAAACTTTGTAGAGTTAATTTATTCACACGTCATTACTCAATTGTTGCAACTACAAATTATTGTTTGAGCGGTTTCCACATGGATACGAAAAGCGTTCGCAAATGTTCTTGAACTTGTCTTCAATTCAATCAGGGGCTGTGTTGTTCGTTTTCACAGGATGTTTGATGTCTAAATACCTGCTGAGAGGATCAAACATATGACAATATATTAGAATACATAACATGGAATAAACGTTGGCGATGAAAGAATTAATCATAAATTTAGCCAGATAATTGAATGGGCGTCCTGTAGTGATTTTTATAATTTTGTGTAACAAATAATGATTTCTATTTATACCATATATGTCGAAGTTGGAGTGAGAGATCAAAATTAAGATAAATCATCAGGCGGTATATAAATAGAAATTGTTCAATCTAAAACAACAACCTGGCAACACATTGCAATTGCACTGCAATTCACACACTTATTGATTTCAACTTACATTTTGGCACGATTAATTTTTGCTTTCCAATGATCACAAGGTTTCCATGTTTCTTTGTATTAGAAAAGAAGTATAATGCTGAGAAACGAAGAAATGTCATTTAGTGTTATTGCTTTTTCAGTTATAACCGCATCTACTAGCTCTTTGTTAGTAAAGGAAGATAACCAAATTTCAAGTGTGACTCAGTATACTTTCAGTAATAAATAGAAAACAGGACAAAAAGGCTTTCACCTTAAATTTTATTCATTTGTGCGTGTATCACCTCAATTCTATTCCATTTCAGTCTCTTCCTTTTGTTTCTTTAACATCAAATATCAGGAATACGCTGTACGCTACTCAAATTGCAACTGACGTGAACTGACGTCCAAACCTTTCATATCAATAATTAATTTGGACATATTGAGTTGTTCTACCTAGTTTTGCAATTCAAGGAAGCAAATTTTAAATTCTCCGTACAATATGTGCATGCACGGCTAGCCATATTTCCCGATATGATACTAATGCTAGATGACGGAATCTTATGCCACATCAACACATGATCCCCTAGTTGACAATTTTGTTTTCTCATTACCTAGTTTTGGAATTAATAAGGTATTTTGACTCTGTTAGGATAGGAGAAATTGACTTTGCATCTCATCTTAATTCGGCGATGTTATTGAAATGTCACAGGCTGAAATAACTGTAAGTTGCTAGCACATTGTTATCACAAAAGCTGAAATTTTTTTGCCGACAATTATATAGATTTTATTTCTCGTACTTTTAATGAACTGTACGTTGTATAAAAATGTTTTACAAATATTCTCATGCAGATCACTTGTAAGAACACCGCTGTGTTTATATTCTCTTCAATCAGTTCAATTGGTTTCGTGCACAAAAGAAGCGTTAGTTCGTTTTTCTGTTAACCACATTTTCTATACTTCCCAAAAATGAACGACCGGTATTTATAACATTTTTGCTGAGGGAAAGTTCATTTAATATGAAAAGGAGGGAGGGGTGGGTGAGAGATCTTAGTTGGGGTATGGGGTATGCATAGGGTATGTAGGGGTATGTATTGGGTATATTGGCGTATGCTTAGGGTATGTTTGGGGTGTGTTGGGGTATGTATGGGGGCTTTTGAAAAGTCATGGGGTCACAAGAGCGGGGTTGGAGGGGGAGGGGGTGGCGCAGATTTCTTTCTTGATATTAAAACTTAAGTTTTTAAGATTTCTTTTCGTTATAAATAATAACTAAAAATTTTGAGTCTTATCGACACTTTATTAAATCATTTCTAAGACTTCAGTGACATCCTCGTCATCTTCGTCAGTTAACTGGCACTGGCATCACCCACTGACATTGTTTTCAGATGAGTCGGGGTCAGGTCTGAATCTTGACCAGTGACATCGTCTGTTTCTTTGCCCATTGCAGGTCTAATGCGTTTTGCTACACGTCATCCATCGCATCTGCTGGGACGTGATATTCTAGGACCTTGATGTGAAACTTTGGGAGAAGCTTGATACGTCCCAGTTTGTGTCACACAATTTCTGGTCAAGGTCTTCTAACAAGACTGCATTTTTGAGCTCTTCACCGTGGTTTTGTAAATTATATTCTTGCTTTCTTCACATATCTTTCCGCCGTTAAGGTTGTTTCTTCCTTGCTCATTCTTTCTTCTCTTCATTCGTTTCCTTTCTCCAGCAGCAGCTTTTTCACGATTGAAAGAAGTGCTTAGAATGTATTTATTTATAACTGATATAGCAGTGCAAAGAACTGATTTGCATTTTCAGTGTTTCTAGATGCTTCTGTTATATAGGCACATTCCTTACTCGCCCAGTGTATAGGTGTATACAGTGTACTTATTATTTATCTTATTTTTTTGTGGGAATGCTTTGAAAACTATGTGGCATTGTTAGATGGGTAAGGGTGCCGCAACTTTAGCCTCCCTCCGTCCCTCCCTCAATCCCCTTCAAATTAAATGAACTTTCTCCAGGTCGAATTTTGGCGAACAAGTTTAGTTTTGGATTAGTGATCATTTGTGATTAAATCAAGTGCGTCTAACAAATATTACTCGGCTAAATTTGCCCTAGTTATATAACAAAATAGAAACAACCGTGTATCTTTCACGGTTTAACATCGAACTGCATGCTGACTGCTCGAAATATTTTTTTTCGATGCTTGCCGATTTCTTTACCTCTTAATGTAAGATACTTGACAATGTATCGATAAGGTAAAGAGATATTAGATTTTGATCATTCTTTGACTTAACCTTATTTGCAACTGACATGTTTACTTTATTTCTTGTGAACTGCTTGCTCCATGTTGCATGGTGGATTGCAGTGAACTCGTGCTAAATGCTGCAAGTTTTCAAAATGACTTTTTCTAAAATAAAGTAAAAACGACAAAGAATACTATCGAGTTTCAGTGTGATCAAATTGGTTTACGATTAACTCTATGCCATGATCAAAACGAATTTCAACGTACCTGGTCACATGACAGACTACAACTCACGCGATCTCCTTTCAATACTAATCTTAAATTTCAAATTTCTATGCCATTAAATCGCTGTTTATTTTCCCTTAATGTAAGATCTGTGAATTTTACGCTGCATCAAGAAAATATTCCTTAGGTGACTCTTTTCTGTATTCTGGCTTTTGGATAATGCAGAGATACTGTAAGGAAAAAAAAGAATTTTTGCCTCTTATAGCTAATGATCGTAATTATCTTTGCGTAACATAATACTCAATTTTTGACATAATTTGTTTATAGAAATTGTTTTCACGATAACACTACCATGTTCTTATCTGATCTATATCACCTTTAAATACTTCTAAAACATAAGCGACCATTTGTTTTCTTAAATTTCTTGTTCATTCAAGCTTTTACAGGACATTTTGGTAAAGGTTATCTAATAACGTAACTCTTTAATTTTTTGCTAACAAATCAAGACAATATTTCCTAGCGATATTCTTTGTAAGATAATTGACAATACGTATGGTAGGGAGATATTAGATTTTGATCACTCTTGGACTGAAACTTTTTATGGAAAGTCAAACAACGAAAACACAAGACAACTGTGAAGAACTTATCTCAATAAGATGTTTCTAGTCTCGACTTGAGCCAGAGTCTTGAGCTAATCATCGCACTGGCTGCACTTCTTTCCGAATATCTGCATTCAACCTGGAGAGGAAAGGAAAATGTTATTAACTTGGGCTATTTTCTGTAGTTAGTCGAACGTTTAGGAAAGATTATAGTCCTCCTTTACTCGTCAATATTACATACGAAAGGTGCTCGAATGCTCCAAAAGTATTAATGCTTCATATGTATCCTTGATTTTTTTCAGGGAACAAAAAGCAACTGCCGAAATTTTTTGTACCCTGCAAGGATCAGTTTCTTCATTTGACAATCCTTACTGGTAACTTTATAAACCGTTTGTTGCTAGTATGTCAAAACAATTTTCCCTATTGAAGATTTTCTTCATAAGGTACTTAACAGTGTATCGGTATGGTAAGGAGATATTAGTTTTTGATCACTCTTAATTAACCCTATCCAGACCGGGGAGGGCTAAAAGTGCCCGCGCTGACTTTGAACCCTTATAACTTTTCCAAGATTTAACCAAACGCTACCAAACTTTGTAACGTTGTCTAAAATTTATCTGGGAACAATTGGATAGGTTGTTGTGTCGGGAACTTAACGTTACCATGACAACGGCATTTTGACAGACATGTTCTCCCAAATTTGTAATTTTTGTGTTACTATTAATGAAAATTGACTTTAATTCATTTTCTCCTTTTTTAGTTTTTTTTTGCAGCGTTTTATAGATTTTGAGTACTTTTCAGTAATTTTGGGTGGTTTTCTGACGTTTGAAAAAATTTTAAAATCCAAGATGGTGGCTGTTTTGATCATCCCACGTGACGTATATCAAAAGACAGATTTTCGGACATACTATATATCCTTCGGGGTTCATTGCCATTGGTAAAAGACCGAACGAAAAGACCAGATAATGATGATAAACTCACCTTAAAAAAGATGTATCCAATGTCAACTTGCGCCCGAGTCAAAGAGCTTATTATCACTGCAATCCAAATGGCTGCATCTCTTTGCAATGAATCTGCATTCAGTCTGGAGTAAAAGCAAATACGACATATATTATTAACTTGCGCTATTTCATCTTTGTTTATTTCAACGTTTAGGGACGAATTTAACAGTCTTGTTTACAGATCAATACGTCATATGAATGGTACTTTAACATTTTACTCATCAGCAAAAAGACAACTACGATGAACTTACTTTAAATAAGAAGTTTCCAATGTCATCATGAGCTAATTACTGAAATCCAAAATGGCTGCATTTCTTTTGGTATATCTGCTTTCATCCTGGAAAAAAAGGAAACATTATTACCTTAGGCTAGTTTCCTTTGTTTAGTCAAGCTTTAAGTTCTCATTTGTTGATCACGAATAGCACTCCATTATTTATACTGATCATACGATAAATAACGGACTCTATATCAAGGTTACTCCATACCATCGCGTTTCAAAAAAAATATTCCGCCTGCAGTTAAAGTGCCTATAAAATTATTTCTTTTTTTTCAATTTTTGAAAGTTTTCACCTTCTATGATCGCAAAATAAAGAATTTCATGGGTTAGAAACGATACAAAACAATTTTTTTATCGTCTCGAAGTTTTGCTCCTCACACTTAAAAGGGTTCTTATTTTCGGGCGACCAAATTCAAAATGATCATCGTTTCCACGTCATCAACCGTCCCAGTCTCCCAAGAAATGGTCCCTTTTTTGCGCGGCCAAATACAAACGATCATCATTTTCCATCGTTTCTACGTCATCACTCGTCCAGTCTCCCCAGAAACTGGAGCCACATTTGAGGGAAGGAAGGGCATCTTTGTGTGGCTGAAATTCTGATTTTTTTCCCACGCTCTTCGTAAAATAATATTTTTTTCGTTCTTTGCTTATAATAAAATACTGAAAATACCGGAAACGAAATAATTTCATTTGCGCTTTAAGGATAAAATCTCCAAACTAAATGCCAATAGAAAGTAAACTGCACGCTGAACTCACTAGAAGATACGCTGGCTATTTCTTTTCTAAATGGACAGAAGCGATAAACACTAAAATGAACGACTCCCGTTCCAATGAATTAAAAATCGGTTATGGAACGCGATCGTCCTTGCAAAATAATCGCGTACAATCTCAGAAGCGTACCAGAAAACTGATTTTTCTTTATTCCTATTGGTTCGGATTTTATAAACTCTCCAAGTTGAACTCGCCAATTAATGAAGAAAATAATTTCAATGAAATAGAACACCGACACAATTACCAAATTATTGTTTTTGACCAAATTTTACAAAACAAAATCGCGATAATAATTTACTTCAACATCCTCCCCAACCCCACGTTCGCCTTGTTTGGCCTCCAAATCGACATCGTTAAACAAATTGCAACACATGTGCAGTGTCTGGAATTTCCATGCACATCATGGTATATATATTTTCAGTTCAAATTCATTTCATTTACCAACAGTTTTTACCTAAGTTATCGATTTGATTTTTTGCTAGAGCACTAAATGAAAAATATGTCTTGATAATTCTGCATATCAGAATATTTTCAAATAGTTTATTTTACTTTCAGCTCATTTCATGACTCTAAGCCTCCCTCCGTGTCCAGCCAAAACCTGTTTAGAAGTTGTGTGAGCCCAGGCCAGGGTTTATAACCAGGAGTTTATGTATCCAATAAGAAACTTCAAAACTACTCGTTCGAAGCTTTTGTTTCCATCCTTTTCTCTTACAGGCAAAAGCAACATTTTTACAAATTGAAAAAAAATCTGTAGGTAGGGTTCAGAGCGATGTCCTTCTTTCAAATTTTCGTCCGAATAATTTCGTTACTTTTTATGATCTTTTTCATCAACACAACTTTTTGAAAAGATCTTAGAAAGGTTTGTTTTGTCGATTGTAAAGAAGGGTATTAAAAACAACCTCTCACAGAGTAGTTTTTAACTTATTAACGTCAAGAAGCCAGAAGAGAGTATCTTTGGTCTTTTGACGTTGCCATGGCAATATATTTTGACGTCATTTTGATTTGACTGCTTTTACTGATAAATAGTTTACTAATTAATAGTTTATAGTAAACGATTTTCAGCCGCATCATCAGGCTAGCCATAGAATACAGAAGACAAGATGGTCTTCTTAGGAAGTATTAAGTATTGCAAACCAAGGAAATTTAGAGAAGGCATTTGTTCGAGAAACCATTTGGAGTTTCTTGAAAAAGTTTATTGTTGTTCATCGTTGTAAAGTACAATAATTTTTTTTTCGGGTTGTAAATCGCAACTGGTTATGCGTCACCATATGTGGCACGATGATCGGCTGTGGATTTTCGATCCTCGCTGTTTCGGCGAGCTGTTTCCTCTGACGTCCGTTGCCTGCCTCGTACCCAGGCGCCTCTCTCTTGGACATGGGCGCGCAAGGGAGGAAGGGAAGGCGAAAGGAAGAGAGACGCCTGGCAGATTTTGTTTTCAAGATGGCGGAGAGTGTAATGGCGGACGATTACGCAATTTTTAAAAATGAGTTTAGACCTGTTAATTTGGCGTTTTTAGAAGAGAAAATCGTTTGTCCTCATCCATCTTGTGAAGGGGAAGCTGTATTTTGTCAGAAAAACAGACTTCAACAACATTACAGGCTTCGACAACCTGAAACAAGTTTCTAGCCGAAAATCGAACACGCCGCTTTGGTTAAAATGAAAAAATTGCATGCAAAGGAAACAAGGAACGTTTTGGATAAGCTTTTCGAGACCCGATCACCACAGGTCAGTAGTTCAATACATATTTATACATAAGTCGTCAAATGATTCTTCGAGTACTTCAAGTTCGTATGAATCTTCACACATATCATCATCGACTTCGGTGGCAGCCATAAGTGCTGAATTATCACGTATATCGAGGCATTGATCGATCTACATATCAATTACTTCGTATTCGTCGATAAACTATTGAAATTGTCCACTTCCAAGGCTTAAAAACGCCGAAAAAATGTGGATGCCAAGAAAACGACAAAATTGCCACGAAATCGACACGTTTTCTCGCAGGCGTCTCGCTCTCTTTCCTTCTCCTTCCCGTGGTCCCTCGCGCTTCGCGCTCGTCACCAGTCACTCGCGCTTCGCGCTCGCGCTCTTTGTTTCAGCGAAAATCGAGGCGCCTGAGGAGGAGGCAGGTCCGTTGCCGTGTCGGTCTTGTGTTGTTGCGTTTTTTTCCTGTGGGCATCCTGCTTCTGGAATGTCAGTTACGCTATCCCTGTTGCCGATGTTAGCGTGAAGTCTTATCTGTATGATTTCTTTGTCCCTCCGTGTGCACCAAGCGAGTCTTGATAAAAAAACTTGACCTCGTTCCAAAGAGGATAGTGGCCGGTGTCGTGGATGTGTTCTGAAACGACGAAAATCTTAGCTTCGTAGAAACCCGCTACTGTTAGATACTGTGCGCGCGTTTTTTAAAACTGAGGATAAAGCCATAAAAATGTGTCCAACAAGAAAAGCTGGAGTAGTAATATCGGAGTCCATCAAATACCACTTCGGGCGCACCCGCCTAATTTTGCCTCTTTCCGAGACTAGTACTCCGGGGATGAACCCCTTCGTACTAGGGAAAGAGGCAAAAGGCGGGTGCTGCTCAGTAGTATTTGATGGACTCCGATATTACTACTCCATATAACACCCAATACGGATGCACATTTAGAGGTTCGCAGCACCAGGGTAACAACAATTAATATGCCTTATCGGAAACCAATCGCAATGATGAACCAGATAGAATTGAAGGAAGTTGTAAACGAGCAGATCAGACAAGCACCAAAATGTCCACACGAAGGGAAAATAGTGATAAGCCGCTGCTGCCCAACCTGCAAAAAAATTGAGCACAACAACCACAATTGCAGCAAATGCACAACAAGCGAAGACCTGGAAATGGAATTGGCAGCATATATGTACGACCCAGAATTAGTTTATTTTGTAAAAAGGCTCTGCAAAGTCTGCAAAATCAGCAAAATTCAAAATGAAACAAGCGCGGCGGCGTGACTAGAAGAACAAGAAGAAGTCGACTTAACAGATATGGAAGAGTACGATTTGACGGGAACAGGAGAGCCGGTTTACGAAACACCAATCATGACGCCGCAGCTGTACCGCAGAATAATGGCAAATGAGTTTAACCAGGACCAGGTAGAGTACATAATAAAGAAAAGTTTGCACCTTTAAGAAGTTAATCACCAGCAGCATCAAGAATAGCTTCTACAGCTTGAGATGAAATAAGTTTGACATCATTCACCCAAAAGGGGGAAGAAAGGTCTTTGAAAGCGCACACGAGCATGTGGAACAACACAATCATTCTTTATAAACTGTAAATATTTTTTTTGACCCACCTCAAGTAATTAGAGGAATGCAGCAGGTTGTAAACAAACTGGCACAGATGGAAAGACGGCTCACACCCGAGCAAAAAAAGCTTTTTAATAAAAAATTGGCAGAGGTAATGGCGGTAGCAGCGAAAAAGTTCGAAGAAGAAATAAAAAAATATCAAGAAGACCCCTATGTGTATTTCAATGGAAAGAAAATACAGAAGACCCTAAGGCAGTTTATCCCATACACGGAGGAAGAATGGGAAAAAGTAATGGAAGTGCAAAAGATGTACAAAAACAAACAGCTGATAAACTTCATAGATAAAGTTTTTTTCGAAGACGGGGCGCTGGAATTAGAGAAACACACCAACAAGTATAAACATGGGCACATTAGAACTGATACAAGCACTTCCACCAGAAATTCGTGAAATAATTTATAAAGAGTATATTAAAATAAAACTCAGAGAGCGAAAAGCTCTTGGCTGGGACGAGGTGAAAGCTGCAATCAAAGAAGCACCTGTTTGCGATCACAATGAACAAATTGTAAAGGTCTTATTTTGTTATAAATGCGGTCATTGCATGCAAAATTATCTCTGTAATCTGTGCAAAAGAAATGGAGTCAGACACTATCTCGGCTATCCTATTTATGATGAAAATGATTACGACGAGTGCTTCAAGAAATCTTGGTATGATAGTTGGTGCGGAGCCGTTGCGTGACATTTTAATCAGTTTCTGCATCAAGCATCGCTTCCACTACTTGAAATGTTATATGTCTGACCTCATTATGCCAAACGGGTGTAGAAAGTTCGTTAATAGCATACACAAGAGCATGAAAAAGTACAATCATTTTTATAACAGAAATCATTCTTTAATAAAGTGAAAGAGTGTGCGCTTAGACTGATATCTTATTTCGAAACGTCGACCGCGCTGCCCAGAAACTTTTTTTGAAGCCTAATTCTTTCTTCGTGCATGGCCTCTTGTCGTATTTTTTCTATGTCAGGGCTGCTTTGTTTACTTTTTTCCTTGGGAAGTGTTCCTTTCCGAAGAATCTCCTTCTGAATTAGATAGCTCTGTTTTTCATCAAGAATGCTTTGAAACTCAGAATCGCTGATTTTTCCGTCAATGAGTGATTTTGACAGTATGCGGTTGACAGTATCGCATTTTGACATAGCCAGTGTCATGATTTTGCAGTGTTTGATAAGTTTGGGCTCAAGCTTTTTGTAAAAACCGGTTAGCCCTGCCGCTGTTAGCCCAAATAAAGAGGCAACACAGCCAATTGGTATTGCCGCTGGAATTCCAATGCCTGTAAAAGCAGCTGCTACTCCACCTGCGGATAGAAAACCACTAATACCGCCAGAAGAAAAGCTAGCATAGTTGATAATGGTTTTAGTTCTTTTATATTTTTTGGCAACAAGCCTATAATGTGAAACTTCGTCACTTAAATATTTTAAAACTTCATTGGCTTTCTGCATACGAAAATTGTTATCTGCTTGATTTGGTAGAACTGGATAAAGTGTTGTCTGAGTTTCTGTTTCTCGATACTCTGGAGCAGTTGGTAATACGTTGGATGCCATGGTTATATTTACAAAATTATTTTCTTGTTCAATTAATTTCAATTAGAAACTGAAGAGGCATGCCGTTAAAGTCAAATAGATTATTATTTTGGTCCCTGACAGAAATTGTCATATTTGAGATATGCTTATCAGCAGAAACATCGCGTAAGACATGTTGTGGGCTGCTTTGATAAAAAACTTTTTCAAAAGGTTTTCCCGTTATGTCAAAAGTTTGTAAAACAGTAGACGGTTTGCCATTTAACAGATTCTGTTCTTTGTCAAGTAGGTCGCAATGAATGTAATATGTCGTTTCGGAATTCAGCTTTTTTATGAACGTTTTAAATTCCAATGTAAAAGAGTTTAAATTGAGTAAATTGCCTAAATTGGAATCAATAACAATCCTTTTAAACTGTGGATTTGTGATTACAAGCTGGCCAACGATATTATTAACATCTGTTTGCAATGGGACCTTATGTTTGGATAAACTGTGTTTGATTTCACTCGCCAACGCATCGAGTGTATAATGGCCCGGCAAAAAAGTAACTTTGAAAGGCTTACTGACATTATCTAACAAAGTAATTGCCCCCTCTTCCTTTAAGTTAAACCACGAATTGTAAAGAGAACAACTTAATAGCCGGATATAGCTTGGTTTTTGAATAGGCTGGGGTTCAAAATAGACCGTATGTGGATTTTCTTTTGTAACAACAGTAAGAATAACCATTTTTATAATTAGAGAAAAATATTTTGTTTAAATAATGGATAATGAATGGACCGGTGGTGGAGGATGGTTGAATGCTTATTCGAGGCAGCAAAGAACCAAAAGTGCAGCGAAAGCTGATGCAGCAAAAGACAAGGCCCCTCAGCCTTCACAGCACAGCAGCGCATCTGCGCTTCTAAAATGGATCCAGACACCAGAAGCTAACAGCATTGCCAAAGTAGCAGAACAAAAGGCATGGAAAACTTTTAATGCAAAATACCCGAATGCTGATAAATCAAAGTTTGAGCCACAGACCGATTTCACCAAAGACCACACAGCAACCTCAGAAATTTATTTCAAAGCAGGGCCAGGCCATTTGATAAACGTTTTTGGTTCAGACAGCAAATATTGGAGCCCGGAAATGAAAAGTGCGCTGGGTGTTGGCCAATCATCAGAAGGTTTTCCACAACAGCTTACACCAAGTGGTTTAAAAGGTGACTCTTTGCCGATTCCTGCTGTTGGCTTTCACGATGCCGCACCGAGTTTGAAAAAAATATTTAATAACCAACTGAATATTTACGTAACACCGGACCAGTATTTCACAACAAAGTTCAGAGAGGTATTTCAAAAAACCAAACTCACCCACCATTCAGGGAAAGAGTCAAAAACATGGCTAGCCGGCCCAAATATGAGATATTGGCCACAGCAGCTGAATTTTGCTGTCTGGTGCGCGACAACGGACTGTGGTATAAGTCGCGAAATTTTCGATAACAACTATGCTATGCCAGAGAATGTGCGAGCTTTTTACAAGTTCCATATATATTTTACTGTCAGGCGAATATTGTTTCAGATGGGGGGGATACAAAGCATAAGCGCTTTGCCTGGCGACCCAACTTTTGACCAGATTAAAAACAAATACGACGTGGCTTCATACAAAAGAATATGCAATGAGTTCGGAGTCGACCCGTCAAGCGATTTTCGTTTTACAAGAGGCGCAAACCACGGCCTGGGAAGTGTTTACATATATGTGTCAAACATTGGACCGTCTAAAGAAGAGGGAGACATTTACCCCGGGGGGTCAAAAAAGTTCTCAGATGAAGGTGGCACAGGCTCAAAAGGTAACTTGATTTATTATATCGAGCCAGATGACGCTGCCTACGGACAGGCAGACTGGTTTTGTCCAAATGTAGCAGAAGGTCTAACGCAGGCGGGTTTGTCGCGAATAAACCAGTCGATAGAGGCGTTCGTTTACTGTGTTCTGGGTTCACAGGTAAATGTAAGAAGTAGCATACTTGGGTCAGGAGGGCGCGCAAAGGAAGCGCAAAGTGAGTTCCTTGTGCTGGTTGAAGACTCGATAAGGCAACCCGATCTGGCAAAGTCAGTTCAAAGGTACCAACTTGCTGTAGATGAGGCTAAGGTGAGGCTTAACCTTGCTGTGTGTCCGGGGGCCTGGCTGATGCCTGCTCGGATGGTAATAAATACGGGAAGTGTTATTGGTTACAACAACCAGCTAAAACAAGCTATACCAGGTATGAAGCTAGGGGTTAACGACGAAGTAAATAAGAGCACAAAAAAAGCAGCGCTAAAGCTGATGGCAGGAGGACCAACAAAGATAAACCCACCAAACAGCCACCCCTCAAACCCAATACACAAGCAAGCAACGCAGCCTGAAAAAAATAGGCCCGAGACTGAAGAACAAACACCTCAGCCTGATGAGCCAGTAAAAGATGTAGGTGGCACTGAAACACACAAAAATAACAAAGCAGCTATTGCTATTGCCGCGGTAGGTGTTGCGGCTTTGATTTACGCTTTTATGCGTTAACGCCGCTTCTTTATGTATTTTTCAACAAGAAAGGCAACCACAGCCAAAATAATCAGCCAGGTGTGCTCAGCAAGAAAACCGATAGCTTGACCGGCGGCTTTGAAAAGAAAGCTCACAATTGAGCCAATAAGACCTGGCAGAATTGATGCAAGCTTTGAGCCAATATCTTTCAGACCTTTTCCCAACGCTTTACCGGTGGCTCTCAAAGCGTTTGTAATAGCCCCAATGACTGCACCAATTGTGACCCCGGCAGCAAGAACGATAGCCGTAACGGTCACACCATATTTTTTAAATATCTCCTTTACCCTCTCACGAAGTGGAAGCGCTCTTTCTCTTTCATCAATCTGCGTTTGCAAACGAGCAAGCTCCTCTTGTCTTTCCGCTACTCTTCCTTCGGCAGCTTGTTTATCAGAAGGTGATGTGTTTTCATCGTCGATAACTGCCTGATCTTCCTCATTTTGGCGCTGCAGTTCTGCTTCTTGTTCTTTCAGCTCATCTAACGTTCTTGTGTCGTTGAGCCTCGCTTCCATTGTGTTTCTTTCTCTCTCTTTGGCGGCTATTTTTGCTCTAAGTTGGTCGACACTTTTTTGTTCTTTGTCTTTGGTTTTTGCTTGTTTCTGGAGAGCGGATACCTCTTTTTTTGCGTTTTCAAAATCAGTTTGAAGATTTTTTTTCAGTTGCTGCAGTCTCCGCAGTTCTGATTCACTTTCAACGTTTGTACCTTGTTCTTGAGTGTGCGCATCAATCTGAGCTTGAGTTCGCTCAATTCTTATTCTAAGATCTTGCACTTCTTGGGCGGCTTTTTCTCTTTCAGAGGCGAGTTTTTCTGCATCTCTGAGTTCTTTTTCAGCTTCTCTTAATCTCTGCCGGTTTTCTCTTATTTCATCATTGTCTTGAGCAATCAGAGATTCAGCTTCTGGACCAAGTGATGTTTTGAACTTGTCTTTAAATTTTTGGAGAAGACCTTTCCCATCTTTTCTGAAAATTTCAGTCTCGCCACCCCTTGTTCCAAATGAAACGATTGTAGTGTCATTGCCAGGCTTTTTGCTGAAACCGATTGGGCCTAATTTCCCGAAGTCAACTCTTGGAAACTTCCTTTTAATAAAATCTCTTGCTCTTTCAAGAAGTGCTGGTTTGTCATCTTGATGAATAAAGCCACTCAAAAAAGGTATATCTTCATCAAATGATGTTTCTGGAAGCCCGCTCAGTTCTTGCAATTCAATTTGTTCACCATAGCGTGTGGATTCTGCTTCAGGAGGAAATAGCGGCTGAGTTGTGTCTATCTCAGTATCAACATTAATATCATCTTGATCATCACCATTTTTATTGTCAAGATCCTTGTCAACTTCTGGTTGGTCTATAGCAAATTCGCCAACTCCTGCCATCGATTATCAACAAAGTTGAAAAGCAGAAACTATGTTTCTATTTAACAAAGTTGATGGAGTTATTTTATATTTACAATTGAAATTTTTTAATTGAATATTTTATATTCTTTACAATAATGGACGGTGTACAGGAAAACCTTCGGCCAACACGCAGTGAAAAAACTCTTGGCGCGCTAAGAGCGGAGCGCGCGGTGAAACGAATCACTTTCAACCCCACAGAAGCCAAACCAGAGGAAACGCTTTATGTTTCGGTTCCAAAGCTGAATGAAAACGAGGTCATTGTTCCTGGTTCACTTGCGCTGCGCTTTAACATTGATTTGAGCGGAGGCCATGCCAACAACTTTCTTGTAGACAATGTTGGACGGGCGCTAGTTGAAAAACTTGTTGTGAAGTACTCTGGCACCATACTGCAGGACACAGTTGGTTATGACATTTACAAGATATTCGAGGATCTCTTTCTATCACAGGAGGAGCGCGACAACATGTTTCAAGATGGAATCCAGAGTATGGGCCTCAACAAAATTCGCTCAAACGCGGGTGACAAGCAGACCACAGGCGTCGATTCGGAAAACAAACTGAACGGGATTTACGGATCAAAATACAGGATACGACTTGACCACCAGATTTTGAACGACCACGGGACCTTTTATCCGCAGGCTCTATTCAACGATCTAGTGTTCGAACTGACACTTGCGCCAGCCTCTCAGGTTGTCAGAGGCTCCGATAAAACAAAACTAGAATACAAGCTGAAAAACATCCAGCTGGAGTACGAGATGATAAGAAGCAAAACACTGGCAGATGAAGCCCTCAGCGAGTACACAAATGGAAAAGAATTTGCGTATGACCACATCCAGCGTGACGAAGTGGTTACCTTTGCCAAAGCAACAGACACAAGTCTGACTCTCAGAGTTAACCCGCAGAGAAGGTCCCTCAAAGGCATTTTGCTACTGTTTATCGAGCCCTATGTTGCTGGTGGAAGGCATTCAGAAAATTACTTTAACCCAGACCTAACGAAAATTAGTGTCACAGTGAACGGCTCGCCCAACAGGCTGTACAACAACGGACTTGAAGGAATTGATATTTGGGAGGAGGTCAAACGCTTCTTTTACAAAGCTGAAAACAAAACACAGCACATGAATCCAACAAAGTTTTATGCAGATAACAAGTTCGGGGTTATGATCGATCTGCGTTCCATGGCTGATCGCTCTATGCACGGAAGCGGCACGCGACTTGTAAACACAAAGGATGGAGTACAGCTGGAGCTTGAGAGGAATGCAAGCGGCTCTGGCAATGACAAAGTTAGATGCCACATTTACGTAATCAGCGACGCGCAGATGAATATATTAAAAAGGCAATTAGAATCTGTTCTGTACTAGTGGGGGTACCCCCCACACCCCCTTGGGTGGCTGATGAATATTTTAGAAATGCAATTAGATTCTGTACAGTAGTAATAGAATAGCAACAAAGTTTCTTATATCGGGGTGTGGATAGCAACTGAGTTGCTGAAGATGGATCCGAGCAAGATACCCTTTAACGCTCTGATTGTGGGGCCGACAAATTCAGGCAAATCTAAATATGTGGTTGACCAGATCTATGGCCCTTTCCGCGGCAAGTTTGACTACATTGTGCTTATCTGCCCAACATTCGCGCACAACAAGACCTACTACCGAATTGGTGAAAATGATCCAAGAATGTTTGTGATAATATGCAAGCAGCACGAGGTGGAAAGTTGGTTGAAGGTCGTGAGCTGGCTGTTTGAGGGCACCAACACGCTCATAATCCTAGATGACTGCGCAGCCTCCAAAGATGTAAAAGGGCGCACAGGCCAGCTGGTGAATCTTGGCTTTTCCGCTCGGCATATCGGAATCAGCGTTTGGGTGCTGACCCAGAAGATAACCAGCATAACACCTTCCTTCCGTGAAAACGTGGCGGCTATCGTTTTATTTTACACTCCCTCAGCCAAAACTACGAAGGCAATCTTTGAAGATTACGCCGGCGAACTCTCCCACGATCAGTACAAAAATCTGATTTCAAAGCTGAAAGAGCGGAAGTTCTCTTATCTTGTGTTCTCGCTTCGCTACCCCTACGGATTATCAGAGGGGTAAACCCCACACCCCAGAGTTTTAAACTTTTTTGAATTAAAAAAATAAAAGTTGTATATAAACATGGGTGAACAAGAGTTCGCAGATGTTATAAACCTACTGGAAGCTGAGCCGTCAAGCAGCCCAGCTGATAGTAGCCTTGTGCCACAGTTGCTATCAGGACCTAACATTCCTGCCCTTCGTGAGCAGCTGGCCGTGCTTGTATCAACAGGCAAATCCAAAGAGGCCATCGGAGTGCAATTAACACATGAGCAGTTGAAACGCTTGACTGATAAAGAAGTTGAAAAGTACTACAAGAGATATGAAACCTTCGTTGGCAGCAAGACAACCGAAAGCATGGTTGACAACCTGCTTACGCTTGTGACAAGAGGCCTGCAAATGGTTATTGAAATAGATGACGTTGATGCCATGAAAAAAGAACTAAAAGAAGACTTCATTATTAACAAAGAAATGACAAATTTTGTTGGCAGTCTCTCTTTGAAATATGGAAAATTTCTTGCTCCTATTTCTGCTGCCTTGATAACGGCGAAGCACATTGATTTTAATTCGCATTTGGAGAAAAATGACAAAGCAAAATTAGAAGAAATTCCTGAGCATTCCTCACCAACTACTGAACATTTGCAGACAAATTCTGAATAATTGCTTAATAATTTTTTATTTGCTTAACATATAATGTCAACCGAACAATCCGAGAAGGTCGAAACCCCGCAACAACAGGTCGATATAACACAGCAAGCAACAACTCCAACTCCAACTACAGCCCCTCGCGTAAAAAATCCCAAGCGTGTGGCTGCTGGCAAAGCGGTTGCTGAAAGAACGCGGCTAGCCCGTGAACAACAGAAAAAAGCCGCAGCTGAGGCTGCTGTCATAATCGCAAACAACAAGGCAAAGGGTAGCAACTCAGTTGCTGATCCCCCGGTTTCTGAGCCAACACCGACTATTGCAGATGAAACCCTAAAAAGTACCGAAGAAAAAAATAGCAGTCTCAGCACCACACAATGGATTGGAGTTGTCGGCATAGTCGTTTCACTGATCGGTATTTATTACAAACGTGAAGAGCTCAAGGCCGCATTCAGCAAAAAAAATACACCTGAGCTACAACCTGCTCGCCCGACACAGACCAGAGTTTTAAGTCATATGGATTAAATATTTACGAATTAATATTATACCTCATCAACTTTGTTGATACAATATATCATGAAGAAAGTTGATATTCCACAAGTTCTTATCTCAACCGCAGCCATTTTTGGGATCGGACTGTTATGGTACGACTTCAATGTAAAGATTTTTCTTACAGTCCGCGATCTTATGAAGGCCACAATATTTGACCCGGACGTAGATAATAATTTTTATTAAAACTTTTGTAGGTTTTTATATAAATATGGTGGTAGTTCCAACGCAAACATTTGTTGTCAATTTTCTTGGCGGCGTCATCCTTTCTAGTTATTGGTTGTTTGTTACTTACAAGATATCTAATGAATTGATTTGGTTGGCAAAAGACCCTTCGAATTTTGTTGAATTGGTAGAGAAAAATGAAGCAGATGACACGGACGCAGAAGAGACAGATTAATTTTTATTTAAACTTTTTTTATGTTTTATATACGTATCAACAAAGTTGATAGATAATGTCAGACAACAAGCTTGTTAAAACCTTCATGGATGCTGCTACTATAACCGGTTTGGCCGCCGGCATCGGCTGGGTCGCAAAAAAGGTTGTGAAAGAGAATTTTACTTCTGACCCCAGCAGCAGTGCTATGAACTATGTGAAGTTCACCGCCGTCATGGCAGGTAGCATTGCGTTCAAACAGTACCTGGAGGACCAAAAAATCCTTCCCACCAGCATGTAAGTGGGGCATCAGCAACTGAGTTGCTACCCACACCCCAAGATTTTTATTTGAAAAAATCTGCTCTGTTATATAACACAATGGCAAGTATCGCGATTATGGCTGGTGGAGCTATATTGAATGCTGCTGCTTTTATTGGTGGCAATTATCTTGCGAAGGCACTTGGCGGAGGTGACGCTGCACTTGATGAAAAAGTACGACATGACAAAGCTCTCGAGGCGTATCAAGCAGCTTATGCCAAATACTCCCGTGACCGCACCAAACTTCTCGACTGGATTGCGACTAACACGCAAATAAAAGAGCAGGCCAAACAGAACTTTACTAACACTGACTACGCCTTCAAACTGTACAACCAGGCGCACCCTGACAAACAAATGATACCCCCCAAAGAACCCAAGTTCTCAGATTTTTATCAACCAAGCCAGCAGCAGAAAAATGGTGAACTCATGTTCGTGGGCGCTGGAGCTCTTGCTCTTGGCTACGCTGCCTTTCGTTTCCTTTAGTTGCTGATACCCAACCACCATTCGTTGAATCTTTTTTCGGCTCTATTTCTGTTTTTTTCCATCTTTGGTAATTTTTTCTCGAGCTTTTCCAGTATTGCATTTTTCTCTGGCCAATCTCTTGTTGAGACCTTTTGAAAATAGTTGTATAAAAAACCAACGTAGTTACATGATCCGAGATTTACCAGCTTGAACTGGCAAATGACATTACCCAAAAAGGTCAACCCCATTTCGTCACCGACCTGATCTAAAGAAATGCCGACTTTTTTTAGTACTGCAATTAAATACCATAATTTTGGTTTGGGAGGGTGGCTCATCTCTTCGCGCTCAGGGTAGAATTCCCACTCGTAACGGTCGTCAAGATCTTTTTCCGGCTTGATTTCTTTTATTATCGCTTCCTGCTGTTTTATCAACATTTCTTTTAGCTGTTCTCTGTGGGGATCAGCAACTAAGTTGCTACCTGCACCCCTTAGGTAAGGTTTTGTAGCCATGTATATATGCCCGCGCATAATAATTTAAATGGACAGAAAATTGGCGCGGCGTTACTACAGTCCGCAGGGTTACTGGAAAGGTATTTCTGCCATTAAAAAATTAGCTGTCGCTGCAAAGGTTCCTGAAGTTGTTGCCAAAGAATGGTTGTTCAAACAAGCGCTCTGGCAGATTTACCTCCCCGCACCGCGCTATATTCCTCGCCTAAAATTCGACGTGCCTACGCCCAACAAAGTGCATCAGGCAGATCTTCTTTTTCTGCCACATGACAAAGTGGGCCGTAGCACTTACAAATACGCGCTTACTGTTGTTGACATTGCCAGCAGATTCAAAGAAGCTCAACCTTTAACTTCTAAAAACTCTGATGAGGTTGCCAAAGCTTTTAAGACAATTTATACACGTGGACCTTTGAAATGGCCTCAACTGTTGCAGGTTGATCCTGGGCGTGAATTTATGGGCGCTGTTTCAAAAGAAATGGAAAATCACAAAACTTCTATCAGACGTGGCCACCCTGAAATTCATAGAGACCAAGCTATTGTTGAACGTTTCAATCGTACCTTGGCTGAGCGTTTGTTTGGTCACCAGTACGCCGTTGAAATGCGTTCACCTGAGGGTTTGCGGTCTACTGAGTGGGTAAAAAGGCTTCCCAAAGTTGTTTCTGCTCTGAACAACCAAGTCACTCGATTGATTGGTATGAAACCTGCTGCCGCAATCAAGAAAAAAAATGTTTATGCAGAACCGTCAACTAAATATTTGAGACCTGTTGGAGAAAATGAAAAAAAGCTCCCCTCCATAGTTTTGGTTCGGTATTTGTACGAACCTGGTGAGCTTGAAGGCGGGACAAAAAGAGCCACTGATCCAATCTGGTCTTTGAAAGTTTACAATATTGAACGATCTTTTACCAAACCAAATCAGCCTGTTCTCTACTATTTGTATGACGGACCCAAACGTGGCTTTGTACGTGAAGAACTACTTGTTGTACCTCCCAACACACAATTACCCCCAACTAATGTAAACTAGATATGGTATTCAATTGGTTCCGTGTGTATTCCATCCGGCAGCACCCATCTTTTGTCATAATATGCGCTCAACCCCAGCTTCTCCTGCTCGTATGTTACCATGTTCCCGTCCCGCATCCGGAATCCGCGGTTTGTTGCCATGTCTTTGTTTCCATCTAGCGCTGCCTTGAAACGGTGCCAGTTGATCTCGTTTTGCCTCTTTGACATCCCCTTTGAGCTCAGTTTCTTCTTTTTTGCTTCCCCATCTTCTGTATAATAACATTTGGAGCACAGCGCGATCATCCGCTCCCCTTCGAATTCTTTTTTGAACAGTCCCGGCGTTCTTCCGCTCCATTTGTCCCATGCCAGCCAGTTCTTTTTTTCTTTCTCGAATTCTTCTCTCATATCTGGTTTCACAATGTCTTCCAGACTCTTTCCTGAGATTGCGAGGTAGTTGCTGTCTGTATCCATCTGGATCAGCTCGAAATCTTTCCTGTCAAGATACCTATCCAAGAAGTCGTAGTAAAATTCAAGCATCCTCAACTTGGCTAGCTGATACACCGCTATTCCTACCTGAAATGGGCGTCTGATTGTTATCCGTGCTTTTCTACTTTCTAACTCATATGCTTCTCCAATCTCATCCAAGTCTGAAAAGTATGCGCTTCTCAATGCTCTGTCCACCACCTTTTCATCTTTGGTGTAAATTACGTTTGTTTGCCGCTCTAACGCTTCTATCAGCTTCCCATATCCACTGTTTCCCAGAAGTTTGAATATATCAGCCAATAGTGCTTTGCTTTTGTCCACATCCCCTGTACGGCGGTTTTCTGTGACTTCTTTCACGAACCATTCGAATATTACTTTCGGCTCGTAGTCGATCGTCCGGTAGACTCTAGTTATCTTTGCCCCGTGGTTTATGTACCATTGCAGCAGCGGCTCATATAAAAGTATCCTCTGTGCTGACAGCGTTCCCATTAGTTTCTTGTTTTTCTCCACTAGTTTTCTTCCTGTTGCTCTCAAGTATTCTTTCATATGCTTTGGGACAGCTTTGGTTGGTACCATTTTGTTGTGAAAGAACGGACACATTTCTTCAAACTTTTGGTGCAAGTGGTTTGGGATTTCTATGTCCACTTCTGCGTACCCGAACCAGCTTTTTTCTTTTAATCTGTGCGTTAATATTGGGGCAGCATCTACTTGGTACTCGTCCGTGTAGTGCACAACCCTTTCTTTTCCGCATGGCATTTCTCTCAGCATTGTTGAGAGGTACAGCGCGTTCGCGTCATATCCGAGGATGTTTTGACAAAGTTTCGCGTCCGTGTGTTGATGCGATCTTATCCGCGTTTTACCTGCTTCATGATATCTTGTGAATACCAAACTTGGACCTCCCACTACCGCTTCTTTTAGCATTTCATATGCTTCTTTACTTGGGGCGTACAGTTCCGCTTTGCGTTCTATTGCACCTTTTAGCAAGTAATGCAAACTCACCCCCGGTATGCTGACTGCGTCTTTCATTATGTCTATCCCCTTCTCTATGTAAAAGTTTTTCATTTTTTGGAGCGCTTCAAGCCCGGGTGCCACATCCAGATTATTGTAATATTTCAGCCAGTCTTTAAAGGTTTTCATCCCTTTTTCTTTGAACAGTCTCTGACATTCCTCCCATTCTTTCCGTGTTAGAACGTACTCATTCTTAAGCTTCGAATACCAGTGCAGGTAATCTGGCAATCCTGGGTAATCCAGCTTTTCTGCGCTGTCAAACCACTCGTATGGGAGCCAGGATTTTGTTGCCTTGCAGTCGTACGCTTCCACCCATTTCGCGTAGCTGATTCCTGGGCCCAAGTAGTTGATTATGTCCAGGAAACGCAATCTGTCCGTGAGTAAGAACATGATTTTACTCCCATTCTTTGCCACTCTCACTTTGTTGGTTGTACCTGCGAGCTGTTCCGCGAAGTAATTCTTTATCAGGTTCAAATCATAACTTCCCGAGTTGAAACCGAGTGTTGGCACCTGGTCGCACCATTCTTCTATTTTTTTCCTTTGATCTTTTGGTATCAGCTCGATGTCTGCCGGCATGAATTCTGCGCGCACTTTTGCTCTGATGTTTTTCTCTCGTCTTTTCAGTTCTTCCATGAACTTTTGAACCAACACTTTGGGGTTTTTTTCACAGATGTGGGTTGGCTCTCTTTCCAATGTATCGCCCACGCTTACTGAGATTGGTATGTGTTTGTTCTCAATCGTGAGATTTCCTGTTGGTTCCTTTCGATGGTTTTTGTCTCCGTACGCCTCAAAGTCATACAGAATAGCGTGTGGATAGCTTTTTGTTTGGGGTTTTGATGGTTCTTAACCATATTTGTCTGCACCTCCTGGGACGAGCCACTGACATGACCAGCATTCCACCACTTTGTATCCGGCCTTTCGCAGATGTGCCGTTCTTTTTACTGTTGCTTGGTAGAGTTCTTCTACTGTCTTGCCGCCGTGTTCTATTATTTGGTTTCGATCTGGATAACATTTTGGACATCCGTGCCAGCGGCAGCCGTGATATTGTAAAACCAACTTTTTCTCATGGTTGTACCCGTCAACCGGCCTTTTCTCTATCCAGCGTTCTCCCCCGTGTCCTGACATTGCGTGCGCTATTTTTAGATTCCATCGTTTTGCCACGTAATTTAACCACTGTATTGATTCTTTTGATGCGCTGTGTTTCGGGTAAAACGCTTTCTGATATGCTGTCTGTGGCGCTTCAACTTTTTCACCTGGACAGTGTATTACGGTTTTACCTTGGGCGCATCTTTCTGCGTGACGTTGGAGGTTGCATGCCTTTGTGAATCTTGCGTGGCAATGGTTGCATTCGTACGTTTTCGCCAGCTTCGTGATGTCTTTTATCAGGAACGCGTGCTCTCCATATAGCCCTATTGTCATGATGTTTTTGATTTGTGGTGCCGGGTTTCTCATTAGATGCCAAACTATTGTGGGATTTGTTTCTATTCCCATTTCGATTTCATCCGCATTTGCCAGTTCGGGGATATAAACCCTGATTCCTTCCCATTCTGCGAAAGCCTTGCCTTTGTTTAGATGCATTTCCACCTTTTCCAATTCATCTAGCGATGTTTTTGCGCAATTCTTCGGAGCGTTCTTGAGCTTGTAGAAACTCTTAGCTTGATCTTGGGCTGCTTTCGTACTTCGATCTGGCCTAGCTCCTTTGTGTACAGCTATACAGCGCCATAGACACAGATTGTCCCCATAGGTGTCTAGAGCTACCATTGCCTTCCCTCTAGAAGCGTGTGCAAGATTGCGTAGCTAGTATGGTAATGGTCCTGTTCCCATTAATGGTTGACGATCAAGCACAACCTTTATATCGACGTTAAAATGGGCCTCAAAGATCCACTTTGTATCTGGCCTTTCAGTGTTATCTGGATCTAGACGTATCTCCTCCCTTTCCCTTATCCATTTTTCTGCGTCTGCGTACGTTTTCATCCATGGAGAGCCCTTATTTTGGTAATAAATTAGTCTGGATCCGTCTTCGATGTTTTCTAAGAAGTACGCGTAACTGTGGCTCATGTAAAAAGATGTTCCCACGTTCTCTCTTATTTTTTTCATAAACCTTGGTGTGAGGTCTTTATTTAACCCCGATACTATACGCCACCTCTTGTAACGTCTACCGCTCTTCTCTTCTACCCCCTCGTATTCCATGTCGTGGTACAGGTCCAGAACCTCATTCTGATAATCTGTCACCGTTTTCACCTTGTTCGGGTGGATGGGGTCAAATATTTTCAATACGGTTTCTTTTTTGTTTCTTTTTCTGTTTCTTGGCGGTGGTGTTGGTTTTAATTTATCAGGCTTTAGCGGGGCTTTTAATTTTTTATTTACACCTTCTGGGATTGGTTCTTCCAGCAGAGTATTTATTACATTTTGAATTGTGGGCGTGTCTTCTGCAATTAATTTTGATAAATATCGCAAATCTTCGGGATCAAGATTTGCAAGCTCTTCTTCCAAAGATCTGAGATCAATTTTGTCCATCGTATATAATGTGGAAAAATATTTTTAATTAATTATTATTTTGAACTTTGTTACCCGACTGCTGCGTTCCTTTAAATGGGCGGTGTTTACTCCTGTTTGCCTAAGTAGTAATATCGGAGTCCATCAAATACTACTGAGCAGCACCCGCCTTTTGCCTCTTTCCCTAGTACGAAGGGGTTCATCCCCGGAGTACTAGTCTCGGAAAGAGGCAAAATTAGGCGGGTGCGCCCGAAGTGGTATTTGATGGACTCCGATATTACTACTGCTGGGAAAGAAACTCGATACCAAAGAGCAAGCGCCTACAATGGGTTGTTCAAAAGTGGCACTCGCGTGGCTGAAATAAGATCTCTTAAGTTTGTTGTTATGTCAGTTCGCTAGAGCATGCACCCTATGGTTTTTGGATTATTAACTTCAGTTATCAAAATATATTGCTTTTATAGCTCACGTGCGTTTAGTTTATCAAATATTGAAGTTTAAATTGACTGAAATATCTTTTCGCATATGTATCCCTACGTATAAGAAGGTATGGAGTAACCTTGGCGAAACGTGTAGACAACAAAGAATATTTTGAACACTCCTGGATTGAAACCATTTAATTACCGGCGATAAACAACAGAAGATTGTCGGATAAAAAAAGCTGATGGTGAACTTATCTGAAGAAAGATGTTTTAATAGTCAACCAAGAGCTGTGCGCTGCAATCCAAGATGGCTTCACTTATTTTCAACACATGTGTGTTCAGCCCTGGGAAAAAGGGAATAGACATTACTAAATTATAAGATATTTTGCTTTGTCAAGTCAAACTTCAGCGAACGAGTTTGGTTCCGGTGTACTAAACAACAATTTAAATAAAAATAATTTGATATGTGACAGTTACACGGTGATCACAGAAAATAACGAAGCGGAAATGAACTGCATGCAATCCTTTCAGTCTCACACTAGCAATATAAATTCCCCTAACCCACTGCCTTAGGTTTTCGTAATTTAAATAAGTAATGTGAGAAATTGGTACTATGTCAAGGCATTTCCTCATCGACGTCGATTTTAATTATGACGCAATTCACAACGAATCAATGTTTAAGATTTTGATCATTTTTGAAATGGATTCGGTGAAATGTGAATGAAAAAAAAGAAATTTACATTGAATTACCTGAAACAGGATGTTTCCAGTAGTTAAATTGCACCAGAAACCAACCAAATGGCTGCATGCTGGCTTGCTTTTAACCTAAGGAAAAGAGGAACATCAATTAGATTTACTCGAACTTTTGCTGTGGAACATGGTTTGGCTTTGGAAACACTGAACATTCAGAAACTACGCTCCACCAGCCAATGTGCCTATGTTTCGCTAAATTCGTCTGTTTCTCTCTGAGACTATCAAAAGTTAACGTATTATATGAACTCCTGTTCTTACGCCATCACAGCTAAGTCGAAGGGGGTGATAAACTTGATGAAATAACGCATTTTACTAAACTTGACGTTTCTATGCTAAGCAATATTAGCATTAAAAACGAAATAACTACGAAAGTCTTAACCTTGCCTAATGTGCAAGAACCAAAAGTCTTACTTCTTTTGTAGATAAGGCGCCTTGGTATCAAGTCAGACCGTAACTAGTTTGCTTCAACAGTCGCCGTGTTCCACAATGGAACACGGCGTATGGTATCAAGTTTTCTCAACAAACATTCCTGGAATATTGGAACAAAAATACGCCAGTGAGAACTCTTCGGATAGTAAATGTATGGGGCTGTGCGGAAATCTTGCCTACTTCTTTTTCAGGCAACACAATGAAAATAAAGATCGTTTTCAGTAGTTACGAAATAAGCGTTCTTTTTTAGTAATCTATAATACATTTAAAGTTCTCATTTCTATATCTAAAAACAGTGGAAAATAAAGACCTGATATAAAGACTACTCCCAAGCATAAGTTGAGGGCGTGCATGCTGAACATATGGGCCCGGTTGTTCAAATCAAAGATTCGTTGCTAATGTTTTGTGGCGTCTGATATTGGTCAAAGTCAAAAGTGAAAGACAAAAACTGAAAGAAAATTCGTGCTTACATGCAACAAACTTATATAAGCAATAATGGAAAACTCTTGTGTAAGATAATAATTTAAAAGTGAGCAATTCTGGAAAACTTTGTTTGACTTATTTGTAATTGGAGTTGTTTTCAGCATGATGAAGCCGGCCAGGATAGAATAAGAGCGTTGCACCAGCTTTGAATTGGTGATAATTGGCATCAAAGCTGAACATGACCACTCCAAAATGGCTGCCTGAATTCCTTTAGACACACATCTGTTCGTGTTGTGGAAAATAAAGAAAAGCGTTCACAGTCTAGAAGCATTTTAATAGCCTTGTCAAGTTTTGAAGCCATATCAGACATAAACCACAGCGATGTGCGAAAGTGAGGTCCAAGCAAGTTTTGTTGACGACCAAATCTCAAAGTTCATTCATAACGGGCGATATAATTACGGTTCTAACTTAACGGTAACAGTGAAACAATATCAAAGGGACGATGACCAAATGAATGTAGTGAACAGCACAAAGCACTTTGTAGTAACAGTTACCAACAAATAACGGAAATTTTCTAACTTTTCTCGCTCGAATTTCAGTTCAGTAGATCAAACAAACTTTACCTGTTATTCAACCAAACGAGATGTTGTTTATTGTATTTGTCTTGCTCTCCAGCGTCAACAAAAAGATCTCTATCATGAAACCAAGCCTACATCAGCGAACAGAAACACCTCGCACGATGTTGGTAAGTCCCTCTCAGTCTGTGAAATAAACTTTGTAAAATTTATGAAGATTACTGGTCATGGTTATGCTAAAACTTTTTATATAGACTAAACAACTACATTTTTTACGGGCGGGAGAAAATGTACACGGCAGCACTTCGAACGCTACAGTTACAAATTACGAAAAATAATCACGCTGTATTAAACGTACGAACGAAGAAAAACTACTTGAAGACTTGTTGAATTAGTTAATCAGTACTTCTTGACTTGAACAACGATTCATTCATGGCGTCATCAATAACACGCCGGAACTTTCACGTCGGCTCAGTGGCTCGATTAATTTAACTGTTCAACGGTTAAAATTGAAACAGAATCAAAACGAAGCGAAAAACTATAATAAGCAAGCTATAACAACTAGTTAAATAGACTAAACAACAAAGACAAGATAGATAGAAAACGTTGACTTGCCCGAAGACGAAGCTCATCGATGAAGACGAAGGTTTGCATACTGAACTGTGACCAACACCAAAATGATCAGCGTGTCCTTTGAGACTTCTTTATGCACCTGATTAAAATTGATTTTCAGCTGCGATAAATGCGCTTTGTTCAATCTGAATATTTCGGGAAGATTTTTGTGCATTGAATAATGAGTATTCGAAATGTTGCGAGAAAAACACGAATTTTAAAAATTTTTAAAATTATCAACACGTTATCTTGGCTTGGACAATGGACGTCTGCATGCGAAAGAGGCTTGTAAAACCAGCCGTACGAGTGTACGCATTTCTTTGTTTTATTTGCCTCGAGTCTTAGATTTACGCACATTCGAACTGTTGGAACCTTTTCGGCGGTTGACGATGGAATCAAGAGACAGGTTTTGAGATATCAAAAATGTTGGGATATGCTGAAATATTACAGTGAGACAAGTGAGGTTAAAAACAACAAAAAAAACACTTAAATTAATTAAATGCCTCCTGTCTGTAACCGATTGGACACTTTTATTTGCCACGTTTTATGTAGAGTAAATAACGAATAGCCGACATAGCAAATTATAAAACTAGGCTTATGCTTAGTGCATACATTTACGTTTTTTACCTCATTATTAAAGAAGGCTTATAAATTCTGCAGGGATAAGCTTTCAAACCAGCCCAATAATATCGGAGACGAACACGGCAAATTCGTTGCAAGCTTAGTCCAACACAACCGACATATACATTATATGAATTATCGCCGAACATCAATTTCTCTCTTTCCATCGGTGTAGCCTTTAACAGTCTTTTATCCTCCACTTCAATGAACTTGATTGGCTCTGAATTCACTTTTGTTTGAGCTCAATCCAGTGATATTCAGCCTTGCTCAGCCGTAGGTCGAACCCTGCACATCGCGCTCTTTTTGACTTGTTATCCAGTATATCATGTTCAAATCGGCAATTATTTCGGATCTTCCCGTTAAGAGGTTGTCCTAAATCATTTGGCATAAGTTTCCATGATGTAGATGAGTAAATAAAGCGAGAAATATTCACGAAAATCGATGTTTGCCAGCAGTTTTCTTCGCGTCTTTCATTCAGCTTTAAAGGTGAACAGCGTACCAAAGATTTGCCGCCTTTTCGTACAATTGCTTCGTTTAAGTTGAAATGAAATGTCCAGATCATTCATTTAACATGAGAAAAAAACTAAACTAATTATTTCTAAAATAGATCTAGCCAAGCCTAAAAGCAGAGCTTGTCGGTTATTTGCCTTGCCCTTTATTTGAATCTGAATTTACGCCATGATAAAATTATCAGGCTAAGTAAAAAACTGAGTACTTGAGCCCGCGATCAAGTGGAAAACCATTACTTGGTCAGCGGTCAACTTCCAAAAAAGACGTCACCTCGATTAGCTCTACGCCTGAGCCCGCGATATGGTCATGTGATACTGGTCAGCGGATACCTTGTTTTGACAGCTGTCAATTGACCATGACATGGAAGTTCAATATCAAAGATTTAAGGACGTTCGCGCGAAAATCTTCCAACATTGACATTTTTCTAAAACTTTCACCACTGTGAGTTTATGGGTTACTCATGTCAGAAATGTAAAAAAATTGGGGGGTCACCGAATTCGTTTCGGAGATAAGATGTCCGAAAGATCACCTTAAAATCTTATAAATCGGCCTTCGTTTCTGACAATGGCGACAGTGTCTGTGTGCTCAAAAATAATGCGAATAAATTCATGAAATGCAATTTTATTGTCTAAATATTGTTTAAGGGGATCTATTAAGGTTACACAATACCTTCAGAGGTCTACTTTTGTCGAAAAAAATTTTTTTGGACTAAAATAAAAGTTTACTTTAGATCTAACATTTCCCCAAAAATTTAAGTAAAATCTTAAAACTCACGCGAGTTATTTCGAAAAAAGGGTTTTTAAATAAAAGTTAATAAAATAGTTAGGTGTCATAATCGTCATAGCGCGTTGATTCCCCGGCGATGTTTTTGCGCGAAACGGCCTTAGCAGCGAGCTCTTATTACAAGGACATCATTAGCATTGTTTTGTTTACATGTGATTTTGCTTCTCTTTTATTCTCAATCTTCGTTTTATCGCTCTTCGATTCTCTATTTGACCTTATTGAGGTCGTGAAACAAGTCCTTGGACCGCGACAAAAAAAACGAAACAAGACCTATGAAGAAGACAAAAGCGGAATTTGCCGAAAGCAAGAAGGAAAACTTGGCCGAGAGCGACAAGGAATCCTTCGAACAAATCGAACTACCCGTTGCTACTTCATTTTCTGTACTCTTCCCTCGCATATTTTTCTTAGTTTTTCCATTTCTCTCGTACGCTCAAGTTCAACAAAGAGAACATACGTGACTGTCACACTATTAATGCCTTTGAATTCCCGCTAACATCGTTTCGCTTGCTGTGAACGGTAGGGGTGCCGTCATCTCATTGGCCGGCGGCATATCCTGTTGACAGAAGGGCGTAACGTGTTTACAAATCTTCAAATGGCGAAAACTCGCAATCGTTTCGCACGAGAATACCATCTCTTTGAATGAATTAATAGGGTATGTAGAGTTGACGGATTCTAACGAAATTTGGCCAGAACATAAGGAAAAAAAAGAATTTTTGCCTCTTATAGCTAATGATCATAATTATCTTTGCGTAACATAATACTCAATTTTTGACATAATTTGTTTATAGAAATTGTTTTCACGATAACACTACCACCATGTTCTTATCTGATCTATATCACTTTTAAATACTTCTAAAACATAAGCGACCATTTGTTTTCTTAAATTTCTTGTTCATTCAAGCTTTTACAGGACATTTTGGTAAAGGTTATTTAATAACGTAACTCTAATTTTTTGCTAACAAATCAAGACAATATTTCCTAGCGATATTCTTTGCAAGATAATTGACAATACGTATGGTAGGGAGATATTAGATTTTGATCACTCTTGGACTGAAACTTTTTATGGAAAGTCAAACAACGAAAACACAAGACAACTGTGAAGAACTTATCTCAATAAGATGTTTCTAGTCTCAACTTGAGCCAGAGTCTTGAGCTAATCACCGCACTGGCTGCACTTCTTTCCGAATATCTGCATTCAACCTGGAGAGAAAAGGAAACGTTATTAACTTGGGCCATTTTCTGTATTTAGTCGAACGTTTAGGAAAGATGTTAGTCCTCCTTTACTCGTCAATATGACATACGAATAGCGCTCGAATGCTCCAAAAGTATTAATGCTTCATATGTATCCTTGATTTTTTTCAGGGAACAAAAAGCAACTGCTGAATTTTTTTGTACCTGCGAGGATCACTTTCTTCATTTGACAATCCTTACTGATAACTTTTCCAAGATTTAACCAAACGCTACCAAACTTTGTAACGTTGTCTAAAATTTATCTGGGAACAGGTTGTTGTGTCGGGAACTTAACGTTACCATGACAACGGCATTTTGACAGACATGTTCTCCCAAATTTGTAATTTTTGTGTTGCTATTAATGAAAATTGACTTTAATTCATTTTCTCCTTTTTTAGTTTTTTTTTTGCAGCGTTTTATAGATTTTGAGTACTTTTCAGTAATTTTGGGTGGTTTTCTGACGTTTGAAAAAATTTTAAAATCCAAGATGGTAGCTGTTTTGATCATCCCACGTGACGTATATCAAAAGACAGATTTTCGGACATACTATATATCCTTTGAGTTTCATTGCCATTGGTAAAAGACCGAACGAAAAGACCAGATAATGATGATAAACTCACCTTAAAAAAGATGTATCCAATGTCAACTTGCGCCCGAGTCAAAGAGCTTATTATCACTGCAATCCAAATGGCTGCATCTCTTTGCACTAAATCTGCATTCAGTCTGGAGTAAAAGCAAATACGACATATATTATTAACTTGCGCTATTTCATCTTTGTTTATTTCAACGTTTAGGGACGAATTTAACAGTCTTGTTTACAGATCAATACGTCATATGAATGGTACTTAAACATTTTACTCATCAGCAAAAAGACAACTACGATGAACTTACTTTAAATAAGAAGTTTCCAATGTCATCATGAGCTAATCACTGAAATCCAAAATGGCTGCATTTCTTTTGATATATCTGCTTTCATCCTGGAAAAATAGGAAACATTATTACCTTAGGATAGTTTTCTTTGTTTAGTCAAGCTTTTAGTTCTCATTTGCTGATCACGAATAGCACTCCATTATTTATACTGATCATACGATAAATAACGGACTCTATATATCAAGGTTACTCCATACCATCGCGTTTCAAAAAAAAATTGTCCGCGCGCAGTTAAAATGCCGATGAAATTATTTCTTTTGTTTTCAATTTTTGAAAGTTCTCATCTTCTATGATCGCAAAATAAAGAATTTTATGGGTTAGGAACGATGCAAAACATTTTTTTTTATCGTCTCGAAGTTTTGCTCCTCACACTTAAAAGTAGTTTTTTTTCGGGCGGCCAAATTCAAAATGATCATCGTTTCTACGTCATCAACCGTCCCAGTCTCCCAAGAAATGGTCCCTTTTTGAGCGGCCAAATGCAAACGATCATCGTTTTCCATCGTTTCTACATCATCACTCGTCCCAGTCTCCCCGGAAATTGGAGCCACATTTGAGGGAAGGAAGGGCATCTTTGTGTGGCTGAAATTCTGATTTTTTTCATTTGCGCTTTAAGGATAAAATCTCCAAAGTAAATGCCAATAGAAAGTAAACTGCACGCTGAACTCAAGAAGACTAGAAGATACGCTGGCTATTTCTTTTCTTAGCGGACAGAAACGATTAACACTAAAATGACCGAGTCCTATTCCAATGAATAATCAGGCCCGTAGGAACGAATTTGAAAGTGAGGGGGCCCGAAAGTTAGCGATGAGGATGGGATTATTTTGATGGGCCGTAGGCGCATCCCCAGTAGGGGGGTCCGGGGGCATTCCCCCCCGGAAAAATTTGAAAATTTAGACACGCTCTAGTGCAATTTGGTGCATTTTGGAACACTTTCAGAGACGCACTTTGATGTAACTTTCAAACCATTTTAAGCCATTTTTTGAATATTTATTGTTGTCTGAAATACGTAAAAGGCTTCTAACAATCACACAATTTGACACCAATGCATTTGCCTACCCTTGTTTAAAGTGCCTATGAAGACAAGTTAAAACTAACTGCTGCTTATTTGAAACGCTTTTGGAAATAAAATAGAATGGCTTTACCTAGCAACCGTAAACAAGGCGACCAGTATTCTCTTAATAAAGTAATAGTTAAAAGTGACAATCACTGGCATAATTCAAACTAGATCCGCTTGAGAAAAGTGCCCAAATTTTGACAACCTGTGAGGGTTTCCAGCGACAAAATCATTGGCAACATTAATAAGATCTAGGTTGTCCGCCTCTTCTTTGTAAACTGACATCACCATAAGGTTGTTCATCCTTTTTTGCGTCATGGTAGACCTAAGGTAGTTCTTTATTCTTCTTAAGGCACTAAATGACCTTTCACTCAAAGAGTTTGTAGCAGGCATAACTAAAATCAGTTTCACAACAGTGGCAATCTCACTAACTAAAGCACGTCCATTAGCATTGAGAAAGTTTATTATGGATGACACAGAGGTTAAAGCGTTTCCTTGAGCTTTCGTCTTTAAAATAGTAAGCTGTGTTTCAAGTAGTTCCTTGTTTATATCTGAACCATAAAATTCGCAGACAGTTGAAAGCTCATTTGAGAAATCGCCTCCAGAAGCTGTCTTGAGGAACAAGTTCTCAAGATTAGTGTAAATTCCATACCCTGGTTGATCAAATCTTTTCTTTATTCCACTCACTAAAAGATCCAAGGCTTCAAAATACTTTACTCTAAAATAGTCCTCTACAGTTTCTGGAAAATACGGCGAATGTCCTCTATCCAGACGTTTCGGTGGTCTTTTTCTTCTTGGAAGTTGGGGGTTGCCGATGTCCAATTCCTTGGCTCTAATTTTCACCTTCTCCCAAAAAAGCTCAAACGCCTCCTTTTTTCTCAATGTTTCTAATGTCTCAACTGTTAATTTTGCCATTTTCTGGCCTTCCGCAGCAGAAACGGTTGGGCTTTGTAAAGCCTTGCTAAGGTTGTCGCTGTGTCTTAAGAGGCATTCCCCAAGCATTGCTCCAAAGAAGAAAAATCAAATTTTCTCATAAATAAAGAAACACCTCTTATTCTGCTTCGCATTTCCGAATCTTTGACATAGTCAAGAGCTTCATCCCAAACTTGTAAAAGAATATTGAAATTTACGATAATGCAATTAAGGGAATCTGCCTTTACTGTCCATCTGGTTGGACATAGAACCCTTATTCCTGGAGAGCCAGAGTTTCCAATTCTTTCTTTTATGCTTTGAAAAAGAGCGTCACGACGAGGTGATTCTTTTATTAGTAATGATATTTCTTTAGCAACATCTAGTGCATCCTGTAGAAGCGAACAGCGTTTAATCGCATCTGAACAAGCCAGATTAAGTGCATGTCCATAGCAGTGTGTGTACACAGCTCTGGGCTCTTCGGAACGGATCTTAGCGGCTACACCATTTTTGGACCCAGCCATGGAGGCAGCCATATCATAACATTGTCCTCTTACTTTCGAAAATGAGAGATTAAGTCGTTTGAAAATGTCTTCGATAGCTTTAAATATTGTCACTGCCTCTGTATTTGGTACTTCATAAAGACCTAAGAAATCCTCATGCGCATTGAAACTATCGTCTACCCATCGCAAACAAGTTACAAGTTGTTCTTTGTTCGACCTATCAACAGATTCATCAGCCATAATAGAATAGAAGGGACTTGCTTGAATAGTTGAAACAAGGTCTCTTAGTATTCTGTTTGCCATAATGCCTATAACACTGTTTTGGATCTCTGGCGATGTGTACTTGTCAGCCTATTTCTCCATCCACGCTTTAAGTAATGAGCTTTCTCTCGATCTTAACGCGAATAGCTGATGAAAGTTAGAATTTTTTTCATCGCCATCGCCCCTTAGCGCTAACCCTTGACGAGCCAAAAACTGCAAATTAGATAATATTGTGACAAAACAATGTCTATTTTCACGTTTTTGTTCGGCGTGTAAGGTGGATAGTGATTCCCCCACATCTCTTGTTGCCTTGGGTACAACATAAAGACGCTGCATGGCTTCGAGGTGGCATTTAGACCTTTCGTGACCTGCAAACTTGATAGTCGCCTTTTTCCAATTTCTAAAACCGGTTGAAATGAATGCCTTTTCAATAGAAGCATTCGCCAGCTTATATTCCTTTAATGCCTTAATACAAACAAAGCAAAAGGCGCTGTCTCTGACCTCGTCATAGTGAAGCCAGGTCCATTTTTTAAACCAGCTCGACTGGAATGCTCTCTTCCTTGTTCCATAGGCTGTTGCTGGGAAGTTCTTTACAGGTTGATGCGGCACGTCACCTATTACAGGTGTATCCCATTTGTGGGTGGTGTTAGGCTCTGACGTTGAAGTGTTTTGACCGGCATTCTTGTTCGATGCATTAGGCATAGATGTCAACTTGTTGGAAGATGTGAACATCGAGGAGTTCGGCTTCTTACTCTTGTGGGAGCCATTCTTGCTGGGCGACGCAGATGATGCCTTGTTATCCTGCATGGTGGAGCCATTCTTCCCCGGAAAGGCAGATGTCGTATCTTGTCTTGTGGAGACATTCTTGCTGGGAGATGCTGATGTAGCGTGGTTATCCTGCCGTGTCGTGGAGCCATTCTTGCCTGGAGAAGCAGATGTTGCTTTATTATCCTGCCTTTGAGGCTGTGCTGGATAGGACTTCTGGCTAGGTTGGAAAGAAGATTGTTGAGTCTCTTCTGAAGATGCCTTCGTTTTATTCTTGGGCAAAAGAAAGCTCTTCAACGTTGCTTGTCTTCTCGATTTTTTAGGCGAAACTTTCGTCCAGCCAATCTCTGACTCGTCGTCATCCTTACGCTTTGTTCCTTGTCTGCTATTAGATAGAGGGACAAAGTGATTTGGTTGGAACATTCTTCCAGGTGTCGTGTTTAATTGCCCGCATCTGGTCCACAAAAGGTGAAGGTATCGGGCGGGAGGCTGAGTTGGGGGGTCCTTGCAGAAAATGGGGCCATTTAAAATTGGCTGCAAGTTATAGGTAACCAATGGATAAACAGAAACAATGCTACAAAAACTCTTGAGAATTTCTGCTAAGGCACAAATCTGGAGAAGGCCACACCATCTGTAACGTGTACAAGTACTAACAGCCTCACATTGGATAGCGTCGACAAGATTCTTTTGTTCCTCGTATTTATCAAATGCATCATTTGATAGCAACAGATGAACATAAACGGAGTCGTGCGCATTAGCCCTTGAAAGCGACTCTTTCATTTTTGGTTTAGAGATTACATAATCATTAGCATGAAGATATAACTCGCACGCTGGAAGCATACGTAGACAGTCTGCCAGAGACTCATCGCCACAAAGGAATAGGGAAGTGGAATTGAATAGACAGTTTCCATCTCCAGTTGTCTCAATTGCTAAGCTTCCACTAGATAAAGATGGCACGTCACTGGGTATCAGAGATGCGGACTGATGGTCATTTCTCAATTTCGTTTGACCAAATGCATCAAGTTGGACACGTCGCTTCAAATGCAGTTGAAGCTCTCTGTCGATCTTCTGGATATAAGAGATGTTTCCTGATTTGATGTTTTGGCGAAGAAGATCCATATTATAATGTTGGTATCAAGTCTAAGAGAGACACATTCACGTGTATGAAAAAAATAACACCGGGATTGCTGTGTTGTTTAAACTAAAACTTATTATGAAATTGATTTTAACCTCGGAGAATCCGTTTTTTCTACCTTTTTTGAAAATCTTGATTTAATTGATTTAAAAACTTTTCAAGTTAATTTCCATTTAAAAATTACCAATAAACAAGTTTCTCTTCCTTTTTAAATTCCGAATTAATTAAATGAACGTGTTTCTTCATTGCTTTGCATCGCGCTGTTTCACTGTACTTCAACTGAAAACATATTTAGTAGCCAGGGAAATTATGCAGCTATGCGGACTGTTAGCAGAGGTGAAAAAATGTACTTTTTTCCCCAAAAAATGCTCTCCGTACCCTACTTCACGACGTGAGGTTCTCGAGACATTTATAAACAGATACTGTAGATCTCTTTTTCTCTTTGGAGAATACCTTAACTCACACTACCGACTGAATATGCAGACACAACAGAACCCGTATTCTAAAAATAGTTATTACAACTAAGTTTTAAAGCCAGAAAAAATACTGTGACAATCTTTTAAGAGTCTCAATCACGACAACAAATTGCCGCTTTCCACCAGCTAAGTTTCAGGTTTACTTAAATACGGTAAATAATCTTTGAAAGTTTCAAACATGCATGGCCACGTACGAGACAGAAGTGTCTGTACTGTTAACTAAAAATATTTTCCTTGGTTATATCATTAAAAAAAAAAAACATTTAAAATAAAATTTTTTCGTGACGATTGCCTACCTCAATCCAAAATAATACACAGCAGGAGGAAAAAACAGATGTCAATATCGTCGAAAAAGCAGCCAGATAGAAGGTATAGCAACTGAAACAGTTGTAAGCCGACCATGCACGTGGCAGAGAGAAATCGGATATGTTACTGAGACGAACTCAGCGGAAAACGTAACGCAAGCCCAAAAATTTGCAGTAAATAAAAAATTAGCAAGAAGTGTGGACTCGACTGACATCTCTGGCTCCCACAAGGAAATTTAACAGACATTTGAACTTAAAATGCCTTTACAACACACATTTTCGCCTCGGATGCTTATTAACTCTAAATTAAATCTACTGTTCCCGACGGTTACGAGCTGATTAGCCCTATTCTACTTAAACTTTTCCCAAAAAAGTGGGGGGGCACGGGCCCCCCCGGCCCCCCCTACTCCTACGGCCCTGGAATTATAAATCGGTCATGGAACGCGATCGTCCTTGCAAAATAATCGCGTACAATCTCAGAAGCGTACCAGAATACTGATTTTTCTTTATTCCTATTGGTTCGGATTTTATAAACTCTCCAAGTTGAACTTGCCAATTAATGAAGAAAATAATTTCAATGAAATAGAATACCGACACAATTACCAAATTGTTGTTTTGACTAAATTTTACAAAACAAAATCGCGATAATAATTTACTTCAACATCCTCCCCAACCCCACGTTCGCCTTGTTTGGCCTCCAAATTGACATCGTTAAAACAAATTGCAACACATGTGCAGTGTCTGGAATTTCCATGCACAGCATGGTATATATATTGCCAGTTCAAATTAATTTCATTTCCCAACAGTTTTTACCTA
Source organism: Meandrina meandrites (assembly GCA_963693305.1). Lineage (NCBI taxonomy): Eukaryota > Metazoa > Cnidaria > Anthozoa > Scleractinia > Meandrinidae > Meandrina > Meandrina meandrites. The sequence continues at coordinate 50,094,558 of OY855904.1, read as the reverse complement.
AGTTATCGATTTTATTTTTTGCTAGAGCACTAAATGAAAAATATATCTTGATAATTCTGCATATCAGAATATTTTCAAATAGTTTATTTTACTTTCAGCTCATTTCATGACGCGTTTTAAACCGTTTATAAGCCCCGCTAAGCCTACCTCCGTGTCCAGCCAAAACCTCTTTAGAAGTTGTGTAAGCCCAGGCCAATGTTTATAACCAGGAGTTTATGTGTCCAATAAGAAACTTCAAAACTACTCGTTCGAAGCTTTTGTTTCCATCCTTTTCTCTTACAGGCAAAAGCAACATTTCTAAAAATTAAAAAAAATCTGTAGGTAGGATTCAGAGCTATGTCCTTCTTTCAAATTTTCTTCCAAATAATTTCGTTACTTTTTATGATCTTTTTCATCAACACAACTTTTTGAAAAGATCTTAGAAAGGTTTGTTTTGTCGATTGTAAAGAAAGGTATTAAAAACAAAACCTCTCACAGAGTAGTTTTTAACTTATTAACGTCAAAAAGCCAGAAGAGAGTATCTTTGGTCTTTTGACGTTGCCATGGCAACATAGTTTGACGTCATTTTGATTTGACCGCGTTTACTGATAAATAGTTTACTAATAAATAGTTTATAGTAAACGATTTTCAGCCGCATCATCAGGCTAGCCATAGAATACAGAAGACAAGATGGTCTTCTTAGTAAGTATTAAGTATTGCAAACCAAGGAAATTTAGAGAAGGCATTTGTTCGAGAAACCATTTGGAGTTTCTTGAAAAAGTTTATTGTTGTTCATCGTTGTAAAGTACAATTATTTTTTTTCGGGTTGTAAATCGCAACGGGTTATGCGTCACCATATGTAGCACGATGATCGGCTGTGGATTTTCGATCCTCGCTGTCCCGGCCAGCTGTTTCCTCTGACGTCCGTTGCCGTGTCGGTCTTCTGTTGTTGCCTTTTTTTCCTGTGGTCATCCTGCTTCTGGAATGTCAGTTACGCTATTCCCTGTTGCCGATGTTAGGGTGAAGTCTTATCTGTATGATTTCTTTGTCCCTCCGTGTGCACCAAGCGAGTCTTGATCAAAAAACTTGACCTCGTTCCAAAGAGGATAGTGGCCGGTGTCGTGGATGCATTCTGAAACGACGAAAATCTTAGCTTCGTAGAAACCCGCTTCTGTTTGTTACTGTGCGCGCGTTTTTTAAAACTGAGGATAAAGCCATAGAAATATGTCCAACAAGAAAAGCTGGGAAAGAAACTGGATATCAGAGAGCAAACGCCTACAGTGGCGCTCGCGTGGCTGAAATAAGATCTCTTAAGTTTGTTGTTATGTCAGTTCGCTGGAGCATGCACCCTATGGTTTTTGGATTATTAACTTCAGTTATCAAAATATATTGCTTTTATAGCTCACGTGCGTTTAGTTTATTCGGGTTTGAATATGTTGGATCAAATATTGAAGTTTAAATTGACTGAAATATCTTTTCGCAGATATATCCCTACGTATAAGAAGGTATGGAGTAACCTTGGCGAAACGTGTAGACAACAAAGAAGATTTTGAACACTCCTGGATTGAAACCGGTGATGAACAACATGAGGTTGATAAAAAAGCTGATGGTGAACTTATCTGAAGAAAGATGTTTTAATAGTCAACCAAGAGCTGTGCGCTGCAATCCAAGATGGCTTCACTTATTCTCAACACATCTGTGTTCAGCCTGGAGAAAAAGGGAATAGACATTACTAAATTATAAGATATTTTCCTTTGTCAAGTCAAACTTCAGCGAACGAGTTTGGTTCCGGTGTTCTAAACAACAATTTAATACCTCTTATTAATCGAGTTTGAGGTCCGTACTGTAAAATACGGACCGAGTTTTTTCCCGACGATTTATGGCCCGCACGCTTCGTAATTTACGGTACGGACCGAGAAAACGAGGTTAAGGAGGCTCACAACGATTTCCAGCAATTTCAAGCTCTTAAGGCTGGTTCACACTACCGACGGAATCGGAATCGGAAGCGCAAGGAGCGTTACGATCCAGTGTAAATCAAAAACAGGAATCGGAAGCGGAGTCGGAAGCTCGACGGAATCGGAGTCAGAAGGATCAGAAGAGTTTCTTTTACTTCCGATTCTGCTTCCGTTTCTTTTACTTCCGCTTCCGTCGCTTCCGATCTAGTGAAAACAAGGTGAACGGAATCGGAAGCGGAAGCGGAATTATCAGCCAATCAAACAACTATGTAGAGGTGTGTGTTATATTTTATTTCATGCATCTGGGACGTCGAACAAGTTTGTAAAACACTTGCAATCACTTTGAAAACCAAAATACAAAACTGACAACATATCGAAAGTAGAGCTCTCTGTCTGACGTACGAAGTTCTCTCACAAGGTTTCCAAATTCGCCTTGAGTTTTCCTTTTTAAAAATACTCCACGTACCCACAACCTCCTCCTTCTCTGGTTCCGTTGCAGACGTGTTCTTCGTCGTATGAGAAGAAAAAGTAAAAGCAAATTAAAAACAGCAGTCTCTCTTCATCTCCCGGGTCCGCCATTTTAAATGTTTGCAAATGAAAGCGAGGCTTACGATTCCGCTTCCGTCGCGCTGATTCACACTTGATCAAAACTTTCTTCCGATTCCGACTCCGCTTACGACTCCGCTTCCGTCGCTTCTGTCGCTAGTGTAAACCAGGCTTTAAACTTTGATGGGCCAGTACTACAAATCTTTCTCAGTTGCTGCTACAATAATGATATCGACCAAATGTCCAATCATTGCTGAATAAGTTGTGGTCCTTTTCATGACGTCACTGGTTACTATAGCAACAGTTTTACCTGTTAAAAACACCCTTAATTTTCCCTTTAAGTGCTTATAACTCAAAAATGACTCCGGTGACCCCCATTTTTTATTATTGAATAATGATTGGCATGTTAAGATGAAACTCTTTGCAAAGTTAAAAAAATTTCTCCGGGGCGGTTTCAGAACCACCTTAAATTTTCGAAAATTTAAGACTTGTGTGATGCTCGGGGTGGTCTACATATGCTACATCGGGGACGCTTTCAGTTTCTAAAAGTTCTGAAAAATCTAGTTTGAAGTTTGTAAGTCCCTGTTCTCTTCGCTTTTGTTTCTAAGAATTTTTGTTCGAGTGCAGATGTGTTCAAAGTAGCTTTCAAAAATTTCGTCGTAAGAGATTTTGATAAACAAAAAACCCATCACATCAGGAGAACTCTCAAATTTCGCAGGCCGTACTGTAGAATACGGCCCGCAAAATTGACCAATCACAGCGCGCGTACTGTCTGAGAGATATAATAAATAGAAATAATTTGATATGTGACAGTCACATGGTGATCACAGAAAATAATGAATCGGAAATGAACTGCATGCAATCCTTTCAGTCTCACACTAGCAATATAAATTCCCCTAACCCACTGCCTTAGGTTTTCGTAATTTAAATAAGTAATGTGAGAAATTGGTACTATATCAAGGCATTTCCTCATCGACGTCGATTTTAATTATGACACAATTCACAACGAATCAATGTTTAAGATTTTGATCATTTTTGAAATGGATTCGGTGAAATGTGAATGAAAAAAAGAAATTTACATTGAATTACCTGAAACAAGATGTTTCCAGTAGTTAAATTGCACCAGAAACCAGGAGCTACACACAGTGATCCAAAATGGCTGCATGCTGGCTTGCTTTTAACCTAAGGAAAAGAGGAACATCAATTAGATTTAATACTCGAACTTTTGCTGTGGAACATGGTTTGGCTTTGGAAACACTGAACATTCAGAAACTACGCTCTACCAGTTAGCCAATGTGCCAATGTTTCGCTAAATTCGTCTGTTTCTCTCTGAGACTATCAAAAGTTAACATATTATATAAACTCTTGTTCTTATGCCATCGCAGCTAAGACAAAGGGGTGATAAATTTGATGAAATAACGCATTTTACTAAACTTGACGTTTCTATGCTAAGCAACATTATCATTAAAAACGAAGTAACTACGAAATTCCTAAACTTGCCTAATGTACAAGAAATGTTGAAACCAAAAATCTTACTTCTTTTGTAGACAAGGCGCCTTGGCATCAAGTCAGACCGTAACTACTTTGCTTCAATAGTCGCCGTGTTCCACAATGGAAGTATGGTACCATATTTTCCCAACAAACATTCCTGGAACATTGGAACAAAAATACGCCAGTGAGAACTCTACGCATAATAAATGTATGGGGCTGTGCGGAAATCTTGCATACTTCTTTTTCAGGCAACACAATGAAAAAAAGATCGTTTCAGTAGTTAGGAAATAAGCGTTCTTTTTTAGTAATCTATAATACATTTAAAGTTCTCATTTCTATATATAAAAACAGTGGAAAATAAAGACCTGATATAAAGACTACTCCCAAGCACAAGTTGAGCGCGTGCATGCTGAACATTTGGGCTCGGTTGTTCAAATCAAAGATTAAAAGTGAAAAAGTTTTTAATTTCTTGTGTATAAACGTTTTCTTTCGTTGCTAATGCTTTGTGGCGTTTGATATTGGTCAAAGTCAAAAGTGAAAGACAAAAAGTGAAAGAAAATTCATGCTAACATGCAACGAAGTTATCTAAGCAATAGTGGAAAACTCGTGTGTAAGATAATAATTTAAAAGTGAGCAATTCTGGAAAACTTTGTTTGACTTATCTGTTATTTGAGTTGTTTGCAGCATGATGAAGCTGGCCAGGATGGAATAAGAGCGTTGCACCAGCTTTGAATTGGTGATAATTGGCATAAAAGCTGTACATGACCACTCCTAAATGGCTGCCTGAATTCCATTGGACACACATCTGTTCCTGTTGTGGAAAATAAAGAAAAGCGTTCACAGTCTAGAAGCATTTTAATAGCCTTGTCAAGTTTTGTAGCCATATCAGACATAAACCACAGTGATGTGCGAACTTGAGGAAGCAAGTTTTGTTGACGACCAAATCTCAAAGTTCATTCATAACGGGCGATATAATTACGTTTCTAACTTAACGGTAACAGTGAAGCAATATCAAAGGGACGATGACCAAATGAATGTAATGAACAGCACAAAGCTTGGCCAAACAAAAGAAGAAAAAAAGACGCAAAGACTTGCTTAATCAGTTAATCAGTACTTCTTGACATGAACAACGATTTATTCATGGCGTCACCGATAACGCGCCGAAACTTTCACGTCGCCTCAGTGGCTCGATTAATTAAATTGCTCAACGGTCAAAATTGAGACTGAAACAAAACGAAACGAAAAACTATAAGAAGCCAGCTATAACAACTAATTAAACAGACTAAACCACAAAGACAAGATAGATAGAAAACGTTGACTTGCCCGAAGACGAAGCTCATCGATGAAGACGAAGGTTTGCATACTGAACTGTGACCAACACCAAAATGATCAGCGTGTCCTTTGAGACTTCTTTATGTACCTGATTAAAATTCATTTTCAGCTGCGATAAATGCGCTTTGTTCAATCTGAATGTTTCGGGAAGATTTTTGTGCATTGAATAATGAGTATTCGACATGTTGCGAGAAAAACACGAATTTTAAAAATTTTTAAAATTATCAACACGTCATCTTGGCTTGGACAATGGACGTCTGCGAAAGAGGCTTGTAAAACCAGCCGTACGAGTGTACGCATTTCTTTGTTTTATTTGCCTCGAGTCTTAGATTTACGCACATTCGAACTGTTGGAACCTTTTCGGCGGGTTGACGAGGGAATCAAGAGACAGGTTTTGAGACATCAAAAATGTTGGGATGTGCTCAAATATTACAGTGAGACAAGTGAGATGAAGAACAAAAAAAAAACACTTAAATTAATTAAATGCCTCCTGTCTGTAACCGATTGGACACTTTTATTTGCGACGTTTTATGTAAAGTAAAGAACGGATAGCCGACTCTGCATACTCTACTTCATGTAAAAACAGCTAAGTGGCCAAAGTGGTTCCCTCGTTGATCTCGGTTATTGAAAGAATTGACGGCCATCTGAATAGCTCCTCATAGCAAGCATCCTTCGATTTATACGCCTTTAGTAGTACAGAGTTTCCTGTTATCATATATTTTTATGCCCCTTTCTTTTGCCTGTAGTGGTCTTGGATGCCTGGAAATGGGGGAGGGGACTGCTGACGGGTCCCCGAAGGATATGTTTACAGAAGCTAACGCCAGTTGTTTTCTCCCCTTCATCCTCTAACTCGCTTGTTGTGCAATTTACGACCAAAATCTTTGATGCTAAGTCGCTTGTTATTTCACTCTCCAAACTGCACATTTTCTCGAAAAGAAGCTCTTGGAATCTTTCACGTCTGGCAAGATGTTCCCAGTGCGATATTTTTCTTGTGTGTCATTAAGCTGCATTGCCTGAATCACCAATAGTGCCACGTTCACCGAATAATGAGCTCATTGTGAATTTTTTTTTTTTGAAGATGGACGAGAAACTCGAAGTAGGACATGACCGATTCTGACCGATCGACCACAAGATTTTGAACAGACAGCATCCTCATACGACTGTTTCCCCTGAAAATAAAAACACAAACAACTTAGGACGGTAAGATTATAATTATGTTTTTGTGGGTTTAAAATGTTTAATTTTGTTAAAACTATATGCAATTATTTGCATGAAGGATAGCATCGTCCAAATAAACATAATAATTTTTTATTGTTAAGAAATAGGTAGTTGTTCGAAATTTTAATACAAAAGAATTTTTCTACAAACTGGCGCTGAAAGTCTTCCCATAGGACCCTCAAAGCCAGCTGACTGAAACTGTGATGGACCGCCCATCATCGGTTTGTCGCTTATATAGTGGTCTTGCAGATTTTAATTTGCAATATGTTATTTAATGTTTCACCATTCGTTCTGAAGCTGTTCAGAAATGTCAAGAAACAGTTCTTCACTACATATTCTCGATAAAATTGAAAAAATAAAGGTCAGCAAGAACTTAAAAATAAAACGAATAGACTGAGAACAGAAAGAAGTCTCAATCCTTAAGGGGGGAGACTCTTAACTACAGATCCAGACACTGTATTTTGAAGCAAGCGATTCTGAAGCTTTTTGCAACGCTAAATGGTGAATTTTACCTTGGGTAGACTTGCTACAAGTCGACCTCACGAGTTAAATAAGCGAGCGAAGCGAGCTTTTGGCGCCATAATAAAGACAAAGGACTTTATTGAAAGTCTATACCGTGGGGTACACATGTTTTGAAAAATATATCATTGCGCGTGCGAAACTAGTGCCAGTCCCAAACCGCGCGTTAAAATTTAAAATCCCTAAAACTCCAATGAAACAAGGAAAAGTTCCGATTTCTTTTATGAATCAGAGATAACGTCGCCGTCTTTATAATCTGACGCATGCTTTTACCGTTTACACGAAAAAAGGAAACGCCACTGATGAAAGTCTGCATATACGAGTGTTTATTACGCCATAACTCTTATAATAATGCGAATTTCACAAAAACGATACGTCACATTACGCAAGTAGACGCTCATTTAAATTTTAAAATCTATCCACCGTTTGAGTTTTAGGGTTTTTTTATGTTCAAGTCACGTGACGCGTTAAATGTGGCCGTGACTTGAAACTCTTGGAGGAATCTTCAATAGAACAAACTCATGAAAAAAGCTTACCCGTATGTGGTCTGATTTCCAAAATATGGCAATTAGAAACCTGCCTTAGAAACAAATTGGTAGTTAAGAGTTACCCCCCTTAATCAACCTTGCAGACTTATCGATCCACCTCTTACCAAAACAATCTTGTTTCAGAATGATAAACTGATAGAGGTTACACCTATCAGCTAACGGGCTTTACTCTTTACAGAAATGACTTCAATCAGTCTAACATCAAAACTTGCTATGGAACTGCTCTGATTTGAAATGCACTGAAATTCATACAGTTTCAATGTTAATAATGTAGAAATTACTGTAACACTCACGGTCCTCAGCAAAACACTTCCAAATTTTCACATTGTAGTTATATATACACCACTTAAAAATTGTTAAAATTTCACAGATGATTGAAACCCTTACTCATCTTCACAGCTCAGTATTGACAGAACCTATTATGCCCATTGTACTGCTTGGAGATTTCAGTATAAACCTGACGCACAAAGATACAGAACAAAAAGCTCTCAAAGTATTTTGGATAACAACCTGCGGATGCACACAGTTGATTAATCAGTGTACTACTTTCTACCGTGCACAGATAGGACCAGATAGATAACATTAATGTACGACAGCTTGTGCAAATTGCAATATACAATATTAATAAACAGCTCTAAAGAGGTTATCCTCTTAGTAATTAAAAGAAGATCGTACTTGTTTATTAAAAATCATTCATAATTGTGATCAACTTGTGAAAGGTAGTGCTCAAAACACACTTGTATTGAGTTGGAGAAACACATGATCCCTTTTTCGGGGGAAGGGGGGTGGGAGGCGTGTGTGAGTGCGTGTCCAGGAACACTTTTAAATGTTGATATGAATTCAGGACTTCACAAGATGCTAAGCTGTAGATGCACAGTTTTGAAATTAGTTTTCTAATTAACATCTGTTGTGTTCTACTGGCTTTAAAATTGTAGCGCAGGGCCGTTAACTTGGTTTGAGAGAAACGAGGGATAATGTCTTGCCCCTTTGCGATTCACTCTGAACTGGAGATGAATAATATTATATTCTGCAGCAAGTTAAAAGTTCGTTTAACTTGTACACGTTAAAACTCCTTTAGGTAAAGCATTTTTTAAATGTACTTTTGAGACATAAACTGGTATTTCAAATCAACTGCGTTTTTGAGCGGATTTTTTTGGAGAAACTAAATTTTCGACTAGCCGACGCTGTCAGACTGTGATTCCAAATATTTATTCTGCGAGAAGCAATTATTAATTAAGTATGGAGGATTTGGCATAGGAGGCTAAGACAACACAAACAAGACTGAGTGTTTTCAAATGACAAAATAATAATCGATGTTTATTACCAGAATATTGTGACAAAAATGAATCTGCCTTTTTTTAAAAAAAAAACTGATTCCCCCCAAAAGCCGTGACTTTCTCAAAGACTCTCTCGAAGCCGTTCGCTTCTAGTTCAGAAGGTCCGCTTCCTCGTGCTCCACGCTGCCTGAACTCGACTTGTAGTTTTAAATGCCTCTAAACACTTCCCCTTGCAAGTGGAGGTGATCTGAAATCGAAATTTGAGTTTCTTTTAAACATGGCGTCCTTAAAAAGGGCTTTGAAATTTACAAAATACCAGCCCAATTCATCATTTCAGATGGAGAAACGCGCAGTGCAAATAAAAACCTTCAGTTAATTTCACAACAGTGCTTTTCACAACAGAAGCATTTTTTATTTCTTCTCTTTCGACTACAATAATTGTTTTTACTAATTACGGAATAAAACCTTAGTCAACGAATTGTTGGAGAAATCCGTCTAAATATTAGAGCGTAACTCACGATTGGCGAAGATTTCCACCTGAGAAAGTTTGCAGTTACGTGACTGATATTCATTCACAAGCACTTAATTAATTTATCCATTTGTTAAATACTTATTCTCATGTATAGGTAGACTTCCTAGGCCGCTTTGCTCGCTTATTTAACTCGTGAGGTCGACTTGTAGCAAGTCTAATGCATAGGCTATTTCTATACTTCCGAGTTTTTTTGTGAGTCTCTCTCTAATTAAAGTGGCTACTTTGTGTGTACCTTTTTCCTGAAATTACTCTATTTAGAGAGGAAGACAGATCAGCTCTAGCTGGTTTTCGTGCAGGTCCTCTATCCAGATCGAATTAGAATTTGGAACATTGGTTTTTCAGGAGTGAGAAAAGCCGGAGAACCTCTCGGAGCAAGGACGACAACCAACAACAAACTCAATGTATCTAACAATTATCAGACTTACTTCATTTATAAACCTAACTTTAAATAGGTTTGGACTCATACTAAGAGCAATCAGCATTAAACTGTTAATCTCTAAACTAAATTAAAGTTAAAATGGTGTTGCTGCTTCATTGTTTGCGTCAAATGGATGGGTAATAGGAGGAGCATCTTTGTCTACGGTTTTGCAGTTTATCGTTCTCGTTACGTCTTCCGGTAGCGCTGTCTCAATGTTACTCAGTTTGATTTGAAGGAAATTTTGACTATCAAATTTATGCCGATCTACATAGCTAGCCTTTTAAAAGCAGGAAAACTGCCTGATTGTGGCTTTAACTGCTTGCTTCACTTCGCTCATTTTCCAACAGTACAATATCGGGTTTAGAGATGAGTTCAAGTAGACTAGAGTTGTTACAGCAAACGAAGCCACGTCGTGTTGTATTCCATTCGCATCTAGCACAATCGCAATAAACCACGGAAGGTAGCAGGCAACTAATGCCAACTGCACCCACATAATGCTAGAAACTGTCTTTTTGTATCTTGCTATGTTTAGTGGAATCCCTTCTGCGTTCTGTTGTGTGTGTGGGACATTGTTTTGTACTTGGGCTTGCTGATGTCGTAGTTTCATTTTCAGATGGATCCTCGTGTAACAGGAAATCGAAGTCACCAGATAAATTATTAAGAGAACAGAGGATACCTTATTGGCGATATCAATCCTCTCCAGCCATAGCCATCCACGTAAAGGAGCAATTAACCAAAAACAAGTTATGACAGCACGAACTCGCCTTAATGTTACGATATGTCTGTATCTGATTCCCAGCAACAGGGCGAGGACTCTGTCCACACTAATTGCGGTCATGGTCGCGACAGATAGGCTACACAAACCCACTGTCAAAGCTCCCCAGATATTAAAACGTAGTGCAGCACATTCTCGTTCATCTTTAGACTCTTTATTGTACGAAAAATAATATTGATAGCAAAGAGCGGCTGTACAATAAGATCAACGCAAAGATCAGTGACTGCTAGACATCGAAAGAAAAGCTTTGCTGGGGGATGAATAGAAGAGACATTCTTTAGAGCAATCAGGATCAGAGCATTGCCCACAGCAGCGGTGATGGAAAGAAAAATGTTCAAAGCTGAAAAAAATTCAGCTATGCCTGCTGGTGATGCGCTGAGTGTTTGGTTCAGTTTGCTTGTGTAGTTTTCTTGTCCAGTAAAGTTCGCCATTGTTCCTGGGTGGTCTGAAAATAAGATTGTCTTAAAGTTGACGAGGCTATGGAGCTTGGAGAAAAAAATCTTCAGCTTTCAGCTCTGCTAGTGATTTTATGTGTCGCTAATAAGGCGTCCGCTTTGTAGGTGTTATTACAAGACTTCCTATTTATCTATTATAAATAAAAGGCCCGGTACTAACAATTTGTGTTTGACCGTTTCCTTGACTGCGTGGGTTGAAACTGATAGATATCTCAGTTGGTTGTACTTGGTTTCATACAATAAATTTTTGTGATGTAGGAAAATCAACGATTTTAGACCGTGTTTAAGAGCGCTTGCAGTCACCTGGTGTTTTGTTGACATCTGATCCCTTATTTGGTCAAGAAAAGTGCTCTGTGAAATGCAATTCAGTTTTTTGAAAATAGCGAAAGGAAGTCATGTTGCACGCGTAACAAAAGCCACACCATGGTTTCAGAAGCTTACTTTGTACCACTAAAACGAAAGCCTGCAGCCACAAAGAGTGGAAGCGATAAATTAGCCGGGAAATAAGCCTAGACCTTTTCGAATCGAATTGAAGAAATGTGCGACATTTTAGTCACGCGCCAATTATACGCGGTGGTGGAACACTTTCATGGAAAGCATGCGAAGGATTAAAACATTACTTTAGCTCAAGTAAAACGAATTTTCAAAGAGGAATAATCAAATAACAATATTCCAAAAGACGCAAATGAACGAATCATTTAAAATGACTGCAAAATATATTTTGTTGAAAATGATTCACTCGATGATGAACACGAAGTTTGCCAACACGGCCAAAGACGAGCCACCGGGTAGGTAAGTGAAAACATTCGAACAGCGTGTCAGTCTAGCGTGCATTTCGACACGGTTTGCATTTCACTCGCTTAGCGTGCTATTTCGCTCACTTAGCGTGTCATTTTGCTCGCTGTTTTTGTTTTCCAAAACCTTGACACACTTCTTTGTTAGAATGAACACGCTTCTTTGTTTCTTCCGTGCCATTTGAAACAAAAGAAAATTTTAATGAGCCGTGCGTTGTGACACGCTGCTAGCGTGTTAAAAGAATTTCCTTTTGTTTAGCGTGTTAAAATAGCGTGCCCGTGTCATCACCTTTTTACCTGTTTTCCCGTGGAGGGTCACAATTATGTTTTTGTGGGTTTAAATTCTTTAACTTTGTTAAAACTAAATGCAATGCAAGGATAGCATAGTCCAAATAAACATAATAAATTTTTATTTTTAAAAGATAGTTGTTCGAAATTTTAACACAAAAGAATTTTTTCTACAAACCTGCAATGAAAGTCTTTCTATAGGACCCTCCAAGTCAGCTGACTGAAACTGGGATGGACCACCTATCATCGGTTTGTCGCTTATATAGTACAGGTCTTGCAGATTTTATTACAGTTGCTTCCCTACTAAAACTTGCAGGACATATAAATGCTATCTTTTGAATGAGAAAAAAATAAAGGTCAGCGAGAACTTAAAAATGAAACAAATAGGCTGAGAACAGAAAGAAGCCTCAAGCCTTAATCAACCTTGCAGACTTATCGATCCACCTCTTACCAAAACAATCTTGTTTCAGAATGATAAGCTAATAGAGGTTACACGTATCTAATCACCTAACTGGATTTACTCTTTACAGAAATGACTTAAATAGGTCTAACATCAGAACTTGCTATGGAACTGCTGTGATTTGAATTGTACTGAAATTCTATACAGGTCCAATGTAAATAATGTAGAAATTACTGTAACACTCACCGTCCTTAGCAAATCACTTCCAAATTTCCACATTGTAGGTATATATCACTCAACAATTGTTAAAATGTCAAAATTGATTGAAGCTCGTACTCATCTTCGTAGCTCAGTATTGACCGAACCTATAATTCCCATTATTAAAAACTGGCAACGGTATATTGCAATTCCCTATTTTGATTGCTTAACAGGCAATGGTACATATATATGAGCTCATATACCATTGACGAAAATATCGTAGCCGATACGCGTCAACTAAAACAGCTGGTGAGCTAAATATTGCAATTCTTTTGAGCGTTTTTAATAAAACATTATTCCACTCGCGCTTGTTCGACATGAGATCGTCATAGCCAATCTACCATCTCATATCCAACGCGCGCTCGTGGAATAATTGTTATTAAATTCTCAACCTCGGATAATGCAATTCTAGCTTTCTGATTGGTTCACTAGATCTCGGTTATCAGCCATTATACCTGCGTTTGACCTTATATGGGAAACGAGTGCGGCAAGTGCCGCTCAGTTTAAAAATTTTCCTGCGGGAAGCGAAAGTTCCATCAGAAAAATGGCAAATTTGGCGAGGTTTATAAGCTTATACAAGAAATAATCGACAGTGCCTTCCCTAAAACCACACAAATACCACAAAATGCCATAGTTGACTCACCTACGTAAAACTGAAAGGGTTGATGCGAAATGTTTAATTAAAAATACTTGTAAATGTACAACAAGAGCGACTAAACGAAGAAGAAAAGCAGAAAATAATTTACGGGAAGACCAGAAAACTGACACAATTTCATTCTGTGTTAGACGTAAATGTGGTTCAGGACTTCAGTTAAGTTTGTTACCTTTCAATCTTGATCTTGTCCTTTTTTTATTGTTAATTTTTTCTCTTTGTATGTATTTATCTATTGTAAACATTTCTGGGCACGAATAAAGATTGTTGTTGTTGTTGTTGTTGTTGTTGTTATACTTCAATAAACTTCATCGAATCTGAGTGCAATTTCGTTTCAGCATAATGCAGTAGTCTTGATGACAGCCGTGGAGCCGTAAACAAGTACAATATGTAAACACTTGCTTCGCTCGTCTTGCACAAGGCGTATAATTTCCAGAAAAGCTATTGCTTCGGATCTTCCCGTAAACCTTAATTGTTGTCACAATTTTCCAGGATGAAAAGACGATTTACGAGGAGATTTTCCGAGGAAAATCTTCAGAAGAAAACTCTCTCGCTCGCTTTCCTCGCGTATTTCATTCAACTCAAAAAGTGAACACCGCGCCACAAATTTTCCCGCCTCCTCATATTATCACTTCGTTTACATCAAAATGAAATGTCCAGTTGATTTATACTAAAGAAGAATTTAATAAAACAATTATTCCATTCGCCCTTGCTGGATACGAGTGGTTATAGCCAACTCGGCGCTTCGCGCCTCGTTGGCTATTTACCACCTCGTATCCAACGCGGGCTCATGGAATAATTGTTAAATAAATTGTACTGCTTGGAGATTTCAGTATAAAACTGACGCACAAGGATACAGAGCAAAAAGCTCTTAAAGTATTTTGGATAACAAACTGTCGATACACACAGTTGATTAATCAGTATACTACTGACTACCGTGCACAGATAGGACCAGATAGATAACATTTATGTACGACAACTTGATGTGCAAATTGCAATATACGATATTAGTCTAATTTCCAAAGGTGAATATAAGAATGGAACATTTTGATTGGTGGAAAAGCTCTAGTTTATGACGCTATATTTACCTCGCTAGGAGGTGAATATAGCATTTCAGGGCTTGGTTACTCAGCCACACCACCTTTGCCATCCAGGCAAGTAAACATGGCAGCATTTGCTGAATGAAATTTTCGTTCACTCTGAAGAAATCACTCCAAATCCGGAGTATTCAACACAGTTGGAATTTTGAAAATTGCCTGCCAAGGCTTTTGGACCGAAAATATTTTCAAGAGATGATTCCCAAGGCATTAGAATTGATGGTAATTACGGTGGTTTTGTAGATCGCCATGAGAAACTCAATCCGATCGATTCACCCAAAATTATTCAGCTCTCTTCAGACCAGAGCTGCTCAACTCATTTCAAGAGGATTTACACAATTGTTCAGAAGTCGCCAACGACTAATCAAAGGTACTAGATATCTGTCTTTTCTTAGTGTTTGTTTTGTTCCGTTTTATTGCTTAAACTAAAGTGTAAATTCTGATTTACAAAGTGTAAATTCTGATTTACGAGGAACTAAGCTTGTTTACACGTATGCAAGCGAGCACTTGTGCTTGTTGTTTCCGCTTTTTAGTTCTTCATTTTGTAGTTCTTGATATTCACCTCTGAAAATTAGACTAAAACAATTATTCGCCTCAGGCTCAGTGAATCTCGGCGAATATTCCCCTCGACTACGTCTCGGGGAATATTCACCGAGATTCACTTCGCCTTCGGCGAATAATTGTTAATTATTAAAACAACTGTAAAGAGGCTTACCTCTTAGTAATCATAAAAAGAAGATCGTACTTGTTTGTTAAAAATCATTCATAACTGTGATCAACTTGTGAAAGGTAGTGCACAAAACATAGTTGTATTGTTTTTTTTTTTTTTTTTTGTTGGGGGTGGGGGGGAGTGAGTGCGTGTGTGAGTGCGTGTCCAGGTAGAGTTTTTAATGTTCATATACATTCAGGACTTCCCAAGCTGAGAAGCTATACATACACAGATTTGAAGCCGGGCAAAATTGTTTCCTAACTAACAATTCGTTTTATCTTTTGAAAATTAGTATCTGATGTTTTTATTTAGCTTCAAAATTTGAGCGCAGGGCCGCTAACCTGGTTTGAACGAAACCACAGATGATGTTTTGCACCTTCGCGATTCACTCTGAACTGGTGATGAATAAAATTTTATTATATAAACTGCAGTGGTATAGCGAGTGGTAGCAAATCGAGAAAAATGGTATCACACGTGTGGATAAAAATGGTATCCACACAGTGTGATATCATTTTTTACCAATCAGCTCACAGAGTTTGCCATGTTATAATGCTCAATGGGCCAAGGTTTATCGATATTAAGTCGAAACATCTTCGGATCTTCCTCGGCAATCTTCGGAAATCTTCGGAAATTTTCGGAAATTTTCGGAAAATGTTCGGAAACATTCGTATGACTACCGGACGACATTTTCAAAGTCTTCGGAAATCTTCGGAAAATTGTCGGAAATCTTCGGAAAATCGTCAAAAACCTCGTTATCAGTAGGTTTATAAAATAAACAGAACAATACATGGTTGCTTGGAGATATGAAATTTGTCTTCTCGTGTTCAAATCGAAATCTCACTCGTTCGCTGCGCTCACTCGTGAGATATCGAGTTGAACACTCGAAGATAAATTTCATATCTCTGCGCAACCATGTATTATCCTCTATATATTCTGCAGCAAGTTAAAAGTTCGTTTAACTTATACACGTCAAAACTCTTTTAGGTAAAGCATTTTTAAATGCATTTTTGAGGCATTAACTTGTATTTCAAATCACCTGCTTTTTTTGAGCGGAAGTTTTTGGAGAAACTAAATTTTCGACTAGCCGACGCTGTCAGACTGTGACCCCAAATATTTATTCTGCGAGAAGCAATTAACTAATCAATTAAGTATGGAGATTTGGCATAGGCGACTAAGACAAGACAAAAAAAACTTAATGTTTTCAAATGACAAAATATTCATCGATGTTCATTACCAGAATATTGTGACAAAAATGAATCTGCTTTTAAAAATAAATAGATTCCCCCCAAAAGCCTTTAAACGTTCGCTTCTAGTTCAGAAGGTCCGCTCTCTCGTGCTTCACACTGCCTGAATTTGACTTGTAGTAAATTAAAAGGTAAAATGTTTTGCTCTTGACAAAATAAACATTTGTCGTTGCGCAGTCTAGTAACGTGGGTTAGTCGAGAATTAATTTCTTCGAAACACTTCCCCTTGCAAGTGCAGATGATCGGTGCCGTAAGGGTGTAGGCAATGCGGCCTAGTGGTTAGGGCGCTAGACCTGAAATCCGGAGTTCCCGGGTGATCTGAAATCGAAATTTGAGTTTCTCGAGACACGAGGTCCCTAACTTGAAAAACATTATTTGAAATTTACAAAATGCCAGCCTAAAGTTCATCATTTCAGATGGAGAAACTTGCAGTGGTAATATGAACCTTGTAAAAGTCTGTCACTTAATATAACAACAGTGCTTCAACTGGATTATGAAACGCATTTTTTTTTCTTCTCTTTCGAATGTAATCATTTTTGTTTACTAATTACGGAATAGACTCTATCTTAGTCACTCTGGTTGCATATGTTGTGGTAGTGGGCTGATAAACTCTTGTTTTTAGTTCTTTCGAGTGTAGCAGATGTCCTTGTGCTTTGTTGGGTTGCGCCGTATTGTGTTATAGGCAAGAAGGACTCTTATTTCATCTCTGTTCAGCTTTATAAAAGTGCAACAGCAAATTGTTGAAGAAATCCGTCTAAATGCTAGAGAGTTACCCACGGTTGGCTAATATTTCCGCCAGGGAAAGTTTGAATTAACGTGGCTAAAATTCATTCACAAGCACTCAATTAATTTATCCATCTGGCCCCGGTTGTTCAAAGGGTGGATAACGCTATCCACCGGATAAATCACTATCCAGCGGATAGCGTAGTTTCTTTTCTCAACACTTATCCACTGGATAGTGATTTATCCGGTGGATAGCGCTATCCATCCTTTGAACAACCGGGGCCTGTTCAATACTTATTCTCATGCATAGGCTATTTCTATATTTCCGAGTTTTTTTGTAAGTCAGTTTGTAATTAAAGTGGCTACTTTGTATAAGTCACGTTAATGTTAAATCCTTTTTCCTGAAATTACTATCTTCAGAGAGGAAGCCATATTAGCTCTAGCTGGTTTCCATGCAGGTCCTCTATCCAGATCGCATTAGAATTTGGAATGTTGTTTTTCCAGGAGTGAGGAAAACCGGAGAACCTGGAGAAAAACCCTCGGAGAAAGGACGAGAACCAACAACAAACTCAATCTATCTAACAATTAAATTATCAGACTTACTACATTAATAAACCTAAAATAGGTTTGGACTCATCCAAAGAGGAATCAGCATTAAAGTTTTTATGTCTAAACTAAATTAAAGTTAAAACGATGTTGCTGCTTCACTGTTTGCGTCAAGTGGATGGGTAATAGGACGCGCACCTTTGTCTACGGTTTTGCAGTTTATCGTTCGCTTAAAGTCCCCAAGTAGCGCTGTCTCAATGTTACTCAGTTTCATTTGAAGGAAATTTTGACTAGCAAATTTATGCCGATCTACATAGCTAGCCTTTAAAAGCAGGAAAACTGCCTGATTGTGCCTTTAACTGCTTGTTTCACTTCTCTGATTTTCCAACAGTACACGATTGGGTTAAGAGATGAGTTCAAGTAGAATAGAGTTATTACAACAAACCAAGCCACGTCGTGTTGTATTCCATTCGCATCTAGCACAGCCGCAATGACCCACGGAAGATAGCAGGCAACTAATGTCAACTGCACCCACATAATGCTGGAAACTGACTTTTTGTATCTTGCTATGTTTTGTGGAATCCCTTCTTCGTTCTGTTGTGCGTGTGGAACATTGTTTTGTACTTGGGCTTGTTGATGTCGTAGCTTAAGATGGATCCTCGTGTAACAGAAAATCGTAGTCACCAGATAAAGTATTAAGAGAACAGAGCCTACCTTATTGGCGATAAAAATTCTCTTTACCCGTAGCCATCCACATGAAGTAGCAATTAACCAAAAACAAGTTATGACAGCACGAGCTCGCCTTAATGTTACGACATGTCTGTATCTGATTCCCAGCAACAGGGCGAGAAGTCTGTCCACACTAATTGCGGTCATGGTCGCGACAGATAGGCTACACAAGGCCATTGTCAAAGCTCCCCAGATATTGAAAACGTAGTGCAGCACATTCTCGTTCATCTTTAGACTCTTTATTGTACGAAAAATAATATTGATAGCAAAGAGGGGTTGTGCAATAAGACCAACGCAAAGATCAGTGACCGCCAGACATCGAAAGAAAAGCTTTGTCGGAGGATGAATAGAAGAGACATTCTTTAGAGAAATCAGGATCAGAGCATTGCCCACAGCAGCGTTGATGGACAGAAAAATGTTCAAAGCTGAAAACATTTCAGCTATGCCTGCTGGTGGTGCGCTGAGTGTTTGGTTCAGTTTGCTTGTGTAGTTTCCCTGTCCAGTAAAGTTCGCCATAGTTCCTGGGTGGCCTGAAAATAAGATTACCTTGAAGTTAACGAGGTTTTGGAGAAAAAAATTTCAGCTTTCAGCTCTGTTATGTCGCTAATAAGACGTCCGCTTGCGATTTGTAGGTGTTAATACAGGACTTTTATTTTATAAATAAAAGGCCCGGTGTTAACAATTTGTTTGACCGTTTTCTTGAATCCGTGGGTTGAAACTGATAGATCTGTCAGTTGGTTGTACTTGGTTTCATACAATAAAGACAGCAAGAATAGCATCGGTCACAGATATTTGTAACAAAAGGTTTTCAATAAAAAGAATGGCGGTGTTTCATATTCTGCTGTTACTTTGGTGTAGTTCAGTAAGACCCATGTAACAGCTGCGAAGAGGTTATCCTCTAGTAATTAATTTAAGCGGATTATCAGGGTGATCGTGCTTGTTTATTTAAAATCCTTTAATATAGTTATCGACTTGTCAAACGTGGTGCAAAATACATACTTGTATTGAGCAAGAAGAAACAAAGGTGTTTCTAAACAAACTATGAGTTTTAACTTCTGAAAATTAGCATCGGTTGACAGATGACAAAATTCTTATCGTTTCAGTTTATTACCAGAATATTGTGGCAAATTTCTTCTGCTTTGCAAAAAAATTCCTCCCGAAAGCCGTGAAAATTAAAACCAAAAGGTCCGCTCTCTTTTATTCAGCGCTGCCTGAACTCGACTTGTAGAAAGTCTAATTAAAAGGTGAAATGTGTTGCTCTCGACAAAATAAACATTTGTCGTTGCGCAGTCTAGTAGCGTGGGCTAGTCAAAAGAATTAATTTTCTCCACACGCTTCTCCTTGCAAGTGCAGGTGATCGCAAATCGAAATTAAAGTTTGTTGTAAACGTGGAGGCAGCCTGGGCGCTAGACATGAAATCCGGAGGTCCTGGGTTTATTTTCTGCTCCCTGCTATTAGACGGACTTGTGTGTCTGGTGGAACCAAATTCAATTGATCGCTTGCAACCACGTGACAAAACTTTTTCGCAAAGTTTGCATGATAAAAATGTTTAGTTTCCAGCGGAGGACAACGCTTTGTTCTTGTCCCACAGCAACGGTGCCGTGACGTCAGGTGCAAGACAGCAATTTCTCCACGCTTTGTAAATAACCAACTTGTCAGCCTCCTGTCAGTTGGGACTTTTAAATAGTTTCTGTTCGATGAACAATATTTGTTTATTTATTTACAGCGTCCACAATTAGCACAGGAGTGCTAAATAAATTGACCCTTAAATAAAGTTATTATTATTATTATTATTATTATTATTATTATTATTATATATTTATATTTTTTATCATTTAACGACTGTATTATAGAACCGTTTATTGTAAATAGTTATTATGTAGGTAGACTATTGAAATTTTTACTAAATTATCTCATGGGAAAAAAATTGAAGGGAAAACAAAATTTGTATATTTCTTTCAACCAGATATATACAAGATTCAAGTTTGTATGAAAAGTACTTAATAAAGATTATTATTATTATTATCATTATAATTATTGATATGATGTTTATGAAATGATCCATATATGAACTGCGGATATATATGAAGGTGATATGTGATCTTCGCAGTGAATTTCCAATATAAGCAATTGGAATAAAGAAGCCTGAAAACAAAAATCAGGGCTTCAACGGGATTCGAACCCGTGACCTCCGCGAATACCGGTGCGATGCTCTACCAACTGAGCTACGAAGCAACACATTGGGAGCGAGGTCAATTGTGAGTTCCCAGTTCAATTGTGAGTTCCCGAGGTCAATTGTGAGTTCCCAAAATTGACCACGCTCCCAATTTGTGGATTCATAGTTCAGTTGGTAGAGCATCCCACCGGTATTCGCGGAGGTCACGGGTTCGAATCCCGTTGAAGCCCTGATTTTTTTTTCAGGCTTCTTTATTCCAATTGCTTATATTGGAAATTCACTGCGAAGATCACATATAACCTTCATTATAATTATTACAATTATAATTATTATTATTATTATTATTATTATTATTGTTATTATTATTATTACAAGTGAAACCGGTAAAAACAATATATAATTATATATCCCATAGAAAACAGGTAAATGTGAAAATAGTTTAGTGTGTATCAATCAGATCAATCTGCAGCTTACTTTCATAAGCAAATGCCTACATTGCGCGGTTCCAGAAAATATCCATACCCACCCCAAGGATGGTCATTGGAAATTCTGGGGGGGGATGGGGTCTCAATAACACAAATTTTTAAAAGAAAGTATGAAGCTACACTGGAAATCTCAGGAGGTGGGAGGGTCCAAACCAAAGAACCATCCTCAGGGGAGGTATGGATATTTTTTGGAATCACACCTTGTGGAACCGAGCCTGTGCTGCAAAAAAACCTGACACATTAACTTAACCTGGATTTAAATTTATGGTCTGCGATAATAATTAATGATGTTAATTCTCTGTTATTTCATTATTGTTACATGTTTTTATTGAAACAATTTTTTTTGTCATGAACCCCAGAATGGTTTTAAAATGTACATGTAATATTAAGTGTCAGTATTTATGTGTAGCCATATTGGGTTCTGGGAATTTATATCATATAAATAGCTATAAATGTCACTAAAGTATACTCGGGTTTAAACTGGAAACATGTGGGAGTCAATCATGTGTCAATTTTATTACATTGACACAAGGTGTGTTTTTGAGTTCATTTTGACTAACAGGAATGTCCTTGCAAAGTCTTCAAGTCACCTGTAAATAGAAACAAAACAAACAAAAACTATTTATTTTGATGAAATTGCAATTTTCCAGCATGCAGATTGTATATTAAAATTAAATGGCCTTTTTCAGTGTGTGAAAAAAAAAAACTGGCTGCTTTTATGTTGGGCTAGTGGATCCAATAATTTTTTCCACTTGCTAGATAGCCAAATGACATTTATGGATTTTTATTTTTTGTTGTAGTTGTTTCGAAAGAAACATGGGACTTTGGGTAAGCTAATAATTGTTTCACCTTGCCCAGTCTACCTGGGTGAGGCAAGGAAGAAATCAATTTTCTTTGCACCCCACCTTTCATTAATCATTGCAGAAAAATGTCAGATTATTTTAATAACGTTTAAAAATGTTTTGGACCCTAAAGCTGAATTTTAAACATTACATCACAGAAATCTAAGTTTGGTTTTCTTGTAGAGCAAGTTGCCAACCAAAACTAAGCTAGAGTTTATTTAAATCAAATTTACAGCTACTACTTGGCTAATTCCCATATGAGTTAATAAAACTTGGGTCTCGTTGGGTCTCAAAGGGTCTTGACAAAGTGCGAGCCAACAAGTCATGAGAGCCATTCCACTATATATAAATAGCACATTGGTTAGCCTAAAAAGCTCCCTGGTTAGCCTAAGCAGTACTCCAGTTAGCCTGAGTATAGTTAGCTGAGGTAGCTTGAGGTTATGCTAATTTTTGGAGTTAGGTATTTCTGGCTTGTATTGCACTTATGTGTCATGAAACATGCGAGCCATATTGCAAGCCATTCCAGTTAGCCTACATAAGATTCCGGTTAGCCTACATGTACATAGTATTCTGGTTAGCCAAACGGTACATCATGTTGCTTGCAGTTAGCTTTGTATTGGGAATAGGCTTGCTTAAGTTTAAGGCCTCATAAATTTTCATATTTGCTACTTCAAAATGCTACTGAAGGTCATTCA
The DNA here is from genome assembly GCA_963693305.1 of Meandrina meandrites. Taxonomy (NCBI): domain Eukaryota; kingdom Metazoa; phylum Cnidaria; class Anthozoa; order Scleractinia; family Meandrinidae; genus Meandrina; species Meandrina meandrites. The sequence goes on along the minus strand of OY855904.1, from coordinate 50,071,875 downwards.
ACAACTGAAAATACAGGCCTTAAAAAAATGTCAAACAGATTTTTTATAAAGTAGACAAATGCCTGGTCAAGAAACAGATCTTTAAATGCCTCAGGTAATGAATGTGTGTAGAGAGAAGGATGGGAATTGCTAGAATGGACTGTCACATAACTATGTGCAAAACTAAGAGATCGACAACTACCTGAACTTGTTATAATCCATAGTTTAACTCAACAGCAATCCAGAATGTCCTCAGTTCTGAATTCTGCAAATCCTGTCAAAACATTAGGCATTCTATTAGTCCCAAAAATTACCTGTAGACCTCAAAATGCAAAAGAAACGTAAATCTATGTTTACCAATGCAATAAAACATCATGGGAAGAAGAACTTTTAAGTTAAGAAATGATCTCACTTATTAAACATGCCCAAAGAGGCATTCCAAAACGTGAGAAGCACTGTTACGTTTAATTGAAGTCTAGATTAGCTACCAGGCTGACTGCAAGTAGTCTCTAGTCTATCTTAGAAAAAGAGATCACACTGAGCTGAAATGTTTCTTCCAATTTCAAAGTTATCACATCAAAGGTGTTACAGTAATTTCAAATTTCCCTGACGTAATTTTTCTTTGCGGCCTGAAATGGCCACTTGGTCAATATTTTGAGGAACATTTCCTCACGTACAAACAATGAAAGGAAGCGATTCTTATTAATTTGATGTACAGTAGCTTAAAATTCAGATGACAAACATAAATAACAGTTACATGCCTCGACGAAATGACTGCCATTTAATATTATCGCCTCGTTCTCACTATCTATTTTTTTTTACGCCGAGCTCGGCTTTAATTCCAGTAAGCTAAGTTGATAAACATGATAAACGTCGAAGACATAAGCTTTAACCAGTCTAAAAAAAATCATTGTACAATGAGAAACGCTTACCTCAGGTCCCTGTAAGTTTCTGTTAACCACGTTTTCGCACGTTTCTACTCATTCCATATTCTTCTTTATCGGGAATACAAATAAAGGAGGTATACCCTACGTTTAAGGACTCGTTTTGATCGCGTCAAGAAGGAAAAACATCGAAAAAACTGTCCTCTATATCTCAAATTCACTCCATTAGATTCCCTTTTCTAGTCGCCATTTTGAAAATGCTCTTGTCATGAGACCGCAATACGGACCACGGGGAATCCGCTGGGGAGACCCACAGTAGGGGGAGGGGAGGGGCAGCTACTTAACATCTCCCTAGTCCCACTCCTTTCGTCTGAAAGAAATTAAATCCATCCTCGCGAAAGGCAATTAAAATAAGAAAAAACTGACAACGTCATCATAAAGAGCATGCACTCCTGCCTTTGGCAAAATTTTCTTTTATTCCTACCGCAAATGGTCGCTGAGTAGGAAGCCAACAAACTTTTCAATTGTATTTTTTACTGCCGTACGTTTTTAGGAAAAAGTGATAATGGCCATTTTTAAAAACACTATTTAAAAATCTACAACTTCGCTTAAAAAAATCCTAAGAGGGAGATCCCAGTAAAGTTTTCAAGCGAATTTAAAAATGCGGTCCGTTCTGGTCACGTGACCGATGACGTCATAACAATAAAAGTGATAAAAATGAACTTAACATATAAATATCTAGCAACATGTAATTTGTTGTTTCCTCACATTTAGTGCAACGCCAGATACGCACTTGTACCCAGACTCCCACTTTTAGAAAATTGTACATAGCTCCCTTAATATTTATATTTTGTTCGGTACCCGGGCAGTCTGAAATGCCTCACACCAATGTGCTTCAAACTGCAATGACTGTTTTTTCAGTAACAAAATATCTTCGTCACAGTGAGCAAAAACGAACTTCAGAGCAATGTCACGTGACTAATGACGTCATCGCCCTACGTCTTATACAAGAAGTGGTTATTGTTAAGAGTTATTTCTATACGACGTTGTACTCCTGCTGGCTTCAAACTAACCAAGTTATTTGGCATTGATGATTTTTCAGTTGCAAAGGATTTTGGGAAGGTTTTTATTATAATTATATATTGTTTTTATAATTATTATTATTATTATTATTATTATTATTATTATTATTATTATTATTATTATTATTATTATTATTATTATTATTATGTCCCTTAAAAATGCCTTGAAATTTGTAAATAAATGTGCAGGACTTCACCAGCCTAAAGTTCGTCATTTCGGATGCAAGAACGTGCAGTGGAAATAAAAACCGTGTAAAATAAAATCCAACTTTTCCACTGGATTCTGAAACGCGTTCTTATATTTCTACAGTTTCGACTACAACCATTTTAATTTTTACTTATTACGGAATAGAATCTTAGTCACTATGGCTGCATATGTTGTGGAAGTGAGCTGGTCCGCTTTAGTTTGTAGTTCTTTCGAGTGCAGCAGATGTCCTTGTGTTTTGTTGGGTTGCGCCGCGTTGTGTTATAGGCAAGAAGGACTCTTGCTTTAACTCTGTCCAGCTTTATAAAAGTGCATCAGCGAACTGTTGGAGAAATCTGTCTAAATGTTAGAGCGTGACCTACGATTGGCTAACATTTCTTACAGAGACTAGTTAAACAGTGTATTTGCGTGGCTAGTATTCATTGACAAGCAATCAATCAATTTATCCATTTGTTAAATATTTATCTTCATGCATAGGCTATTTATGTATTTCCGAGTTTGTTGTGAGTCAGTTTCTAATTAAAGTGGCTACTCTGTATGTCACGTTCCACTCCTTTTTTTTTAAAAATTAATTTATACATTAAATATGTTTAACGTAGGTGTCTTCCCGTGCCTCCCCTGCTACGTATCTTTTTGCTCCAAAGTCGCGTATATTTAGGGAGGGGGAAGTACATGGGCATATATTTGCTCTAAATGTCCTCGATAATCCATATCAATTTTAAAATGGCGTCCAGTGAAACAACTGGATGTGTAAAAAAAAACCTTTGTTGCCTCAAAAATGAAAAGCATATATTGTAAAGGAAACTCGGCGGAGCCGAGGGAACATCGAGGGTCTTGGGGAAACAAAACTCACTGTTTCCCGAGGGGCTGTCATTAAGTGTTTTGTTTTACCCCCCAACCGAAAATAAAGCAAACTACAATGAGCACATTCGAAACATTTTAAGCAATACTTGTAAAAACAGTGGAGGGTTCCTTAAATTTGGACAATAAAATGACTTTTTGAGGGAATATTGTTTGCTACGGTATTCGCGCCTGCGTCGTGCAAATGACACTACATTAGGCAGCAAATAAACAATATTCCCGAACATCCAGACATATCTAACACATTTAATCTGCTTTACATGTTCAATATTTAAATACAAGTACTTCGCGTTGAAAATTGTGTGCTATGCTACACCGAGGTCCATGTATTGTATTGTTAATACGGACACCCAGAGGACATGCCAAAGTGTCCGTATTATCGGGGTCTCCGTATTAAGGTATCAGGTGCCCTTTCAGACCGCTTCTCGAAAAGTCACGAAATTCGCGCGCCTAATGCTAATTTATTCTCTCAAACTGCGTTCCTTTATTACTTAATAAATGTATATTTCTGATTTGGAGTCTATTTTTGTGAATTTTATGTCTGATTCCAGTTTTTTGACATTTTCTAGCAAATGACCCATGATCATATCACGAGTTCCAACTCCCCGAGAATTTGATGGAATTTAAACTTATTGACATTTTTGTGAACCGCAGATGTTGTTCTTTAAAAAGGTGTCTCCGCTTGGCGATTGGTTTCCTTGTTTTCGAAATATTGTATTTCAAAGTTTGGTTATCAGTTTTCGGAAGGTTATCCGTGAGAAAATGCGAATATCTCCGAAACAAAGCCGAAAAATAAAATTCCCAGACATCTTATTTTAGCTAAGGTGTAAATCTCGCAACACGCGAAATTTGAAGTCAATCGATTAAAACCCGTCAGACTTGGAGCTTCGAGAATATGCCGTAAATCGCAAATTTTTATTGCCGAGAAAACTGCGCCTAAAGTTTTTTGGCTCCCTGCAGCTAGCTGTCTGCTTAATTAGGCCAATCTGTCAGCGAAACCGTCGTGTTTTCATTTTATTATTTGTTGTGCAAGTCAACTGGAAGCCACGAAATTCGATACAACACGGGCTCCATGCGCACTCTAAAAGTTGAAACAACACGTGCTGATAATAACACGGTTATTTATCTGTAACTTTCAATGAACACGAAAGCATTGACGTTTTTTAATTGATGCTCAGTTTCTGCTTAATTTTGTAGAACAATGAGCGTCCCAGGAAAGCAAAGAACAAAACGCGCCAGGGAAAAATACATGCATGCAAAGACCGCCGCCGCTACAAAAGATGCGGACAATAACAATGTCGTTTCTCCTCGAGACTTGCTTCTTGAAGAAATGAAATTCTTTTATCTCAGTGTTAATTCTTCTTGAAAAGATCGTACATTTTCATGTAGTACTTGTTGAACACGCATGATATGACATCAACAACAGCTTTAAAAATGTAATTCTTTGAAGATGGTTATTGTTTATTACAAACATATTCACCCTCCGCTTTTCGAGGGAACAAAGAGCTAAGGGTTCTGTTAACGCTTTTCGCCTTTCCTGACACCTATTTACATATACGACCACTTACATTTACATATAAATAAACCTAAAGCGAAGAAAATATCTATATCTACCGCAGTGCGTTCCTGTTCGATCGAAAATAATTCGACTCACGCGTACGATATCGCGTGCCGGTTGATTGATGACATCAGGGCGCTAAAAAGGAAGGGCGGCGAAACGGCTAGAGCGTTCTTGGGGGATGCTTGATGCGGAGTAGGACTGAGTCGAGCGCGCTTCACTGCAGCAAAGTTCAAAACATGGCGGCAAGTGAGAGTCGATGGCTGGTCGAGAAAAGTGATTGCTACGCAAAAACAGTAAGACGATTCCGCGAAATTCTTTTGAAAATGAAATAACGACATGTTTCCTTAACTGTAAGAAGTTAGAAAGACTTTGATTCTGTCAACGCAGTGTTGAATTATCATAAATAAAACCAACTTGCTCGAATTGTCTTTTGCCCTTTTTTCGAACGCTATAAAATCAAGCACCAATTTCAAGGAAAATATGGTAGCAGATGGCTCAATTTTCAAGCAGTAAGTAGAGTAAGTATTGCTTTTTCATCGGTGTAAATCTCATTCTGAACTTTTTTGAACTTTTTGAGTTATAGGCTTTGAAAGTTTATACTGTTAGTGCTTTTAATATTGCTATTATGACAATAGGTAGTACCTTGGGCTATACCACTTTTCAAGCTTCCAAGGTACTGGATTTTAAGCAAACGAATGTGTCTAGGTTTCAGGCATTTACATCAAATTTTATTGAACATCAGAACCTCCCTTGAAGAATAAACAATGACACTATATATGGTATGGTAGAGTGCATGGTTTGTAGAAATGGTTTGGTAAAAGACAGGGCTAGTATTGCCTTCCCAATGTCAAATAATATCTAAGGTTTAATCAGTTATTTGGTCTATTTCTTGGAGATGAGGACTTTCAATCACTAAATAGTATAACAATGCATTGCATAAGCAACCAAACAGAGCAATGCAAAACACTGTACAGAAATTATTATAATTATAAATCATAATCCATGCATAACTACACCTAAATACTGTGTAACTCTGTGGTCGTAGAAAAATCACAGGGAGCATAACCATGAAATCTGGGTGCCTAGTTCTTATTGGTACATAACATGGTTATGCTTTTGTATCATCTCTTTAAGATTTCATGGCCTCGTCCTCCATGACAAATTACATCAGTAGCCCCCTTTGCAGTGGCTAAAAATTCAAGTACCCCCGTTTTCTCACCATCTCCTTCCCATAGATAATGGAAGGTCATGGCACAGACTTTTCTTTTGGGTATCTTGTTTCCCAAGTGATGTAGGCATTGTTAAATAGATGCATAGCTGTCTAAATCTGAAATATATCCCTTTTTCCCTTTTGAAAGGTTTCAGCTTTACCTGTAACGCTGAAAATTTCAGTTATAATTTCTCTATCCAAGCCCTGGCCCATTAGTACTAGTGTGACCAAAAAAACAATATCTCAATAAATATGAACTGTTTGTACAAAAACTCATGTGATGGGTTTCTGGTTTATGCTGATTATGATATTTAAGATGTACTCATACTCTCAGCTTTTTTGTATCATATGACAGGGAAGGTTGTCAACATATGTATGTTTTATCCACGTGCCTTTTATACATTAACAATAAAATTTGCTATCAAATTTTTATTTTGTATCATTTTAATATGATCATTAGCTGCATGATTCAAGTCACAGAGTTGACTTGGTCTTGTTTTTATATAATTTTTGTCATTCAGCATTCAAAAAGATGGTGAATAGGCTGGTCAGTAAGATTAAAGGTTAATGCAAATGCTGTTAGAAAAGTCCCTATCCAAAAGGGAATTTGCCAGTGCAATGAAATGCGTGTAAAAAGAATAATAATATAAGGCTGTTACAATTGTCAAAGCCAAGAAAAGAACATATTTAAATGCTTTTCTTCCATAATTTAACCCTCTGTCTCCATCAAATATATTGCTAACAGAAATTTGTTAATGTTCTACTTTTAAGCTGCTCTTGCATGCAAATGATTAATAGTTTTGCTTTTTATCTTTACATAACCTAAGTAGATAACAAATTAATGTAATGAAAAAGTTCATCAACATAATGCCATTTGATATGTGAATTGTGATGGATATCATTAACTAGTAATTGTAATTGTTGACACGGCTACCTTGGTGTTATGGAATAAACTATTGTTAGTACCCTGTAGGGGTTTGGTCTGTTTTGTTGCATTTGCAGAGCATTGATGAGCATAAAAAAATAAAACTCATTAATGTAAAACTGTAAACAAGGAAAATTTGCAACCTTGTTTACTAATGAGTACACATTTCTACAGACCACTCTATCATGTCATATAGTGTCATTGTAATTCTTCATTAAAGTTAGATGTAAATGCCTGAAACCTCTACACATTTGCTTGCTTAGCATCGAAGCTGGAAAAGTGGTATACCCCAAGGTATTAAGTATAAACTTTCAAAGCCTATAACTCAAAAAGTTCAAAAAAGTTCAGAATGAGATTTACACCGATGAAAAAGCAATACTTACTCTACTTACTGCTTGAAAATTGAGCCATCTGCTACCATATTTTCCTTGAAATTGGTGCTTGATTTTATAGCGTTCGAAAAAAGGGCAAAAGACAATTCGAGCAAGTTGGTTTTATTTATGATAATTCAACACTGCGTTGACAGAATCAAAGTCTTTCTAACTTCTTACAGTTAAGGAAACATGTCGTTATTTCATTTTCAAAAGAATTTCGCGGAATCGTCTACTGTTTTTGCGTAGCAAGCACTATTCTCGACCAGCCATCGACTCTCACTTGCCGCCATGTTTTGAACTTTGCTGCAGTGAAGCGCGCTCGACCCAGTCCTACTCCGCATTACGCATCGCCCAATTTCGCCGCCCTTCCTTTTTAGCGCCCTGATGACATGCATCAATTACCTTGATGACAAACGAATAACCTTTTTACGAAAAAAAGCAATACAAAACGATGAAAACATATTTTTTACAATGGATTATGTAGCAGAATCGTATGAACTTTCATATATACATGTAGTACTGTCCTTGAAATCACTTGAATAAGTCCGTGATTTAACTTTACACAAGGAAGTAAGCAGACATTTTAACATCATTAAAACATTGTTTAGTTTTTTCTATAACTGTCACAAGTTTAAACTATGTAAACCTTACGCTCATCTACTCCTACTTCTTCCCATACTCTCGGACTAAATTAAAATTACTTTACTGTTCTTGAAACTCCAACTTGTCATAGCTTCTCTCAGTGACTTGACTTTCGGAGTTTCTCCAGTTAGCTTAAAACGTGCATAACAATGACAATTGACAGTACACCGATAGGCAATGTCCGTAAAGCGGGGTTGACGATGTATAAGAGTTTGCTACGTGGGACACAGAAGAGTGTCCGTTGTCCGTATTAACGGGTGTCCGTAATAAGCAGGTTAATTTTAGAGAAAATATATGTGCTTTTCATCGGGACAAACGAAACTGTCCGTAATATCGGGGTGTCCGGATGTCTTAAGTGGGTGTCCGTAGGACGGGGTTCCACTGTAGATAACTAGGAAACAATTTTTCTCGGCTTTAAAACTGTGCATACAGCTTTTTTGAGAAACGTTCTGCTCGCGGCAAGAGCGAAAAGTGGCCTGGGTATTCACTGGAATTTTGCACATTTTGGGCTACGAGAAATGTACAAGTTTTTTTTTTTTTTTTGCACGTGAAGAATTTGTTTTTCCTCTGAGGAGTCCTTTATCTATAGCTTTACATTACCATCGCACCTCTTTGAGTTAGCAAAGTTCTTCTTAGATTTAGCGTGTCTAAACGTATCCCGTTTTCATATGTCTGAAGACAAAGAAAACGTGCAAATTCGCGTGTATTATGTCGCTATATCTCATTAGTATTCAACACGTGCAGCAGCTCGCGTGCACCCGACAACGTTTCTCGAAATATAGCTGTGTATAGCTTAGCATCTTATGAAGTCACGAATAATATGAATATTAAATATTCACAAATTTTTTGTGCGTGTTTAGGAACACCTTTGTTTCTTATTGCACAATACAAGTATGTATTTTGCACTATGTTTGACAAGTTAATCACATCATTGAAGGATTTTTAATAAACAAGCATGGCAATCCGCTTTTAATTACTAGAGGATAACCTGTTTGCAGCTGTTACATGAGTCTTACTGAATTGATAGACTCGAAAAGACTCTACACCAAAGTAACAGCAGAATATGAAATACTATGTTTCCCTCCATTGTGACCGATGCTAGTTTTGTCGTCGTTATCATATGAAACCAAATGCATCCAACTGACAGATCTATCAGTTTCAACTCACGTAGTCAAGAACTGGTGACGCTCAAACACAAATTGCTACACCGAGTCTTTAAAGAGGATTAATAATTAATAGCGGACGTGTTATTAGCCGAGATATAAAATCATCATTTCACTAACAAAGCTGCAAGCTGAAGATTTTTTCTCAGAACTCCATAACCTCGTCAAATTGAAGAGAATCTTATTTTCAGACCACCCAGGAACAATGGCGAACTTTATTGGACAAGAAATCTACACAAGCAAACTGAACCAAACACTCAGCGCACCACCAGCAGGCATAGCTGAATTTTTTTCAGCTTTGAACATTTTTCTTTCCATCACCGCTGCTGTGGGCAATGCTCTAATCCTGATTGCTCTAAAGAATGTCTTTTCTATTCATCCTCCGACAAAGCTTTTTTTTTCGATGTTTGGCGGTCACTGATCTTTGCGTTGGTCTTATTGTACAGCCGCTCTTCGCTACTTACTTTATTTTACTTACAATAAATATGAATGAGAATGTGCTGTACCACGTTTTTCAAATTAATGGCGCTTTGACTGTAACTTTGTGTGGCCTATCTGTCGCGAGCTCAACGGCAATTAGTGTGGACAGACTTCTCGCCCTGTCGTTGGGACTAAGATACAGACGCGTCGTAACCTTAAGGCGAGCTCGTTTTGTCTTAACTTGTGTTTGGTTAATTACTCCTCCATTTGGATGGCTCTGGGTGAAGAGAATTGATATCGCCTTAAAGGCAGCCACTGTTGGCTTAACACTTTGTCTGGTGACTTCGATTTTCTGTTACGCGAGGATCCATCTCAAACTACGACCTCAACAAGCCAAAGTACAAAGCAATGTTCCCCACGGACAAGGGGATTCCACGAAACATAGCAAGATACAAAAAAACAGTTTGCAGCATTACGTGGGTGCAGTTGGCATTAGTTGCCTGCTATCTTCCGTGGGCCATTGTGGCTTTGCTAGATGCGAATGGAATACAACACGGCGTGGCTTCGTTTGCTGTAATATTTCTAGTCGACTTAAACTCATCTCTAAACCCGTTCCTGTATTGTTGGAAAATCAGAGAAGTGAAACAAGCAGTTAAATGCACAATCAGGCAGTTTTCCTGCTTTTAAAAGACTAGCTATGTACATTGTAGTTGAAAATTTGAAGTGACAGTTTGCTAACAGCGTGAAAACTTAATTACGGCATCTAAATTCATATAAATTTACAATGGTCAAAATTGTCTTCAAATCAAACTGTCTAACATTAAGACAGCGCTACCGAGGACTTAACTTGAACGATAAACTCCAAATCCGCAGACCAAGATGCTCCTTCTATTACCCATCCATTTGACGCAAACAGTGAAGCAGCAACATCGTTTTAACTGTAATTTAGCTTAGAATAGGTTGCATAAGACAAGACATTAACAGTTTATATTGATTCCTCTTTGAATGAGTCAACAACAATAACACTTGAGCTTTATTTGCATGACCATAAAACATTAAAGTATTGCAAAAGCATAAGGCAATTTCGAAGAAAAATTCTATTTGAAATAAATGATAATAACAACAATAATTATTATAAAAAATAATAAAACAAAACGAAACAAACAAACAAACAGCAATCAAGAATTTGACAATAATTTATCTCTCATTTCAATACAGGACGATATAAACTGCACTAACTGCATATCAATATAACAATCAGTGGAGTTCATTTATTGCACAATCAAGCTTGAAATTGGTAACTGCTTGGGATTCGGGATTATGTGATCTATTTTACTAAAAAAGTTATCTGTAATTGATGAATAACTTGGACAATGAAATAGAAAATGAGTTTCATCTTCAACATTATGCCCACAAATAGTGCAAAGCCTGTCACTACTAGAGATATTGTCATATGTTCCGGTTTCAATCAGGAGTTTGTGATTACTTATTCTGAGTTTCACAATCGTTTTTCGATTAGGATTTTTTCTAGTCAAATCTAAATAGGGCGAAGGTGTATAACTGTCTTTGAAAGTATTATAAAATTCTAGTTTTTGCGAGTTACAAAGGGAATGTTTCCAATAAGCGATATATTTCTTTTTCATTTGATCTACAAGGTACGTTGTCTTAGTGTCATCTTAAGTGTCATGATTAAAGTTAAAGGAAATGTTATAATGATTGAGCATCTTCATAAGATTGGAATAGAAACTATTTTTACCATTTCAGTGGAGATATATTGACATTACCAGTGATTGTACGGCGAGGGAGTTTTTTAAGGTCCTATTTTATTATTAAGGTCGCGGGGGACACATCACCACGAATAAATTCATTAGGCAAAGTTTTGCTTGTCCTAATATCTCGGTTGTTTTGGGTACGATTGAGCTGAAATTTCCCAGACACATAAAACATGATGGCAGTTTACGAATAACGTCTTTGATTTGGTAGATTGCGCTTTACGGCGACGCTAGAGCGCCATTAGTCCCAAATTAAAAAATCCAAGTTGTGTCCAAGTTTGCGGATCGAGTAGAATACAGCACTTTGTGTTTTTATCAAAAATAGATCATTCGAAACCTCTAGTGTGTCATGACAGAAGTAGATATTTTAATTTAAACTTTGCCAGCGAGTAAAAGTCGTTAAAATTTGCAAATTTGAATTGAACGCCTTCTATCTTTTCTTCAAAGCGCTCTTTTAGAATTCCACTTCTGTCATGACACACTATATACAGCATTCCTTGTTTATGAAGTGCCAAATCTGCGCTGAATTCCTGGACACAAAATTGTCGGAAAAGTCCAAACTTTGAGATTTCCGAAGGTGTTCCTATCAAAACACGAGTGCCAAGGGAGGTAACTATGGTAATTGCATTCCACCCTTTAATGATGAGATCACAAAAGAACAATGCGGTGCAGAATGCTCTCGGTTTTTCAGAGAAAAAACTACAACCAAAATGCACTGTAAAAAAAATTGATTTCCTAAACAAGACAAAACCTCTTACAGCAGATTTTTAAATGCAAAGAAACGTTTTGTGTCTGCGACTTGGATCTTTGCATCTTTGCTGTTCTGTTGACTGGGGTCACTGACTTTTTCTTGGCATGACAGGGTCCGTGCCACACGTGAATACTGCAAATCGTGGGCCATATTTTATTCAGTCATGAGTATTCTGTACACTCATCGATATCAGTCGTTGCACTTTGGGCATGCGCTTCAAATAAATGCATAATGGTTGCCTAAGGTGTCCCCTCGACCATAAATGAGATAAGTTCGATAATTTGTTAAGTAGGTTGAGTTTGTTGTTGTTCACTTAAAGGGTAGTATAATACAACCTACTGCGTTTGTAACACAAAATGGTGATTTGTATGGCAAAATGCTGTACTTCACCCTATCGTGCCAGGTTTGTGTTCAGCAAAGTCAGCACCCTCTCCTTGTTAGGAATGGTATCCGACGCTGACAGATTTATCGACAACTTTCGATAGCGACCAATCAGAATTTTCCGTCCCTCTGTGGACGGAAAATTCGCTTGGCCCTAGTTTCCGGGCAGGCGGTTCTTCCCATCAACCAGTTCGCCCTCCCCCTCCCCGTCCCTTTTCACTTTTTTTCCTTCCCCAGTTTCTCCCTTGTTCGCGTGTTCAAAATGGCGGCCGATCGTTCGTAATCGCTGTTTTCGAAGCATTCACCCGCAAAAACCGCCTGCTTTGCAGGCTAGAAATCACGTCGCATCGCGAAACCCAATGCAGCTTCAACAAATCGACCGAAGGAAAACAGCTGTAAATTTGTTTCAAGAGCTCCAATCGCCTGTCATTTCACTTGGAGAATATCACTGTGGGTAGCCATTCTAGGTTGATGCATTAGCACATCGACCGAAACATTCCGCGTGAATGTTTTTTAGCCGTCTGCCTGTTACTCAGTAGTAGGAGCCCGTGTTCATATAGTTTTCTTTTGCTTTTTTTTTTTTCCCAAAAAACAGCTAAGAACACGGTCGCACCTGACGCTTGTGACATAGCTGATTAGCATCTCACCATTTAAATACTTTACTAAGTATCACATTTACACTACGTTTCACATTTTAAGTTTACTGACATCAATATTGCTCGTGCGCGCAAAACTTTAGCTGGCAACACTAAAAGAAACATAAAACAAGGTTGAGCTCTTCATTCAATCGTTTAACGTTTCAGAACGCTTTTAGACATGTCATAAGGCGAAAAAATACTAAAAATAGGTAGAGAAACAACCGACAGAGGAGTTCTTATTTACTTTTTTTTCATCGCACATAACGTGTGGCGTCACAGGAGCGCGCGCTCAAATAAAAGGGCATGCGCAATTCGATTCTCGTTCAAGATCGTAAATACCTGATTTCGGCTCAAAATGTCTCAAAAAACTACCGTACAACCCATAATGAAACTTTCACAATTAATTTTTAGGGGTGATCCCATAAAACAAAATTACAGGAATTCGTTGTTCAGAAAAACGAAAAAAACACGTCGGGACCGTAGGCACGATTTTACTTTGGTGGGTTCGAGCACCGGAAGCTTGAGCATCTAGGGGGTATCCGTGGGTATCCAGTCCACATTTCCTGCATTCTGAGAGTCATTGTAACCCTCGCTCCTAGATTAAGCGGACCTTTGCAGCGCGCGAGGGGGTGCGGACGCACTATCGCACCCCCCCTGCTTAAGGCGCTGTACGACTGCTACAAACTTCTTTTTGACGTCTTGCCGAGACGAGCCACTCGAAATTTTGAATTTAAGGTTTGTGTTAATGATATCGCCGAAGTAAACACTGCAAACTATAACCAACAGTGTTTCATCCATGGTGTTGTGGCAATTGTGGGCTATTTCACTAAACTTCATCACTACATCAGTAATTGCTAGAACCACGACACAGCACTTTGCTCCCCTTTATTTTCCTTCAATCTTATACTAAAACTATTTCTTTTATCGAAATCTGTCCATTAATAGTCGAAGTAATCTCTCTGTGACCTCTTTCAACTGCTTAGTTCAAAATCAAACTAAACTGTCAGTTCCAAAAAACTGAAATAAACACGTCTGCTTGAAACCTTTCTTCGACGACTTCTCAAGACGAGGCGCGCGACATTTTGGACCCTTTTTTGACCGGATGTGACGTAATTTGTTTGGCGATGATTCAGATACGAGAAAAAACGTGCTAGGCGTCGCAGAGTGATCTGCCCCGCCCACGAACTAAACTTACCAGTGCTGTCTACCCAGAATCCCGTTTGATCATATTTATATATTTTCCTCGGGAAACAAATTGCGATTTCCAGCGTTTTGAGAAGCAATTGGGAGTTTTGTGCTACATGCATGTAACTAGTTGAAATAAATTCTTAATCATCCATTGTGTGTTGGAAAATGAAACACTGACACTTCCTTGTAGGATCTTCATAGAAATTTTCATTTTCTAATTCCCCAGAGGAACGAATGACGAATTTCTGGTCTTTTTACTTTCCAAAGCGAACAGTATAAAATGAACAGCATTGACAGCGTAGTTCATTCTATGCAAGGAAAACGAGCTAGACGAGCTTTAGACTTTCGTTTCAACGTCGGCGTGGTAAGTGTAACTAACCTTGTATTCTATTCATTATTTTTACCATTTAAACGCAACATAAGTATTATAAAAGTAGTTGAAAAGGGAGAGTTTTGTGGCAATGCATGTGCGACGTTCACAGTCAACCCCGTTTTAAATATTTAAATTATATTTAAAATTTAGATATTTTACTCTATTTACATAGTCTTAAAAAGTATAATAAATATGTTGTTGACATGATGGGTTATTGACCAAACGTGAGGTCAAGATGGGGGGATATTGGCCAACTTCTTTTTTGCGTGTTTACTGACCGAGACGAAGTCGAGGTCCATGAACACGCAAAAAAGAACGAGGCCAATATCTTGCCATCTTCACCGAACAAACTTGGTCAATAAAGGATTTTAATCATGTTTATTATATGATGCGAAGGACCTTAGAAGCCAGTTTCATGCAAAATAAATGGCGCGTGCTACTTTATCCTGAAATGAGTGATCGTGAAATTCTTGAATGAATCGAGTAGAAGTAAAGAGCACGATGCGAGAACAGGAAAAATCACTTTTTTTCTAGCCCTTGAAATGGTCTAAATTTGCAGATCAATGTTGAGTTCAGGCCTTTAAACAAGAATGTTCCATCCGTCTGGCCGCCGCTTTTGATTCTTGGACGTTTTGCAGAGTATTTGCTCGCTTCTGGCGCTCGTGTTGTGTAAACCTGCCCTGACGCGAGCTGAATATTGAAAGTGCAGTTGTTGAAAGTGTTTGCAGGTTAACACTCCTCAGGAAAAGCTTTTCTTCATAATGTTCGACCTACTCTTTTCAACGTTAGCGTTAGAGGACTCAGTGAAAAGATTTTAAGCTCACAGTGCCTGGCTCACCGTTACGTCTGCTTTAGTTACTTATCATTTTTGGAAAATTTACACAACTGACAAGTTTAACTTTTCCTCCAAACAAAACCGCTAGCATGTCTTCAAGTCACTTTTTCAGCATTTTAAGTTTTGTATTGCCTGGTTTTTGTCGCAAACAAAATTCACGAAAATCGTCAACATTTGTTGTTTTGTTTGCTTTCATTCGCTTCAAGACCTATTTCTTTGTTATCGGACTGCATATCGTTTGAAACAGACAGAAGATTTTTGAGTTATCTCGGAAAAAACTTCCGGCTCGCAGAATAGCGACACTTCTCGATATCGCATGCATCACGAAATAATTATAATCTTATTTCCCGTAATTTTGGGAACCCCCCAAGTGCTTCGCAGTTTCCCTCTCAACTAATTTCCAAAACGAACTTCGCCGTGGTAACTACAACTAACCTTGTATTGCATGGCGTCTATCTTAACCAGTTCAGGATATAAAGTTCGATTTTTTTAAACGATCAGAAGACTTCCTGCTCGCAGAATGGCGTCTTTTAATATCACATACATTACATAATGTGATAATCTTGTTTTTCGGAATTTCACTTTCCGAAGCGAACTTCGCCGTGGAAACAACTAAGCGTACCCCCCAACCCCACCCCCCGGGAGGGGTGTGGGCTACTTCAGTGACAGAATCTCAGGTAGTGAGGTGCTGCGTGGCCGCCCAAAATCCTAATGCTGTTTAAGACGAATATCTGATTTTCCTACCCTGTTTAAGGCAGAATGCCGATTTTTTATCAGCCCCGTCTAAGACATTTGTTGTAGCGTAATCAAGCGGGAATTAAGCTTGGTATCAACAGCAAAGTCAACGGAAGTCAACACTAAGCAAGAACTTGTAAAAACTCGGCTTGTGGTTAAGTTCGTGTAAATTACCATATATGCTTATCCTGATTAAGACATTAGTTCATGTGAAGATACCCCGTATAAGATAAAAAGAAGTGAAATAAATATCCCGTTCAAGACAAAAAAAAAACCCTTAAAACCATACCCTGTCGGGCCGCACGTCCCCAGTTCGTCGTGTTTTGAAATTGTACGATGTACTAGATAAGGAAATTGAAAACGACAAATTACTATCTTACCCCCAACCATAAAATACATTGAGAGAATTGCATCAGTCGCGTGAGTGATTCTCGTTGTTGCGTGAACGCAAACAGCGAGTCACGCTAGAAGGTCACGCGAATAAACGCACACTGACGGTAACATTTGACCTATAATAGGAACAGTCCCTCTTGTCGACGTGTAATGATTTTGGCGTCATTCGTTTGATCATAGTCAGCAGAGGGAGACTAGTTAGGAAACTCGGCGAACTACAAAGGACTAAAACAATAGCGGCTCTCTGATGTTGAACTGACCTATCACGTGACATTAACCCTGCACACTGAAAACAAGATGGCGGGCGGTATGGATGATCTGTTTCGCTTTGGAGAAGATTTCGCAGATGGTAGCTTGAATATGCCACTACCTTTCGTTCTCTGGCACGATCAACAACCAAAAACCGCACAATTTTCGCTTGGCATACTCTAACTACTCATAAGCAATTTGTTTTCGAATCTAATAACTAAGCAAAACGGAAAACGGTTTAGAACACGGTTAAAGGACTTGGAAACTCACGCGCCGTTCGCACTGCTATACGGACGCCATCTTAAAATGTTGTGTGCAGGGTCAATGTCACGTGACGTTGAAATTCGCAAACAAAGACATATCTCTTTGAACTTCGACGAGTTTCCGAGCCAGTCTCCCTCTACTAACTATGGCTTGACCTAGCAGTAGTGGTGAAGCAGGATGACATAATCTCGGTTATTTTCATTTCATATGCCAGTGAAGAACAGAGCTAGAAATAATAGGCACAAATCAGACATATGTTTGACTGTTAAAAATACGAACGACAAGCTGTACTCGCCGGTGTTATATAACGGTTCTTGCAATAATATGGATATTAAAATATTTGAGTCAATTGATGATAACTGCATGTCGGTCCTGTCAGGGTTTGTGTATTTTTCAACAAAATAACATTTCAATCTTAGAGGACACAATTAGAGAGATTGTAAAGGCGCGCGGGTGAGGGAGGAGGGGGGATATCATATGCATGTTGTGGTGGTTTATATCGCTGGTACAATGTGGTATTTTCCTTTGTTTTATATTCATTGTCATATATTACCATACATCAAAACAAAGAAAAGACCAGATTGTACCAATGGTAAAATTTAACCGCAACATATATCCTATAAGGGTGTGGGCTGCCGGATGGGATCCCATGTTTGACCTTCCAGGTCTGTGATGAGATTCCAAGTTTTTCCTGTTAGTCTGAGATGGGGTCGCTGAATCTGGAAAAATAATATCAAATTTTCATATCATTATTGCTTATTGATTTATGCGAAAATAAATAACGCATGATGTAGTATCCTGAAGAAAATCTTCACTTCCGATTTGAAATAGAGTATACAACTGAACTGAACTCTTTAGCAAATTTGAGCTTTTTTTCGTCTCAGACGGGGTAGGGGTTCCTAGACCGCACCGGAGTACTCCAACCCAAACTTTTTCAAGGACCCCCCCCCCCCGGGTATATATTAAAGTCATTTGTTTTAAGCAGGAACTGAGCTGAATCCCCGTATTGCAAATACTGTAAACACCCGCGGATAAGCCGCACCGTTTTTCACTCGAAATCGGGGCGCGGCTTATGTGCGGGAACATTTGGAAAAGGTGCCGTAAATTTCCTTGAATTGACACTTTTATGGAAACATTTGTCCTTAACAGATCCTTTAAGCGGTTTATGGTCGCTTTTCTAGGACAGGAAAACGTCACAGTCAGGGCCTTAGCTAGACTCCAGAATAAGAGAAGGCAAGTTTCGAGTGCCGAAGGCGCGAGCCGCTGGGGGGACTGGGGACATGCTCGCCTAGAAAAAATAAAATTGAATTCTAGAGGCTCAGAAAGACCCATTTTCCATGGCATTTTTCTGGGGATTATTTCCTCAATTAAACGCTTGTTATAAAATCAAGACGAGGCAGTTGCCTCGTCTTGCCTCATGCTAGCTACGGCCCTGACAGCACGGAATTTCCATTCTCTCACAATGCGGTTTGCAGCGTCAACGACGGCCTGTAACAAAGAAAATTCCTCGCTATTCTAGAGTATGGGTTGGGGGAGGGAGGTGGATATGATAGCTGGATATGGTAGATATGATAGCTGCGGACAGCACAAACAGCAGAATCTCCATCTTGAATAAACAAACATTCATTTTATCGTTTTCGCCCTAGTCCCAAGACGTTCGATCTAATTCCTTGTTGCTAAGCTACGAACGTTTGACAAACACGCGTTCCTGTTCTTGTTGTCACGAAAAAAAAAATATAGAAAAATTGCGTTGAATGGAGAAGTGCCTGTCAACAAATTCCAGAAAAAGATCAATCATATGTCGAAGTTGGTGGAAAACGTTCATTCTAATAAAGCGCTAAAATTATGGGTAACACCTTGATGTTCCACTTCAATGTTAATAGTGAGTTTCTGTTCGAAGGAAAGGACTTCTAAAAACCTTTACTCTGAATTTCTTTCAAAAACAATATTTTTGCAGCTTATTTGCGGGTGTTTACGTTATGTTTTGTTGACAACCTATATTTTGCTTAGCTTCTTGCCTTTGATATTTAGCGATTTTGAGTTATCCATTTCTTAAATTAGTTTTCAATGCTGCTTTCTCTTTGAATATCAAGGATATCTCTTAAAATATTATAGTGGTGTTCCTGGCACGATAAATGTTCATCATAAAAGGCACAAGATGACACCCGTTGCACTGTTGCCATGGCAACACTCTTGGCTCCAGTCTCCTTATGTTATAAACCACATATCTTAATTTGCAACTCTTTGAAGTGGAACAGACGGTCTGGAGTGGAACACACGTAGTACCCATATTACCTTAACTCTCCTCTAGAGCTTGTTGGGAGTGTATCGCCTTTGTTTAAGCATAAAATGGGAATGTCAGTATTTATAAAAGTAAGTCTTTACGGCAAAACTCTAGCTGTGACAACGGAAAACGTGCGTTTTTTGTGTCTTTTGTAATATACATTTATTTTGTTAAGTTTGAAGAACACCGCTTTAATACTCCAAGAGATATGCTTGATTCAGTGATTTATTTTTTTGTGGAACAATTAATGACGTCTTTACTTTACTCATTTGCATAATACAAAAACCTAAATATCTCTAAAACGAAAGAAGAACGAAAGAAGATATTTATAAAAAGCGCTGTTCTTCTTTATTTTGAAAAGCCTTTAAAATAAGCAGTAATTATTTTTTACTTCATAAGCACTTTAAGTCTTATTTACATACCCTTTTTAACCCTACGTATGCACCACTAAGAGTCAAGATCAAAAGGGAACAACATTTACTAGTGAGAAGAATTTTATTCCGCATTTAAGGTCACCTTCGCTTCCTTCTTGCTAACAACAGTAAGTGTTTTACTCATCTTCTGCTACATTGCCCCAATAGCGAAATCGAAATTATAATTGGAATTATTATTCAGCGATCAGTTTGGAATACTAAGTTTATCTTAAGGCCGCGCTGGACCCTTGCTCATTAATAAATTCATTAGCAATTTATTTTGACGGGGTGTCATGTTGTAAATGTTTAATTCTTCGAATTTTGAACACCGATTCCTTCAAAACTTATGAAGGATAATAGGGGTTGATGGAATTTTATCATGATTGTCGTTTTACTGAGAGATGACCGTTTACCTGATGTTACAAGCTCTTAAGTGTTAATCTGCAGATAATGCGATTTTGTGTCCAAGTTTCCAGCTAGAATAGCGCACCAAATTAAACGACTATATAACCTAGTGGTAAATCACAACCTCTTTTGTGTTCTGGTCAGAACGAAATTCTCGAATTCAATAATTACTAGGAGTTATTGGCCCCTAAGAGGGTAAAAATGTGAAATCTAAACTTTGAAACGTGCTATCTTCTTTTTGAAAAGGGATTTTAAAAATCCGTTTTGACCAGAACACAATAGAGTACACCAAGTTTATGTTCCCTGCAAATCAAGTCATGAAATTCTGTATCGGCGGAGAAAACTTGGACACAAAATTGCAGGTTTTGAGGCTTCCGAAGACCCTCCGACTCGGTAATGCATGATAATAACATGCGCCTTTCAAAGCTGTGAATCTAATTATGATAATTCGCTACATTCCAGCGCACGTGCAGCAAAACTGAGAACAATGACGTTGCAATTGATCGCGTTCTTTTTTGTCTTTTTTGCCTAGTGGTGTGACATGAAGAGGGGGACATTTCGGTAATTTCAATCTTGAACCCGGACTTTTTCCCTTACGTTGCTTCGAACTCTGACCAGAAAGCAACGTTTCTTGCACTCGCTTCAGCTCCAACGCAGCCCTTGCAACGAGAGATTTATCCTTACTGTATTTTTTTTAATTCTTCCCGACTTGCGGTATTTCGTTCCTCTAGACGTTCTAGCGGCCATAATCGCAAGAAATTGCCACGCGTGCCAAACGCTGTTTTGATTTGCATTGCATATTTTTGGAATCGAGAAAACAATAAGCGCTCAGTCGCAATTTCTATGGTTTGTTATAATACTTTAATTGTAAGAGATTCGTGCCACGAAGAAGAATCACACGAAATTTGTTTATTGAATAAATCATTAAGAATAAATTTAAATAATAATCTCTCGTATAATTTTGGTGTCAGTCGTTACGGTTCGTGCATACGTTTTAAATAAATACATACACAATGAGAGCAAGGGTCTAGCGCGGCCTTAATAAAACAAAAGCATAATTATAGTAAGGATACAATTTGATTTATATTTTTTACAACCTTACAGAAGAGGTCATTATGAATAACATAGATGACATTTTACAAGTCGCACAAACAATCTTGGTAGGCTTAGTTGTTGCAAAGTTCCTTGCCAACACCGGTCGTGCATTAAAATCCATCAAGTTATGCAAAGAATGTTTGATCTTCCTAAAAAATGACGTACCTGGAAATATAGAACTTTTTTGCAAACCAGATATGGAAGGAAGTATAACAATTTTACTAGCCAACATCTATGAACGCCAGTGTAAATATGCAACGGCAAGAGAATATTATCATAGAGCCATCAATATCATGAAAGACACAGACAATAAAAGAGGAGAAGGATACGCTTATGGAAAGTTTGGAATTGTGTCTTATCATCTTGGCGAATATGACAAAGCTAGAAAACATATTGAGAAAGAACTTACGATCGAAATTGAAATTGGTGACAGAAATGGAGAAGCATCATCTTACGGAAACTTAGGAAGTGTGTTTAAATCCGTTGGTGAATATGACAAAGCTAGGGAATATCTTGAGAAAGCACTTGCGATCAAAATTGAAATTGGTGACAGAAAGGGAGAAGAATCATCTTACGGAAACTTAGGAACTGTGTTTCAATCCGTTGGTGACTATGACAAAGCTAGAGAATATCATGAGAAAGCACTTGAGATCAGAGTTGAAATTGGTGACAAAGAGGGAAAAGCAAGAGATTACGGAAACTTAGGAACTGTGTTTGTATCCCTTGGTGAGTATGACAAAGCTAGAGAATATCTTGAGAAAGCACTTGCGATCGAAATTGAAATTGGTGACAAAAATGGAGAAGCATCATCTTACGGAAACTTAGGAAGTGTGTTTAAATCCGTTGGTGAATATGACAAAGCTAGAGAATATAACGAGAAAGCACTTGCCATCAGAATTGAAATTGGTGACAGAAATGGAGAAGCATCATCTTACGGAAACTTAGGAACTGTGTTTCAATTCGTTGGTGAATATGACAAAGCTAGAGAATATCATGAGAAAGCACTTGCTATCAGAGTTAAAATTGGTGACAAAGAGGGAGAAGCAAGAGATTACGGAAACTTAGGAACTGTGTTTGTATCCCTTGGTGAGTATGACAAAGCTAGAGAATATCTTGAGAAAGCACTAGCTATCAGAGTTGGAATTGGTGACAAAAAGGGAGAAGCATCATCTTACGGAAACTTAGGAACTGTGTTTGAATCCCTTGGTGAGTATGACAAAGCTAGAGAATATCTTGAGAAAGCACTTGCGATCGAAATTGAAATTGGTGACAGAAATGGAGAAGCATCATCTTACGGAAACTTAGGAAGTGTGTTTAAATCCGTTGGTGAATATGACAAAGCTAGAGAATATCTTGAGAAAGCACTTGCGATCAAAATTGAAATTGGTGACAGAAAGGGAGAAGCATCATGTTACGGAATCTTAGGAAGTGTGTTTCAATTCGTTGGTGAATATGACAAAGCTAGAGAATATCTTGAGAAAGCACTAGCTATCAGAGTTGGAATTGGTGACAAAAAGGGAGAAGCATCATCTTACGGAAACTTAGGAACTGTGTTTGAATCCCTTGGTGAGTATGACAAAGCTAGAGAATATCTTGAGAAAGCACTTGCGATCGAAATTGAAATTGGTGACAGAAATGGAGAAGCATCATCTTACGGAAACTTAGGAAGTGTGTTTAAATCCGTTGGTGAATATGACAAAGCTAGAGAATATCTTGAGAAAGCACTTGCGATCAAAATTGAAATTGGTGACAGAAAGGGAGAAGCATCATGTTACGGAATCTTAGGAAGTGTGTTTCAATTCGTTGGTGAATATGACAAAGCTAGAGAATATCATGAGAAAGCACTTGCTATCAGAGTTGAAATTGGTGACAAAGAGGGAGAAGCAACAGATTACGGAAACTTAGGAACTGTGTTTGTATCCCTTGGTGAGTATGACAAAGCTAGAGAATATCTTGAGAAAGCACTTGCGATCAGAGTTGAAACTGGCGGCAGAAATGGAGAAGCATCATCTTACGGAAACTTAGGAACTGTGTTTCAATCCGTTGGTGAATATGATAAAGCTAGAGAATATCATGAGAAAGCACTATCGATCAGAGTTGGAATTGGTGACAAAAAGGGAGAAGCAACAGATTACGGAAACTTAGGAACTCTGTTTGAATCCCTTGGTGAGCATGAGAAAGCTAGAGAATATCTTAAGAAAGCACTTGCGATCAAAATTGAAATTGGTGACAGAAATGGAGAAGCATCATCTTACGGAAACTTGGGAATTGTGTTTCAATCCGTTGGTGAATATGATAAAGCTAGAGAATATCATGAGAAAGCACTAGCGATGAGAGTTGGAATTGGTGACAAAAAGGGAGAAGCATCATCTTACGGAAACTTAGGAACTCTGTTTCAATCCCTTGGTGAATATGACAAAGCTAGAGAATATCATGAGAAAGCACTTGCTATCAGAGTTGAAATTGGTGACAAAGAGGGAGAAGCAACAGATTACGGAAACTTTGGAACTTTGTTTCAATCCGTTGGTAACTATGTCATGGCCGAACGTCATTTTGAGACGGCAATTTCAATTAGTAAAGATATTAAAGACCTTCACTCAGAGCTGCAACATCTTTGTAACCTTACATTTTCAAAGTTATTACAAGAAAAGATGGAGGAAGCGTTTGAATGTCTACATTTGTGTGTTAATAAAAGCGAAGATTTGCGTGGGTTATTGGAAGACAACGATCAGTTTAAAATATCACTTTTAGACGTTTACGATTTTCCTTATCAGGTTCTAAGTAAGTTCTTTTGTTTTTCTGGACATCCTAACAATGCTCTTTATGTTTTAGAGCTATCACGGGCTAGAGCCCTAGCAGACTTGATGGCGAGTCAGTACTCTGTTGAAATGCAAATCTCAGCTAATCCCCAATCGTGGATTGGCAT
Source organism: Meandrina meandrites (assembly GCA_963693305.1). Lineage (NCBI taxonomy): Eukaryota > Metazoa > Cnidaria > Anthozoa > Scleractinia > Meandrinidae > Meandrina > Meandrina meandrites. The sequence goes on along the minus strand of OY855904.1, from coordinate 50,047,867 downwards.
TGAAAATATTATGAGAAAAGAAAGTAATTGTGCTTGCCTGTACATTTCCTATCATGTTCAAGATTTGTTTTTGTGGATTATCAAAACCAGCGGAGTCATTTATTTCCGTACGCTAGGAATAAACAAAAACCTTGCACCCAGCGGATTAACTGACAGTTTTGATGATTTTTTTACCAAATGCTTTCGCAGCTTTGGCACTTTACCCGAAGAGAATTGCGAAGATCGATCGTTAAATGACATTGAGTCAAAACTGAAACCATGCCAGGAAGAGAGCCACTCAGCTTGGCGACTCGTAAAGGATGACAATAAAGAAAGTCAAAATGAGGAATCGAGCATTTCTTTGTGTTACAGAATGCTCGTCGCTCCTGTGGCTGACTTACTCGAGGAACCCGAAATCATCATTGTTCCTGATCGGTCGTTAAACAAAGTTCCATTTGCAGCGTTAAGTGATAAATGTGGGAAGTTTTTATCAGAGACTTTCATGATCCGCATAGTTCCTTCATTGTCGACTCTCAAGCTCATTCAGGACAGTCCATCAGACCGTCACAGTCAGACTGGTGCACTGATAGTGGGTGATCCTGAGGTTGGCCTGGTACGTTATAAGGGATGTCGTAAGACCTTTTCACCATTACCTTGTGCAAGAAAGGAAGCAGAAATGATTGGAGAACTATTAGGTTTACAGCCCTTGTTAGGACAGTGTGCAACCAAGCAGGCGGTACTTGGAAGGTTGCATTCAGTTAGTCTGATACATTTTGCTGCACATGGTAATGCTGAAAGAGGAGAGATTGCCCTTTCCCCTCTACGCCCTACCAGAAAGATTCCAAAAGAAGAAGAGTACTTATTGACAATGTCTGACATTTCGAAAGTACGACTGCGAGCTAAATTGGTGGTACTTAGTTGCTGTCACAGTGGACGTGGACAGATTCGTGCCGAGGGAGTGGTTGGAATCGCTAGATGGTTCTTAGGATCCGGTGCACGTTCAGTACTGGTGGCATTGTGGGCCATACAAGACAGTGCAACAGAGCAACTGATGGGTTGTTTCTACGAGCACCTTGTTCGTGGGAAGAATGCTAGCGAATCTCTTCATGAGGCCATGAAGTGGATGAGAGGCAACGGCTTCACTAAGGTTTGCGAGTGGGCACCGTTCATGCTGATTGGAGATAACGTGACATTTGATTTTGCCAACTAAACATTTAACGATGGAATCAATGGCGACAAACTCCGCAAAAAAGACTAACGGGTTGCTGATTCACAGGATTTATTAAGGCGCTTTGTCTCTGCTTCATGGTTTTGGTTCTGGCATCTCGTGCGTACAAAATAGGATATCAGTAAAACAGTTGAACCTTTAAAGGGAAAATGTCTGAAAAAAGTTAATGCAAGGATAAACACAAAGAAAAATATTCATGTACAAGATTTGCCGCATTTTGATATTAAACCAAAATCATAATTCTACTCGTTAAGTGTTCCAAAATGCACCAAATGGCATTAGAGCGTGTTTCGATTTTCAACATTTTCCCGGGGAAACATGTCCCGGACTTCCCTGCGGAATTGGGCTCTGGCCCATTTTAATACATTACAATCAGTGCTAGCTTTTGGGCTCCCTCGCCTGAAAATTCATTCCTTCGGGTAAAATAGATATATTAATTACACAATTTTTCACTATAAACTGCTATTTACTTTTGAAATCCCCCACAGTAAATTAAATTTCTTAAAGTGAAAATTGTACAGAAGGTATTTTATGACATAAAATAAACTTTAAAATGGAAAGTAACGTTAAAGTACAAAAATTCTTGTACAGGCAATGGGCCCCGAAAAAATTATTGCAAGCTAAAAATCTCCCTCCTCCTTCACTTTTCTAATGGTCCGTCCCTTAATTATAAAAGTCCAAAAATTCCGCTGAAACTAAAATGTAAATATATCTTGAAGACACTGTAGTATTTAAATATTACTGTGTTAAAACTTCGCTATATCATGCATATTTTTTTATGAATAAATATTGGTCGCCGATGACGGCTAAATACAAATGATGAGTGAAAATAGAGTGATTATATAATAATAATTAAAGGCCCTATGTGCCACAACTGCTTTTTTTGAAGTGGCTATTAGCCACTGAACTCGGAAAATGAATTAATAAAACGAGGATTTAACAAATCGCAACGCGGTCTAGCCTACGTCGCGAGGCAGACTAATCTAAGCAATGGCTCCCAAAAGCTTCTTCTGGCGTCTCGCAGTCTTGTGGGTAGACAAATCATTGGTTAATAGTGAAGTTAAAATAAATAAATCGCTTTATTTAAGTGTCAATGTTTTTAGCACTGCTGTGCTTATTACGGCGACTATAAATAAAAAAAGCGAATATTGTAAATAGAACAGAAACTTGTTAAAAATCCCAACTGGAAGGAGGCTGACAAGTTTGTTATTTACAAAGCGTGGAGTAGTTGAATTCGGCGCGACCAAACACAAATCCATCTACTGGCTGGGAGGAAGATTTGATCCCGGGACCTTCTCCATGCACGTATTAATGCTCTTAATCAAAACTGTAACAGACTTCCAGCAGCCGGAAGAAGCAGGCAGGAAAAAAGTATATGGCGCAGCTCTGTTTTTTTTTTTTTTTTTGGGCGGGGGGAGGGGGGGGGGGGGGGGGGCGGGGCGAAACTCTGATCAATATAATTATTTTTAATTTTCAGCTTGCGATACAGTTTGGGATAAACTGTTCTGCTGTCAGCCAATCATATGCGAGTATTTACGGGAACAGTTTTATTTTAAGATTAAAAGGACCTCTAGCCCGTGTAAGATCTGTTTTTTTTTTTTCAAAGACTTAAAAATTCTTTTGGATTTTGTTTCGGGGCTACGTGGGGGAAGAAAGGGATTGTAATCGAAAGAAATTATTCGTTTCAAAAATGGTTGGAAATGGAATGGACTCTCACATTTAACGATACCGAAAACTCCTAAACATGCAAACTGTTGCCAAATGAACATCGAAAATATCTTTTAAAATTGTACCGTGCGGAGTGAGAGGTGTGGGTGGGTGGGTGGGGAGATAATTTGTGTTTCATATTTGAGAGGAAGGCTTTATTTCTGGGCGAAGAACTAGTTTCAAAGTGATACAGTGGAATTCTGATCTCTCGTACTCTAAGGGGAACGAAAAATTGGTTCACGAAATCAGTAGTTTGAGAAATCGGAAGTAAAATGGCAGAGTTTGACTGAGAGAAGTAAATCAAAGGGAAAGACTTTTGATACATGAATTGTTTTATCAGGAGGTTCAAGTAATTGGGATTTCACTGTAATATTGCGCATTTTTTGAAGCGCTAATCGTTCTTCCGTTGTGTGACTTTCCTGGGTTGCGCGGAAACATTTTCTTGCAGGCAGGTCTGTGACGGAAATAAAGAAAAGCATCAGTTGGAAGATATTTGCTGATGTACCGCCAGATTCTCACAACTAGCATAAAATGAAACATATGGTAATCAGTAATGGGAATTCAGATTTGGAGCATCGTTAGGATTTGCTTTTGTAACCTACGTTGGCTCATATAAGTCATGGGGCGCAAAAAAAAAATCATGCGTTCTGATCAAACTGACAAGTTGCGCGTTACTAATCTAGATAAGCGTGAATTGCTAGTTTTTTTTCTTGGGATTTGTTTGTCTTTTTGTTTTGACTTTAACTAATGCCACACACCACAAAACACTTCTAGCGAAAAACAGTTACCCAATACAAATTAAAACTTCGATACCTTCTAAGACCAACCGTGCCCAGCTTGATATGAAATCTGTGAAAACTCAGTGACCGCTGTTTGTTGTTGTAGACCTTGGTTCATCTGTTCGAGCGCCCTTTTAAATAAACTACACTGTGCAAAGCAAAAAAAAATTCTAGCGTATTCTTACATTGAATACGCTATCGCGATGCCATGGAATCGTAGAGTATTCAAGACGCACACAATATGTGAGATACCCCTGAAATATTCGTATCAAATATATATGGCTGAATACGCTCTGTGCAAAATCGTTCGTGAATCGTTTATGTATCGCGTAAAAGTCTTAAAGCCTGTTTATTCGTATCGCGTAAATATATTTAATAACGCAATTCAAAATTCGCTAAGGCGGTTTATTTACCTTTATTACATCTATTTTGAAATCTCTTGTGATCCTTACAATCTGATTGGATCTCAGCAGTGCGATTTATTCACGAATCACACTACTTTTTGCTCTAAGTCGCATCTTTTCCCAGCCAATAAGAAATAAACTCTAAACAAAACAACCAATCAGATTTCAAGGCTTGTTTAACGTAACCAATCAAATTGTAAGAAGATGAGAGAAAGAAAATGCAGTGCACCATTGTTTGCTCAAAATTGCATCTTTTTTATTTGCTGGATCAATAAAATATCGGTATTGATTAAAATCATGCAGTTAAGCGTTTAAATTCTACAATTTCAAAATGGATGTAATAGAGTGGTAGTTGAACTTCGCGTCGTGCAATTTTGGTCTGAAATCATACATGCGATTTCAAATCGAACTCGCGCTGCGCGCTTGTTCGATTTTGAAATCACGCGTATGGTTTCAGACCAAATTGCACTCTACTCAGTTCAATTACCATTACTTATCAACTTCCAGTTCATAATTAACTAAGTGCTTCACTTGCCTGTCGACACAGCACAACAGTTTCCTCAGAAACCAAAACCGTAAAGCATCGTAAAAATGCGTCTAGTCAATGCATCTTTAGTGAAGCAAGTTTGCCAAGTTTGGTTTCGTACTTCTTTGACATGCATTTCCTTATCTCAGAAAACTAATTATTTTCGAGGTTTCCTTACATTTACATAAGACAAACATCTGACCCTCACCTCTCTTGAAATCTGCAAGAAAGCGACCGTTTAGGTATTAGAACCATAGGAAGAATTAGAGAATATCTGCCTCGCAGATCAATTATTTACCTCAGCCTTCACGATATTTTGCTCAACCTCGTCCAATAATTGCATATTTTTCGCAAATAAAAGGACAGGAAGAGCTAAACTCGCTTTCCATATACCTTCTTGATGTCATTCTCCGACATTTGACAATTATTGTCCTCACGAGAAGCGAAAGAACTCGGCCGTACTTGAATCTTTGAACTCCGAAAGTTGGAATTTTGGTGGTATTCAGTTATTGTCGCCTGACCCAGACCTGAGAAATTCCTGCTCTGCATTTTGACAATGTTACTCACGTCCGCCTTTTCGTCAACAAAAAATATATACGAAAGCGATATGCGGGACCATTCCACATTGCGTCATGACAAGGTTTAAAATTCAGACTCGACTCATTCATACCCACCCTAACAGGCCCTCATCAATGCCGACCGAATCATCTCGTTAGGTTGCGATCAGATGAAGCGCGCTGTCAAAAACTGTGTTTTCGGAAATTTCGATGCTGTACATACACACCGCTGACGCGAAATGGTTTCGAACGCTCTTCAGCTTAAAGCGGGTCGCACAAAGAACATGCAGAAACAGAGAAAAAGAAACCAGCTGGTAGATAGTAACTGAAGAAAGGAGAGTAGAAACGACTTTTAAAACTGCAACGCGAACGTACAGCAGTAGATGACCCTAGAGGCGGAATAGAAACGGATTCCCGATTATCGAACCATTCCGACAGTAACGCATTATTTTTGATCGGATCGATCCCACGGCCACAGTTACTTTCATAATGGCAATTAACAACTTTTTATTTCCACTGCCATTAAGGATATGAATTTTATGTTCGGGTGACAAAAGCAATATCTCACTTATATTGTTTTGCCACCCGAACATAAAATTCATATGTTCGAGCCGACGTGTGATATCCTCGATATATTTTCTACCAGAAAGCTTAGTGACACAGAACCCTGGTAGAAAAACCTGAAGATGAAAATCGTTCAAATTGAACGCCTTTCCGAACTGTCGCTGCTTACATAACTCGGCACGCCAGCAGAGGGGTTTAAGTTTGGTACCATTTCTATTGGGCAATTTGGGGAAGTGCGTTTCTTTCTGGTGTGGAGGAAGTCACGGCTTTTTGACTATTTGCAGAACCGAGGCAATTTTGCTACAACATTCTGGTAATAAACATCGGTGATTATTTTATCATGTGAAAACATTCTGTCTTGTTTATGCGTCTCAGCCACAAGTGCCAAGTTTTCCACGCTTCTCAAAGTGATTATAAAATTAGTTGCTTCGCGCGAAAAAAATATTCGGCGTCACACTGTCTGTCAGCGTCGGCTAGTCAAAAATTTAGTTTCTCTAATAATCCCGCTTACAAAATGCAGATCTGAGAAAACGTTAAAAATACCTTTCCTAAAAACGGTTTCGTCCGCGTACAAGTTTGCTGCAGAACAATTTTTTTTCGTCGCCAGCTGAGAGTTAATCGCAAAACAGGTACCAAACATTATAAAGTCATTTTGTTCACACCAGGTTAACGGCAATTCGTTCAAATTTTAAAGCTAATTAAACACAACAGAGTCTAACTGTCAGAAGTTAAAACTAATAGTTAATTAATTAGGAAACAATTTTGCCCAGCTTTCAAACTGTACATGTATAGAATAGCATCTTGTGAAGTCGTGAATGCATATGAACATTTTAGAGGGTTCCTTAACATACGCACCAAAGAAAAAATATTTTCAGTTTCGTTTGCTCGAGCTCAATACAAGTATATATGGTGCACTACCTTCGACAAATTGATCTCAATTATGAAGGAGTTTTAATAAACAAGTAAGATCTTGTTTCAATTACTAGAGTATATCCTCTTTACAGCTGTTATTAAAAACTAGCCATAATATATTGCAATTCCTGAGTTTTGATTGGTTTACAGGCTATGGCATATGCAATTATTCCACTCGCGCTTGTTGGATATGAGTTAGTTATAGCCAACGTGGCGCTTAACGCGTCTCGTTGACTGTCTACCATCTCATATCCAATACGCGCTCTTGGAATAATTGTTAAATAACCCACACATTCAAGAAAACGGTCAAACACAAATTGCAGTTAGCACCGGGGCCTTTAAGGATTAGTAGGAACTCCTGTATAAAAAAAAACACTTACAAAGTACAAGCGGACGTCTTATTAGCGAAAGCAAAGCTGCAAACTGAAGCTGTTTTCTCAAAGCTCCGTTACATCCTCAGCCTCAAGGCAAGCTTAATTTTCAGACCAGCCAGGAACAATGGCGAACTTCACTGGACAAGGAAACTACACAAGCAAACTGAACCAAACACTCATGATCAGCGAACCACCAGCAGGCATAACTAAATTTTTTTCAGCTTTGAACATTTTTCTTTCCATCACCGCTGCTGTGGGCAATGCTCTAATCCTGGTTGCTCTAAAGAATGTCTCTTCTATTCATCCTCCGACAAAGCTTTTCTTTCGATGTCTAGCAGTCACTGATCTTTGCGCTGGTCTTATTCTGCAGCCACTCTATGCAACCAACATTATTTTTAGTACAATAAAGATGAACGAGAATGTGCTGAACCACGTTTTCAATATTTGGGGAGCTTTGGGTATGGCCTTGTGTAGCCTATCTGTCGCGACCTCGAGAGCAATAAGTATAGACAGACCTCTCGCCCTGTTGCTGGGAATCAGATACAGACATGTCGTAACATTAAGCCGAGCTCGTGTTTTCATAACTTGTTTTTGTTTAATCGTTCTTCCTTCAGGTGGATGGCTTTGGGTGTGGAGAAGTGATATCGCCAATAAGGTAGCCTCTGTTGGCGCAATACTTTGTGTGGGAACTTCGATTTTCTGTTACGTGAGGATACCTCTCAAACTACGACATCAACAAGCCCAAGTACAAAACAATGTCCCCCACGGACAACAGAGCGCAGAAGGGATTCCACTAAACATAGCAAGATACAAAAAGACAGTTTCCAGCATTATGTGGGTGCAGTTTGGATTAGTTGCCTGCTATCTTCCGTGGATCATTGCGGCTGTGCTAGATGTGAATGGAATAAAACACGACGTGGCTTGGTTTGCTGTAGCAACTCTGCTATTCTTAAACTCATCTTTAAACCCGATACTGTACTGTTGGAAAATCAGAGAAGTGAAACAAGCAGTTAAAGGACCCATGTTGTTGCAGGACCCATGTTGATAGCAGTTTTTTATAACTGAAATGGTCATCCTGCATAAATATGTTTTTATTATTATTATTATTAAAGACACAATCAGGCAGCTTTCCTGTTTTTAAAAGACTGGCTGTGTGGATCGACATAAGGAGGAAAAGAGTTCAATTGACAGTTCCCAGAAAGCGCCAAAACGGAACGGTATCAAATACATTACTTGTACATGTAATGCTTAAATTTACCTTCAAATCGAACTGGAAAAGATGGAGACAGCGCTACCAGAGGACACAACGAAAGATGAGCTACACAACCGTGGACAAATTAGGATGCGCATTCTACTAGCCATATACATTTGACCCAAATATCGTTTTAACTTTAATCTAGTTGGGAATAGGTTGCAAAACAGACATTACAGTTTATACTGATTTCTCTTCGGATGAGTCCAAAGCTGGGCAGAATTAATGCAAGAGTCCTTCTTGCCTATAACACAAAAACAGCACAACCCAACAAATTACAAGGTCAGCTGCTGCACTCGAAAGATCTACAAGCTAGAGTAGACCAGCTCACATCCACAACATATCCAATCATAGTGACTAAGGCTCTATTCCGTGCAGTAATTAGTAAAAAAACTAATTGTAGTCAAAAGTGTAGGAATAAAAAAATGCGTTTCATAATCCAGTGGAAGCACTGTTGTGAAATTTAATGACAAATGACTCTTATTTGACACAGTTTTTATTGATGAACTTTAGGCAGGTGAAGTCTTGCATATTTTTTTTGCAAATTGCTGGACAGTTTTAAAGGACGGCATGTTTATGAGAAACTCAAATTTTGATTTCAGATCACCTTCACTAGCAACGGGAAGTGTTTGGAGAAAAGTTATTTTGACAAGCCCACGCTACTAGACTGCGCAACGAAAAATGTTTATTTTGTCAACGGCAAAACATTTACCTTTTAATTAGACTTTCTACAAATCGAGTTCAGGCAGCGCTGAGCACGAGAGAGCGGAACTTCTGAACTAGAAGCGTACGGCTTTGAGAAAGTCTAGGTTTTACGGCTTTTTGGGGAATATCTTACACTCTTACACTGAGGAGTGGCAATACGATTCTTTCCATTGAAAACCTTAAGTTTGTTAAAAAATTCTGTGAACGATACTGTCTTTGCTGTCTTTATTGTTTGAAACCAAATACAACCAACTGACAGATCTATTAGTTTCAACCCACGTATGCAAGAAAACGGTCAAACACAAATTGTAATAAACACCAGGCTTTTAAGGATTACTAGGGTGTCCTGTATTAACATTAGGGACCTTACGAAACCACGACGGCAACGCTGACGACAACGTCGACTAAAAAATGTATTTATATTCCTTAACATTTTCGCAATTATTCTCAATTTTTTAGGGCGTTCATTTTTGTCAGAACTGACCTCTAGCTGAATATGTAAGCGCATTATTAAATTCAAAATAAAAACAAGAAAAATTCGTCGTCGTAGTTCACGTTCTCCAGACTACGCAAGACTTGGCAATTTCACGTCGTTGTTTTGCAGAGGACGACAAAGAAATGTACCAAGATGGAAAATGCACGTGCTAAGCTATTTTATTATATGGACGAGAGTGTTTTACTGGGAACTAAACCACTCGTAGAATCCGTACGCCACTCCATCCGGGACTCGAGTGGCGTATTTTCCGTATGACACGCTTGCGAGTGTCATATCGCTCATTGACGTCACGATTCGCGCCATTTCTACTTTGTTGAATGAACTTGGTTTCTTGTGCCATTCAGGTTTGTTGTGAGCAAGCATCGACAAGCAGGTTTAATTTGTTTAATTAAGCGACGAGAAAGAATGAGTTTTCCGAAAAACTCAAGGACGAGAGCATGACTGAATGGAAACCTTGACGATTTCAAGGCTTTTAGAGAGAATTCTTCGCAAGGAATTTCACAAAGTGCAAGATGTTGTAAAGAAGAAAACAAAAGCAGTTGAAAACTATCGGCCATTAAGACATTGCCGCATCGGATTCAAGTCAAAGTCAGTGATGTTTTCAGTTTTTACGTGTTACGATATTTAGTTGAGAAGTATTTCATGTACATGTATTTTGTTTGATCGGAATTCAGTTGGTGTTTCTATATCCTGGACACGGGTGCTTTGTGTTTTCTATGAAGACGAACGGTGATTTGTAAAACTTGCTCCATTTTTCAAAAACAATGAAATAAAAATCGGCACTTTCAATTACATCTGGTCTCCATATAATAAAAACAACATTACACGTTAGCTCAAAGATATGAATTTTATGTTCTCGTGGCAAAAACGACATCTCACTCGTTCGCTGCGCTCACTCGTGAGATATCGTTTCTGCCACTCGAACATAAAATTCATATCTTCTCGCCACCGTGTAATATCCTCTATGTACTGCTCATTAAGCCTTTTGTTTGGCGACGTTCTCGTTGCAGTCACCGTCGTGGTTTCGTAAGGTCCCTACTAACAAAGCGAAAGCGGACGTCTTATAAGCGACTTATAAATTCATCATTTCCCTAACAAAGCGGCAAGCTGAAGATGTTTTTGATATTTTCAGTTTCGTTTGCTCGAGCTCAATACAAGTATATATGGTGCAATACCTTTGACAAATTGATCTCAATTCTGAAGGAGTTTTAATAAACAAGAACGATCTTGTTTCAATTACTAGAGTATATCCTCCTTTACAGCTGATATCATTAATTGTTATTAAAAAAAACTAGCCATAATATATTGCAATTCCTGAGTTTTGATTGGTTTACAGGCTATGGTATATGCTTTTAATAAAACAATTATTATTATCAATATACGCGGCCAAATTGAAAACCGCCCTCTTGAAAACACGCGCTTTGCGGGCCGCAAGTGACTCCTAGCGGGCCGTTATTGCATTAACGGCCCTGCAGCTGATTGGTTCTCGGTTCATCATCCGATGAATATCAACCAATCAGGTTACGTTTAATGACGCGGGAAAACCATTCAGGTGCGAACAGCTTGCGTACAGCAGCTAGCGTACAGCAAGTTTTGAAGTAAAAAAAGTCTTGAACAGTTTCTCGCTGAGCGGATATTGTTCGGAAAGAAAAATCAAAGTCTATTTGTTATGAATATGACAAAATGCAGCTAAAAAATTCGGATTTAGAAGCAAAAGCACAAGGCGAAGATACAAAGAGAGCAACTTCTTGTTGTCTTACGAGAAACGAAACACAACAAAGCATCGGTTCACTTCATTTTGTGTTTGTCGGGTCGAGCTAAGCATTGCGGGGATTTTACGCCGAGGCTCAACTGGAAAATGTAAGTTCGTAAATTGTTATTATCCATTTATTTTCAGAGACACAGCAGCTCTTTTCAACTACACCGATACAAAACATGGGCCTCAGTGTAGCATAGCACAAAATTTTCAACGCGAAGTACTTGTATTATTGAACATGTAAAGCTCATTAAATGTGTTAGTTTCCATGTATATCTGGATATCTTCGCGCTCGGGCCGCAAATGACACTACGCGGGCGCAAATAAACAATATTCCCTCAAAAAGTCATTTTATTGTCCTATTCCACTCGCGCTTGTTGGATATGAAATCGTTATAGCCAACGTGGCGCTTAACGTGTCTCGTTGACTATCTACCATCTCATATCCAATACGCGCTCTTGGAATAATTGTTAAATAACCCACACATTCAAGAAAACGGTCAAACACAAATTGTAATAAACACTAGGCTTTTAAGGATTACTAGGGTGTCCTGTATAAACACTAACAAAGCGGAAGCGGACGTCTTATAAGCGACTTATAAATTCATCATTTCCCTAACAAAGCTGCAACCTGAAGATTTTTTTCTCAAAGCTCAAAGCTCCATAACCTCGTCAACTTCAAGACAATCCTATTTTCAGACCACCCAATGGCGCACATTACTGGACAAGGAAACTACACAAGCAAACTGGACCCAGCACTCGGAGCACCACCAGCAGGCATAGCTGAATTTTTCTCTGCTTTGAACATTTTTCTTTTCATCACCGCTACTGTGGGCAATGCGCTTATCCTCATAGCTCTAAAGAATGTCTCTTTTATTCATCCTCCGACAAAGCTTTACTTTCGATGTCTAGCGATCACTGATCTTTGCGTTGGTCTTATTGTACATCCGCTCTCCGCTACCATCATGATTTTTCTTACAATAAATATGAACGTGATTGTGCTGAACCGCCTTTTCAAAATTTGGGGAGCTTTGACTGTAACTTTGTGCGGCATATCTGTCGCGAGCACAACCGCAATAAGTGTGGACAGACTTCTTGCCCTGTCGCTGGGACTGAGGTACAGACATGTCGTAACATTAAGGCGATCTTGTTTTGTCATAACTGGTGTTTGGTTAGTTCTCCTCCATTTGGATGGCTCTGCGTGAAGAGAATTGATATCGCCTTGAAGGCAGCCACTGTTGGCGCAACACTTTGTCTGGTGACTTCGATTTTCTGTTACACGAGGATTCATCTCAAGCTACGACATCAACAAGCCCAAGTAGAAAGCAATGTTTCCCACGGACGACAGAACGGAGAAGGGATTTCACGAAACATAGCAAGATATAAAAAAATTGTTTCCAGCATTATGTGGGTGCAGTTGGCATTAGTTGCCTGCTATCTTCCGTGGGTCATTGCGGCTGTGCTAAATGCGAATGGAATAAAAAAACGACGTGGCTTCGTATGCTGCAATAACTTTAGTCTACTTTAACTCATCTCTAAATCCAATCGTGTACTGTTGGAAGATCAGAGAAGTGAAACAAGCAGTTAAAGACACAATCAGGCAGTTTTCCTGCTTTTGAAAGACTAGCTTTGTAGATCGGCATAAAGTTGAACATTTTAAGTGACAGTTTCCAAACAGCGTGAAGACTTCATTACGGTATCTAATCATATAAATTTGCAATAGTCAAAATGTCCTTGAAATCGAGCTGGGTAACATTGAGACAGCGCTACCGGGGAACTTAACGCGAACAATAAACTGCAAAACCGTGGACATCTAAAAGAGTATCCAAAAATTATTTACTTCACCAAATTTGATGGTTATTGGTTTAAACGCAAAGGCATGGTACACTTTTAAAATAAGAGAGCTTAGTATGGATTGGAGGACGCCTGTCCCTCCAATCCATACTAAGTGTACCATGCCTTTGGGTTTAAACCAATAACCGTCAAATTTGGTGAATCTACTAATTTTTGGATGCTCTTTCAGATGACGTTCCCCATTTTTCAATTCAATCGATATTGAATGTTTGTACCGAAGAGAAAATATGTTCGTACCCAGTTCCCTGCTCGTTTAGAACATGGCTAATAGCCAATGCACAAAAACTGCTCGTGTCATTGTTGAAAAAATCCATCTTCATTATTTATTACCGAGCTTAAAATTTACCATCTTTATTATTTACTACACACTTGATGATTTCGACATTGCTGATCCTAGCAGTATGCAGGACGCGTGTCACATATCAACCTAGTAAATGGCCCAGTTCACCACGATTCTCTTGTAGCTCAGTTGGTTAGAGCGCCCAACCGGTATCTGGGAGGCCATGGGTTCGATTCCCGTCGTGGACTCAGAATTTTTCTTTGTCCCATGCTCGTGTCATTGTTGAAAAAATCCATCTTCATTAAGAATAAATATTTAGCAAATGGATAAATTAATTGACTGCTTGTAAATGAATATCAGTCACGTAAGCACAAACTTTCCCTGGCGGAAATATTAGCCATTAGTAGGTAACTCTACAACATTTAGACGGAATTCTCCACCATTTCGCTGATGCCCTTTTATAAAGCTGGGCAGAGTTAAAACAAGAGTCCTTCTTGCCTATAACACAGCACAGCGCAACAAAACACAAAGACCTCTGCGGCACTCGAAAAAACTACAAACTAGAGTAGACCAGCTCACATCCACAATATATGCAACCAGAGTGAATAAGGTTCTATTCCGTAATTAGTAAAAAGAAAGAAAATGATTGCAGTCAAAAGAGAAGAAATAAAAAATGCATGCGTTTCATAATCCAGTGGAAGCACTGTTGTGAAATTAACTGACAAAATGACTTTTGCAAGGTATTTATTTCCACTGCAAGTTCGTCCATCTGAAATGATAAACTTTAGGTTGGTATTTTGTAAATTTCAAAGCATTTTTAAAGGACTTCATGTTTTCGAGAAACTCAAATTTCGATTTCAGATCACCTGCCCTTACAAGGGTAAGTGTTTACAGGAAATAGTTTCTTGATTTAAAATTGCTACAAGCCTGCAATTTTGGATCAGATCGAGAAACTAGAGAATTTCATGACAGAAGACCTCGCACCATGTGACTCCAAATTCGCGCAATGATTGGATAATTGCTTGTTTTGATCAGCGGATCTCAACATTTCTAAAAGTGGACATGATCTTTGACTGATTAACGGCTAATATTTTTGGCATTTTTACGGCTAACGGTTTTTTCCGTTACGGTTAACGAAGTGTCAAAAAATTAATTTCCATTGTTTTAAAAAGTTAAAAATTAATCAGTTTTATCGTTGTAAACATATTCAAGGTCTTACAACCATTCTGGGATAAAAAAAAGTGGATTTCATAATTATTGTAGATATAGTAAACTGCTATAATAAACTACATCTTCCACTCCCATGCTGCTGTAGAAAAAATCTACAAAATAACAGAATTTTTAATTACTGTGAAAGCAAGGAGCAACCATTTTATACAGGTACACGTGTAACCCATGTCATACGTGTTCTTACTTATATGTGTTATAGCGTATATCGTATATACTTGTTATATCCTTTAATATAACCATCGAAACTAAGTCAATTCATACATTAAGGGCGCGTTTGTTTGGGAATATTCTGGAATAAGAATATATTCTGGAATATATTCCAGCTATTCTGCTTCTGGGAGCAGAATACCTGGAATAGAAATCCAAGTATTCCGGAATAGAAAGAGCAGCCAAACGAACGCTAACTTGCATTATTCCAATTATTCTTATTCCGGATTGATCCCAAACGAACGCGCCCTAAATTGAAAAAGATCTGAAAATAGTCAGACCCTTCTGATAGTTTCCGTTTGCCGAATTAAGAGGGTCCTTCTCAATTCCAGATCTAGAGCAGTTGCTAAGGGATTGTCAAAGATGGTTTATGGTAGCAAGCCATTTTGGAGCCTTTGGTAATGGTGAATGGTGAATTTATTTTTGTTTTGGTGGGAGGGGGAGGGAGAGGGGGAGAACACGCGTTAAAAGATGATATTGCGCGTAATTGATGCCAGTCATGAATTAGAATCTAAAATCCCCAAAACTTGCATGGAGAAGAAAAGGAAGAGTTCCTATTTTTGGAAAGAACTGGAGATAACATAGTCTTCTTCAAAAAATCTTCACATAATATCTTGAGTCTTTCACTTTCGTAGCATTTCGAGGCGAGACATTTTTTAAGGTTAACAATTTTTACCGGTAACATTTAAAATTTTCCAATTTTCACGCCTAACGGCTAAGTTTTTGACCGGTGTTACGGCTAACGGTTAACCCCATTAACAGCCTCATGTAACCATGGGTCAACCATAGTGACTAATACCTGATTCACACCAACAAAACATGCTTAGTTAAACCAGGTTAAAGAAAATGAAAATCAGCAACAGAGAATTGACAGACTAGATTGTACATAGGGTTCAAGTTTGCTCTAACTTGTGCTTTCATTGTGCCAAATTTGAAGTCGATAAATATCAGTCAGCAACTTCCATGAAGAAAGCAATTTTAAACCGTGTTTAACTAAACAACTTTTAACCCTTTAACCGGCAAATTTATTTGTGTTTTTTAAGAGTTTTTCTGAGCATAGGCAGTCTCTACAATTTCGTGATCGCATATAAGAAGTTTAATTGAAACTATGCGCTGTTTAGTAACACCGAGGGCTCAAATTTTCATTGTGACGTCAGCATTCGATCGTTGCTTGCTCGATAAGCCGAGCAGTTCGGCTCAAATCTGGTAAGTTTTCGGTTTATAAGTGTTTTTAGAGCCATTTTCCACTGCAGAGGCCCCCAGGCTGGCATCATGAAGCTTGAATGGTGGGTAGAGGCAAACTTCTGAAAGAAACCAGGAGTGAGAGATGATTTGACGGTGATTGGAACGCCAAAACTATATGTATGGAAACATGGTTGTTCATGAGTGAAGTTGTCTCTCTGGCCGTTCTGTGGCTGGATTCCAAGACCCACCAAGGCAATTTGGACGAGATTTGACTTCTAAAGAATGCAATCGGTGCAATATTTTGCCGGTAGAATTTGCTGGCTCGACACTTATAAAAAACACGTGAAATGGTTGCATGCCGCTGAAGTGTCTAATTTCCCAAGCATTCCTTTCGGTCAGGTATAGGAGAATCTGGGGGTTGGCAAGCATAGCTCTAATCGAATGGTAATTGTTCAGTCCGTTGAAGGTTTGATGGCAAATTTTCTTACTGAACGAATGCTTGACGTCTGCTGTAAATGCAACATTTTAGATTTAGAATTGTTTTTTTATTAAAAAATTTGAAGGCAAAGATGTGTGTTTTTTGTTGTTTTCGAATGAAGTAGAAAATGAGCATGTTTGGATTTCCTGCAGAACAAATAGCCATATGAAACGAAAAGCCAGAGCTATAGCCAGTTAATTGGCTTTAAACGCTTCAAAATTTATCACTTTGTCGTAACAAGAGATTATTCAGGCCCGTAGGGTGGATTCTGTTGAGGGGGGTTCTTTTATTTTTTGGGAGGTATTTTTATCGCCGGAGGCGCTTACACGAGCGCCGAAGGCGCTAACTTCTAGGGGGGTCTTTGAGCATGCCCTCCCAGAAAATTTTGCAAATTTAGGTTCTCTCAAGTGCCATTTCCTGCATTTTGACATCATTCCTGAGGTGGGGTGCATTTCCTTCAATATTAGCTCTTCGGAAAGTAATTTTCATTTTAAAAAATGCTGAAATGTTCAAAAATGAGTGTGTGCGTCTAGACAGTTTTCAAAACACAAATATTAAAGTAACATGCAGGGTGGATGAGTGGACAAGAAATTGAAAGAATGATGAAATATGATGAATTATCTGACATCAATTAACCAATCCAAAAGATTAGAACTTCTCATTATAGTGCCAAAATGTTGCGGCTTCCTCCGATAATCCTGGCAAGGAAGGTAGTTGTCCGTGTAATCGACCGGTCATAAATTCAGTTGAGTTGCCTTTGTATTCACGTTGGTATATTATTAGTGCTTAGAACTTACACGAGTAATTCCTTTCCCGCCCATCCCTCCCGGGCCAGAGAGGTTTATTCACCGATTTTGTATGTTATTACTGCTTAGTGTCTGCTTGCTTTACGAATAAACTTCTCTCTCAGCCAACAAAGGAATCTCTGTTTTATCGGTGTGTTGTCTGTTTATTGCGTTACATGGGGGAATTGACCGGTCACAGTCTTTTGATTGTTTTATGACGACTTCAAAACTTTTAGGGGGTTCGTTCGAACCCCTCGAACCCCCCCCCCCCCCCCCCCCACCCTACGGGCCTGTTATTACTATCATATCTCCAGATCTGTGAAAGCTGCAGATTTTCAAAACATTGCTGGTGCTTTTCGTACAAATATGTACGATTGCCGGTTAAAGGGTTAAACATGTTTAAGCTTTGGTGTGAATGGGGTATAAGGTTCTATTCCGTAATTAGTAAATAAAAAATGTTTGTAGTTAAAAGTGTTCATAATCCAGTGGGAGCACTGTTGGGAAATTAACTGACAAAATGACTTCTATTTTTTTCGCCCACTACCTCTCGGAACGAGTTACTTCATTGGTTCATCAAACAATAGATAACAAGTCATAACAATGCCCCTACCCTGAATAACAATAGAGGAAGTGTTTACAGCGGGCGAATGAAAATAGGGGTTCCAGCGAGGTAGTGTCTCACTGTGTATTTTACGCGCTTTTTATTTTCACTTCAAGTTTCTCCATTTGAAATGATGAACTTTTTGCTGGTGAAGCCTTGGATATTTATTTTGTAAATTTCAAGAAATTTTTAAAGGCCTTCTTGTTTACGAAAAACTCAAATTTCGATTTTCGATCACCTGCACCAAAAGGGGAAGTGTTTAGAGGAAATTAATTCTTGATTAGCCCACGCCACTAGACTGCGCAACGACAAATGTTTATTTTGCCAAGAGCAAAACATTTTACCTTTTAAATAAGACTTTCTACAAGTCGAGCGGGCCCTCTGAACTAGAAGAGAACAGCTTTGAGAAAGTCTAGCTTCTTTCATGGTTTTGGGGGGAATTTTGTGCAAAGCAGAGGCATTTTTGCCACAGTATTCTGGTAATAAACATCGATAATTATTTTGTCATTTGAAAGCATTATGTCTTGTTTGTATTGTCTCAGCCTCGTGTGCCAAATTTTTCGCACTTCTCAAAGCGAACGTAAAATTAATTGCTTCCCGCAAAATAAATGAATATTTGGCGTCACAGTCAGACAGCGTCGGCTAGTCAAATATTTAGTTTCGCTAAAAGATACACGCTTACAAAATGCAGGTGACCTGATAATACTTTAAAAATGCCTTACCTAAAAACGGTTTGTCCTGTACAAGTTAAAACACACTTTTGCTGCAGAATATAATTTTATCGATCGTTAGTTCAGAGTGAATCGCTAAGGTGCAAAACATTATCTGTCGTTTCGTTCTAACCATGTTAACGGACCACCGCTGAAAGTTTAAATCTAATAGAACACAACAGATGCTAATTTTCAGAATTTAAAACTAATTAGGGAACAATTTTGTCCGGCTTTAAAACTGTGTGTTTAAGCATCCTGCAAACATTTTAATATTCACATTTTTAAAAAAAAAATATTAACAATTTTTTGTGCGTATTGTATTCAGGAACAATTTTATATGTATGGTGCACTACCTTTGACAAGTTGATGACAATTTTGAAGGATTTTAATAATCAAGCACGATCTTCTTTTAATTTCTAGAGGATAACCTGTTTGCAGCTGTTGTATGGGTCTTATTGAATTGATAGACTCGAAAATACTCTAAACCAAAGTAACAGCAGAATATGAAATGCTACAATTCGTTCCATTTAAACCTTTTGTTGAAAAGATCTGTGATCGATGCTATTCTTGCTGTCCTTATTGTATGAAACCAAAATGCAACCAATTGACAGATCTATCACTTTCAATTCACGTATTCAAGAAAACGGTCAAACACAAATTGCCATTAACACCGGCCCTTTTATTTATAAATGATAAATAGGAAGTCCTGTATTAACACCCACAAATTGCAAGCGGACGTCTTACTAGTGCAATTAAATTCATCATTCCACTAACAAAGCTGCAAGCTGAAGCTGTTTTCTCAAAGCTCCGTCATCTCCTCAGCCTCAAAGCAAGCTTTAAAATTTTCAGGCTACCCAGGAACCATGGCGAACTTTGCTGGACAAGGAAACTACGCAAGCAAACTGAACCAAACACTCATGATCAGCGAGCCACCAGCAGGCATAGCTGAATTTTTTTCAGCTTTGAACATTTTTCTTTCCATCACCGCTACTATGGGCAATGCTCTGCTCCTTTTAGCTCTAAAGAATGTCTCTTCCATTCATCCTCCGACAAAGCTTTTTTTTTATGTCTAGCAGTCACTGATGTTTGCGTTGGTCTCATTGCACAGCCGCTCTTCGCTGCCTGCATGATTTTTCTTACAATAAAGATAAACGTGAATGTGCTGTACTACGTTTCCAGAACTTGGGTAGCCCTGAGTGTAACGTTGTGTGGAGTATCTGGCTTGACCTCGACCGCAATTAGTGTGGACAGACTTCTCGCACTGTTACTGGGACTGAGATACAGACATGTCGTAACATTAAGGCGAGTTCGTGTTGTCATAACTTGTTTTTGGTTAATTGCTTCTGCATGTGGATTAATTTGGGTGTGGAGAATTGGAATTTTCAGCATTTCGACACCTTCCGTTATCGTAGTTGTTTGTCTGGTAACGTCGATTTTCTGTTACACGAGGATCCATCTTAAGCTACGACATCAACAAGCCCACGTGCAAAACAATGTCCTACACGCACAACAGAACGCAGAAGGGATTCCACTAAACATAGCAAGATACAAAAAGACAGTTTCCAGCATTATGTGGGTGCAGTTGGCATTAGTTGCCTGCTATCTTCCGTGGATCATTGCGGCTTTGCTAGATGTGAATGGAATACAACATGAAGTGGCTTCGTTTGCTGTAATAACTCTACTCTACTTGAACTCATCTCTGAACCCGATGTTGTACTGTTGGAAAGTCAGAGAAGTGAAACAAGCAGTTAAAGGCACAATCAGGCAGTTTTCCTGTTTTTAACTGAAGACTGGCTGTGAGAGTTGAGAGTTTCCAAATAGCGTCAAAAATTACGGCATCTCAATTCATAACTTGTAATGTTCAAAAGTGCCTTCAAATCGAACTGGGTAATATTAAGAGAGGGCTACATTACGAATAATAAACTGGAAAACCCTACTAAAAATGTGCCTTCTGCTACACACCCATTTGACGCAAACAGTGAAGCAAAAACTTCGTTTTAGGTTGCATAACAGACATTAACAATTATGTTTGTGTGTGTGTAACTTTATTTCAACACGGTAAAATCATCAGTTATGTTGATACCGCTTAAGATGAGTCCAAGCCTATTTACAGTCAGGTTTATAGCGGAGCTCCTGCGCGCGAAGCGCGCCAGCGCAGCACCATGGGTAAGAATTTTTGGTAAACCCATGAGGCCAAGAAAATTTGGTGCGTACGCCCGTCCGCCCGCGCGTACAGACTCTCGGGGAGGGGGAGTGGAGTCCTAAGGCAGCCCGACCGGGGGTGGGGGGGAGGAGAATAGGCTGAGAGAGATGGGGACCAGGCCCCGGTTGTTCAAAGGGTGGATAACGCTATCCACCGGATAAATCACCAGTGGATAGCGTAGTTTCTTTCGCCAACACTTATCCACTGGATAGCGATTTATCCGCTGGATAGCGTTATCCATCCTTTGAACAACCGGGGCCAGATGAATTGAATCTCTACTTATCCCTACTTTCGTACGTAAACAGAGCTTACAACTTTGATCAATTGACAGGTGTCAAATCAAGGTATCCGCTGACCAGTATCACTTTGCCATATCGCGGGCTCTCATGTGGAGCTCATCGAGGTCACGTGTTTTTATGAGGTTGACTGCTGACCAGATGATGGTTTTCTAGTTGATTGCGGGCTCAAGCCCTAGTTTTTTACAAATTTTTTGATCAACGCGTTAATTCAGATTTAAGTTATGGGCAAAGTTAATAACCGAGGAGCTCAGCTTTTAGGCATGGCTAGATCTATTGTAAAAAGTTTTTTTCTGTTAAAAAAATGATCTGCAGACATTTCATTTCAACTTAAATGAAGCGATTGTATGAAAAGGCGGGAAACTGGTTTGCACGTTGTTCACTGCTGAATTGAAAGACGGGAAGAAAGCGTGCTGGAGGGCATAGATCTTCGTGAATATTTCTCGCTTTATTTACTTATTTACAGCATAGAAACTTATGCTAAATGATTTAGGATAACCTCTTAACGGGAAGATCCGAAATAATTGTTGACCTTAACATGATATATCGGAGTACGAGTCAAAAACAGCGAGAGTTGAAGCACTGTCGTCGGTTCCTGCGGCTGACCAAGACTGGAAAATTAACTGAGGTCTGAGCTAATATAAAAGTGTGCTCAAAGCCGCTCAAGTTGACTGAAGTGACGGATAAAAGACTGTTAAAAGCTACACCGAAAGGAAGAAAGATATTGATCTTCGCTGATAATTCAGGTTATGCATATGTTGGTGGTGTGAGTTTATTACGAACATTGGACGAAACTACCGTTTTCGTTGCTTCGTCTCCGATGTTATTTGGCTGGTTTGAAAGCTTTGCCCTGCAAAATTTACAAGCCTTCTCAAAATATGAGGTAAGAAACGTAAATGTACACATTTTGCTATGAGAATCTGTTTATACTTCATTTATGAGCGAATTCAATGTTGTTAAAACGGCTGCTTTCAAACCAACTAGCTTTAATCACTTTTGTACACTTTTCTCCATTAAATGTTTCGTTTCAAATATTGTGTTTTTTTAGTTAGTGGAGTTAACTGTGAGGTTCATCGTTGGAGTTTGAAAAGAATATTCAATTATTGAGCTACAAAACATGATTTCGCGCGCTGCATGTAAGAGATAAATACCGAGAACGGAGGTATTAATCCATATACATCCCGAGGGCCGACGTTCGAGGTATTTATCTGACTTATTTTATGATATTATTCATGAGGGATCATTATATAAAGCCCGTTTCCAAGAGGACAAAAGCCATCTAATTAGTAGTGCATCGGCTCCGAGCGTAAACAATGTAGTCTTTGTTGTTTTTTATTGCTGCCATTGTGTGGTTTTCTCAGAATAGCCCGATCGTGCATTTCCACGGATTTCGCGATTTATTGTGATTGCAACCTTATTTGAATAACACAAGCTTGTTTTGATGGTTTGTTTTGCACTGTGTGTTGTTCGCAAGGTGCGGTTTAGCGTGTTTTGTACAGCGTCTAATGGTAGTAGTAAACGTACGAAGAAATTGAAACCTCGACAGGAACGGCTAAAAAAACTTATGAAGAGTTGAACCAAGGACAGGAACATGGGCTGCTCGGAACACCAGATAAGTTGTAAGGAAACGTTTAGGATTCTCAATTTTTCAAGAATAAGATACACGTTGTTGTTGAACTCAAGAGGAAGGAATTTTTAACTGAGGCAGTGTGCAGCGACAATTAAATTTGAGAACGGCATGACGGAAATTCAACTGAACTTAGCTGATCTTTTATGATTCCATTGACATGAATTTTATATTTCCAAAATGAATTTAGAAATGGAAGAAGGCTTTGTTATTTCAAAGACATTAGTCATAAACATTTTAGGGAAAGTAAACTAAAACAATATTTGGCCTGCCACTGCTATATAGCTTAAAGTATTTCGTATCAGGCTGCAGTAAAATTTCTATGTTGGAATTGCAGTGTTTAATTTGTTCAGAGAGTTTTATTTTGTCAGGAATAGATCAATCGGAACCTAGAATATTAGAATGCTAATGAGAGGTTTTATAAATTATGCAGATAAAAGCCCTCGCATTTATCTGTATAAATCCCTGAAACGAGGGATTTATACAGATAAATCCCTCAAACGATGGATTTATACAGATAAATCCCTCATTAATATTCATAAATTCACTCATCTGCCCCGCTCTTCCCTGCTACATTATCAAGCCCTCCCCGGACTTTCAGTTAGTTAATATTCAACAGGGTTGTAAGTTAAATAAAGGTTGTTGAATAGCAAAAGAAAATGTGTCAATCATGAAATAATTACAGAAAAATCCCGAAAACAAATCAAAGTAAAAAACGAGTAAACCTTCGGCAACGATACTTCACACCAGCGATTAAATGATTTATCATCCAATTGCTGTATTTCACTCGCTTGCATTTTTGTCATTTTGGTGAGTGTGTTGAAATCTCGTACGCGTGATAAATTTTTAGATTCGTAAACGAGTATCTACGCCGGTTTTTATATTGCGAGTTGCCTGTGCTTGGGTGAGTGAGTTCAGACTTTTCCTAACGCACATTTGCCTGTTAGAAACGAAGGAAATTCATTTACTTCTCTGCATAAAATTCACTAGGGTATTTAGCAATGTGTACGATAAAACATGCAGCGTAGTAATCATGCAACCAAACCAAGATGGTTCAAAACTACATTTTAAGCTTATTAGACAGCGAGCACCACTTCCTAAATCACAAACTGTCACAATTCTTACACAAAAAACTGCTTAACTTAAACCGGCTCCCAATGAATTTGCTGAGTTAGTTTTGCTGCTGTGATTTTCTTTGTTTTGGCGTGAGTTCTTTTTGATTAGACGCGAGTTCACTTTGTTCAGTTCCTTGGGTTGATCTTTTTGCCTTGACTGTTCATCAAAACAAACTTCTTTGCCTTCATCAAGGTCCTTTTTACACTGAATTACCCTTAGAGTTATGAAAAGTCTTTACACTAAAATTTGATGTGTGCGCCTACGTGCGTACGTGCATGAGGAACCCAATAAAGTGCAGCGACATGTACCTATATGGGCAACCATATACGCTTAAAAATAGTGTGGCTACTTATTAATTGGGAAACAGTGCAAACTCAAGTAAAAAATAATAAATAGGAGCTCCGCTTTTAGGCCTGCCTAAATCTATATATTAAATGAAGTAAGTCTGATAATTTGTAAGATAGATTGAGTTTGTTGTTGGTTCTCGTACTTGCTCCGAAGGCTTTTCTACGGGTTCTCCGTTTTTTTTACAATTTACGTGAATAAAATGGAACGCTGCTGAAGAAGGTCTAAAAATACGGGGGTTTATTACACCATTGCCTTTATGATATAAATTATATTCGAGTTTCAAAAAAAAAAAAAACACCCGAAGCATCAAGCATGTGGACGTTCTTTATCTGTTGAAACGCATTATAATTTTCAGATCTATAGGCCGTGTTAATCTTTTTTCCTATTCCTGTCACGTGGCTTGCCAAATATGGCCGTGATTTGAAACTCTTGAAGACTCTTCATAAAGCACGGTTGTGTAAAAAGGCTTGTTTGGTTGCAGAAACCTTTCTTAGCAACAAACTTGTCGTTAAAAAGTCCCCCTCCGCCCCTAAACATTATCGGCCTTTCTAAGTACCGAGATACACAAAGGGTAGGACACAAAAATCTTCATATGATAATCTTGAGACTTTCACTTTCGTAGCATTTCGAGGCCAAACATTTTTTACGGTTAACAGTTTTTACCGCTAACATTTAAAATTTTCCAATTTTCACGCCTAACGGCTAAGGCGGACCGGTGTTACGGCTAACGGTTAACCCTATTAACAGCCTCATGTAACCATAGGTCAACCATAATGACTAAGGTTCTATTTTTTAATTACTAAATAAAAAATGTTTGTAGTTGAAGGCGTAGAAATAAAAAAAATACGTATCATAATCCAGTGGGGGCACTGTTGGGAAATTAACTCACAAAATAACTTCTATTTTACGCGCTTTTTATTTCCTGATTTCCACTTCAAGTTTCTCCATTTGAAATGATGAACTTTAGGCTGGTGAAGCCTTAGATATTCATTTTGTAAATTTCAAGGCCGTCTTGTTTACGAGAAACTCAAATTTAGATTTTCGATCACCTGCACTAAAAGGGGAAGTGTTTAGAGGAAGTTAATTCTTGATTAGCCCACGCTACTAGACTGCGCAACGACACATGTTTATTTTGCCAAGAGGAAAAAATTTTACCTTTTAAATAAGACTTTCTACAAGTCGAGCGGGCCCTCTGAATTAGAACCGAACGGCTTTGAGAAAGACTAGCTTTTATTTTTCATGTATTTTTTTTTTTTTTTTTTTGGGGGGGGGGGGATTTTTTTGCAAAGCAGAGGCCCTTTTTTGCCACAGTATTCTGGTAATAAAAAACGATGATTATTTTGTCATTTGAAAACACGCTGTCTTGTTTGTTTTGTCTCAGGCACCGTGCCAAATTTTCCACACTTCTCAAAGTGAACGTAAAATTAATTGCTTCCCGAAAAATAAATATTTGGCGTCACAGTCTGATAGCGTCGGCTAGTCAAAAATTTCTCTAAAAGAAGTCCGCTTACAAAATGCAGGTTATCTGATAATACTTTTAAAATGCCTCACCTAAAAAAGGTTTTGTCCTGTGCAAGTTATAAAACACACTTTTGCTGCAGAATATAATTTTATCCATCGCTAGTTCAGAGTGAATCACGAAGTTGCAAAACATTATCTGTCGTTTCGTTCGAACCATGTTAACGGACCACCGCTCAAAGTTTAAATCTAATAGAACACAACAGATGCTAATTTTCAGATGTTAAAAAACTAATTAGGGAACAATTTTGTCCGGCTTTAAACTGTGTCTGTATAGCTAAGCATCTTGCGAACATTTTAATATTCACAATTTTTTTGTGCGTATTGTGTTCAGGAGCACTTTTATGTGTGGTGCACTACCTTTGACAAGTTGATGACAATGTTGAAGGATTTTAATAATCAAGCACGATCTTCTTTTAATTTCTAGAGGATAACCTGTTTACAGCTGTTGTAATGGGTCTTACAGAATTGATAGACTCGAAAATACCCTACACCAAAGTAACAGCAGAATATGAAATACTACCAGTCTTTCCATTGAAACCCTTTTGTTAAAAAGATCTGTGACCGATGCTATTCTTAAGCTTGCTGTCTTTATTGTATGAAACCAAATACAACCAACTGACAGATCTATCACTTTCAACCCACGTATTCAAGAAAACGGTCAAACACAAATTGCCATTAACACCGGGCCTTTTATTTATAAAGGATAAATAGGAGGTCCTGTT
Source organism: Meandrina meandrites (assembly GCA_963693305.1). Lineage (NCBI taxonomy): Eukaryota > Metazoa > Cnidaria > Anthozoa > Scleractinia > Meandrinidae > Meandrina > Meandrina meandrites. Next base: position 50,021,466 of record OY855904.1, on the reverse strand, counting down.
TTAACACTTACAAAGCACACGCAGACGTCTTACTAGTGCAATTAAATTCATCATTTCACTAACAAAGCTGCAAAGCTGAAGCTGTTTTCTCAAAGCTCCGTTATCTCCCAGAGGAGGTTGGACAGCACCCCGCGAAGAATTATGGGTAGAGCGTCATTTCGGCTTCATTTGAACACAGACGCGAAAGCGTGAACATCACGCTGTCGTACAAAATGGATGCTTTCGACCAACAAGAGTCACAAGCTGATCTCTTTGAAGTATTTATACACTGCTGCGAAGTTTCAAATTTATTTATCTTTACTGTACCGAGTTTGCCTTTTCTTAGGCTCAATGGCTTTTCGCTTATTTCAGTTTTGTTGATTTTCGGTCGGAAATGCGAATGTGTATTTTGCCGTTTAGCGAGGCACTTCTCCACAGACTGGACGGGTATAAGTCGCCGTTGTTCTGTTTGAGTGTCGGGATGGTTCTTGTTGTTTCCGTTTCCGAACTGTCACAATAAGCGTCGAAAATAAAACGAATATTCAAATCAACCACCGACACGTTTTCTCATTGTAACACTCGTTTATTCAACGTACGTACACAATCAAGATATTAGATTACCGCAAACGAAACTGTCACAACGCTTTGCTTGTCACGCACTGTTCTTGCGCTCTGAAACAGTTCTATTTTCCCGCAGAATTTTCCCAAAAGTCCTGTCTTTTATGCGTGGGCCAGGCATTTCTACTCTCGTCTTCAGGTGCATGATACAGGGCAATAAACTCGATCAATGCACAGATTTCTGGATCAGTCCACTGGCTATCAGATTGGTTATTTTTCTGTTACAAATCAAATCAGATACTTGTGTTTAGAAAATATTTTACCAAACACACTTAAGAAGAGAACAAAAAGCACTGTGTGAAACGCATTAATACACACCGATGGCTTGAATTCCGACTGGAACAAAGTTTTTCTTGATCTTGATGGCTGATTACATGTTTTCTTTGGTGGCCTTTTACCAGGAGTATCACCGCTCGGTGGAGCATTTGCCCGCTTTCCCGGATTGCTCATAACAAAACCTACATAAAATAAATCAAAAGACAGATCAGGATAAAAGAAAACTACAAGACGATATGAAAGGGAATAAGACAAAACAGCGAGACGTGTTATTTTGGTTCACGAAAAATCCCGCGAAACACGACACTTCGATCGCGCCATTTCCGGAGTTTGTTTGATGCTAGTAAAAATCATAAGTTTCAATGTTAAATATCTCGAAAACGATTGCGGGGGCGACAGGGGGCGACCAGTGTGACTCAAAACCTAATAATCAAACTACAAGGAAATGCAGAAAATAGAAGCTAGAAGCAAAGGTAAAAGCCATAAAAGCTATTTAAAAACATCACACCTCGGACATCTGAAACCAACAAGCACTGATCGACGGTTCGTCAAAACATTAATAAAATATGGTTTGAAAACCACCTTACCTTTAAAATGACGACTTCTCAAGAAAGAATATCTTCAAGGCAAACCATTCCTGTCGCTTTGGAATCGATTCGTTACAAAAATCGTAAGGAAAAACTCGAAATTCTGCCAGTATCTTCACGCTTGGGAAATTTTCAATGCTCGCCATTAGCATATTGAGGGCAGAATCTGATTGGACGAAAATGTCACGTGAATGGTGTCCAACCTCCTCTGGTTATCTCCTCAGCCTCAAAGCAAGCTTAATTTTCAGGCCACCCAGGAACAATGGCGAACTTCACTGGACAGGAAAACTACACAAGCAAACTGAACCAATCACTCAGCGCACCACCAGCGGGCATAGCTGAATTTTTTTCAGCTTTGAACATTTTTCTTTCCATCACCGCTGCTGTGGGCAATGCTTTGCTCCTTTTAGCTCTAAAGAATGTCTCTTCCATTCAACCTCCGACAAAGCTTTTTTTTCGATGTCTAGCAGTCACTGATCTTTGCGTTGGTCTTATTGCACAGCCGCTCTTCGCTGCCTCCATGATTTTTCTTACAATAAAGATAAACGTGAATGTGCTGTACTACGTTTCCAAAACTTGGGTAGCCCTGAGTGTAACCTTGTGCGGAGTATCTGTATTGACCTCGACCGCAATTAGTGTGGACAGACTTCTCGCACTGTTGCTGGGACTGAGATACAGACATGTCGTAACATTAAGGCGAGTTTGTGTTGTCATAACCTGTTTCTGTTTAATTGCTTCTTCATGTGGATTAATTTCGGTGTGGAGAATAGGAAGAATTGTTTTCAGCATTTCGACATCTTCCGTTATCTTAGTTGTTTGTCTGGTGACTTCGATTTTCTGTTACACGAGGATCCATCTCAAGCTACGACATCAACAAGCCCAAGTACAAAACAATGTCCCACACGCACAACAGAACGCAGAAGGGATTCCACTAAACATAGCAAGATACAAAAAGACAGTTTCCAGCATTATGTGGGTGCAGTTGGCAATGGTTGCCTGCTATCTTCCGTGGGTCATTACGGATGGGCTAGGTGCGAATGGAATACAACACGACGTGGCTTCGTTTGCTGTAATAACTCTACTCTACTTTAACTCATCTGTAAACCCGATACTGTACTGTTGGAAAATCAGAGAAGTGAAACAAGCAGTTAAAGGCACAATCAGGCAGTATTCCTGTTTTTAAAAGACTATCTGTGTGGATCGACAAAGTTAAAAAGTTCAATTGACAGTTTCCAAATAGCGTCAAAAATTACGGCATCTCAATTCATAACTTGTAATGTTCAAAATTGCCTTCAAATCGAACTGGGTGATATTGAGAAAGGGCTACATTACGAATAATAAACTGGAAAACCGTACTAAGAATGTGACTTCTGCTACACACCCATTTGACGCAAACAGTGAAGCAAAAACTTCGTTTTAAATTTAATTTAGCTAAGGATAGGTTGCATAACAGACAGTAGTATAGTCGGTATTAATCAAATACCACTTTGGGTGCACCTAAATTTTTCACCTCTTCAGGAGACTAGTAGTCAGGGGAACCAAAACCAAACCACGCTCACTTAGCTCGCGTGGCCCGGTTTTGGCCCCTGACTATAGTCTCCTAAAGAGGCAAAAAATTTAGGCTTACCAAAGATAGTATTTGATTAATACCGACTATACTACTTAGGAAAAAGGACGCAGGAAACATAAACAGAGGGCGGCGGGGACAAGAAATTAGAGAATTGACACCGTGCAGTATAAAAGTTTTTCAATTAATTAAAAATATTTTTTCTACTAATATACGATGGACAAAATAGACCTCGGATCTCTTGAAGATGTCGACCTCGAATCTCTTGAAGAAGAACTTGCCAAAATAGACCCCGCAGAGTTGCGCTATTTATCGCAACTTCTTTCAGAAAACGTGCCCGCAGTTAAAAAGATAATAAGGAATGTGGTAGAAGAACCAATTCCAAAAACCGCAAAGAAGCGATTAAAACCACCTTTACAACCAAAACCTTTCCAACCAATACCACCACCGAGAAATAAGAACAAAAGACAACTTCAGAGACAATTTGACCCCATTCAACCGAATAACATAAGAAATGTGACAGACTACCAGAATGAGATTCTGGACCTGTACGAAGTCACAAAATTCGAGGGTGAAGAGAGCAACGGGAGGCGGTACAAGAGATGGCGCTTCATAAAAGATCTAAATAAAGACCTCACACCAAGTTTTATGGAAAAAATAAGAGAGAACGTGCGAACATCATTTTACATCAGGCACGTTTATTCGTATAAGTTACGTAACATTGAAGACGGTACCATAATTTTCTACTACCAAAATAAAGGCTCCCCTTGGATGAATACATATGGAGAAGCGGAGAATTGGTTAAGAAATAGGGAGGCTGTACGTCTGGATGCGGATAATATCGAAAGACCAAACACAAAGTGGATCTTCGAGGGACATTTTAATGCTGATGTAAAGGTTGTGCTTGACCGTCAACCACTGATGGGAACAGGACCCTTACCAAACTGGCTGCGCAACCTTGCACATAGTCGTTCAATGGTAGCACTGGATACCTATAGAGATAACATGTGTCTATGGCGGTGTATTGCTGTACACAAAGGAGCTAGACCAGATCGAAGTACAAAAGCGGCACAAAGTCTAGTCAAGAGTTTTTTCAAACTCCGTGATACACCGACGAACTGTGTAAAAACCTCACTGGATGAATTGGAAAAGGTAGAAATACATCTGAATAAGGGCACTGCTTTCTCAGGTTGGCTAGGAATCAGGGTATATGTGCCAGAGCGTGTAGATGATAAAGAAGTGGTATGGCATCTGACAAGAAATCCTGCACCACAGTTTAAAAACGTTATGACAATAGGAATTTATGAAGAGCACGCGTTCTTAATAAAAGATATGGCAAAGTTAGCGAAAACTTATGCATGCATCCACTGCAAAGCAAGATTCACCCAATCCGTCAGTCTTCAACGTCATGCAGAAAGATGCGCTCAAGGGAAAACCGTAATAGATTGCCCAGGCGAAAAGGTCGAAGCGCCACAGACAGCTTATGAGAAAGCATTTTATCCGAAACATAAAGCCTCAAAAGAATCAATTCAGTGGCTTGAGTACGTAGCAAAGCATTGGAAAATCTCCATTCACCACGCAATGTCAGGACACGGAGGAGAGCGTTGGATTGAGAAAAGACCAGTTGATGGCTACAACCATGAGAAAAAGCTGGTGTTACAGTATCACGGGTGCTACCGGCACGGATGTCCAAAATGTTACCATGATCGCGACAAAATAATTGACCGTGGTGACAGAACAAGAGAATATCTCTTCCAAGCAACAAAGAGACGTACAGCTTATCTCAGAAAGGCTGGCTACAGAGTGATTGAGTGTTGGGCATGTGAAGTCGGAGACAAATATATTGAACAACTACCAGAAGCAAAAACAAAAAGTTACCCACACGCTATTTTGTACGATTTTGAGGCGTACGGAGACAATAATCAGCGAAAGGAGCCGACGTCAACACTCACAATCGAGAACGCACACGTTCCAATCTCAGTGAGCATCGGTGACACTCTTGAAAGAGAGCCAACCCACATCTGTGAAAAAGATCCAGCAGAGCTGGTCCGCAAGTTCATGGAAGAGCTGGAGAGGCGTGGAAAAAACATAAGGAAACAAGTAAGAGATGAATTTATGCCAGCAGACGTAAACCTGATACCAAAAGATCAGAGGAAAAAAATAGAAGAATGGTGCGACCAGGTCCCAGTACTGGGCTTCAACTCAGGGACTTACGATCTCAATCTGATAAAAAAGTACTTCGCAGAAAAACTTGCAGACACAACCAACAAAGTCAGAGTGGCAAAGCATGGAAACAAAATCATGTTCTTACTCACTTCTGGCTTCCGTTTCCTTGACATAATCAACTACTTGGGTCCAGGAACCAGCTACGAGAAATGGGTAAAGGCATACGACTGCAAGACAACGAAATCATGGTTTCCGTACGAGTGGTTTGACAAACCTGAAAAGCTGGATTACCAAGGATTGCCGGATTACCCGCATTGGTACTCAAAGTTGAAAAATGAATTCACACTAAAACTGTCAGAATGGAAAGCCTGCAAACAGTTGTTCCGAGAAAAGGGAATGAAAACCTTTAAAGACTGGGCGCGTTACTACAATAATCTCGATGTGGCACCCGGACTTGAGGCTCTGGAAAAGATGAAAAACTTCTACACTGAGAAGGGAATCGACATCATGAAAGACGCAGTCAGCATCCCAGGTGTGAGCTTACACTACCTTTTAAGGGGAGCTATTGAACGCAACGCAGATCTTTACAGCCCAAGCAAAGAAGCATACGATATGCTGAAAGAAGCAGTTGTTGGGGGTCCAAGCCTCGTTTTCACAAGATACCACGAAGTTGGAAAAACAAGAATAAGATCACATCAAATAGCAGAACCAAAACTTTGCCAAAACATTCTCGGTTACGACGCCAATGCCCTGTATCTCTCAACAATGTTAAGAGATATGCCTTGTGGAAAAGAAAGGGTCGTTCACTATACAGGTGAGTACCAAACAGACGGCGCACCAGTACTAACGCACAGACTCAAAGAAAAAAGCTGGTTCGGATATTCTGAAATAGACATTGAGATTCCAAATCACTTACACCAAAAGTTCGAGGAAATGTGCCCGTTCTTTCACAACAAAACGGTGCCAGCCAAAGCTGTTCCCGAGCATATGCTCCAATACTTGCGAGCTACAGGAAGAAAACGAGGAGAAGACAAGAAACTAATGGGAACGTTGTCAGCGCAGAGGATACTTGTATACGCCCCTCTACTACTCTGGTACGTGAATCACGGGGCAGTTATCAAAAGGGTTTATCGTACAATTGACTACCAACCAGCAAAGATCTTTCCCTGGTTCGTGGAACAAGTTACGGAGGCTCGCCGGACAGGAGACGTGGAAAAAAGCAAAGCACTGCTGGCTGAGGTGTTCAAACTGCTGGGAAACAGTGGGTACGGAAAGCTCATCGAAGCCTTGGAACGGCAAACAAACGTCATTTACACCAAAGATGAGAAGGTAGTCGACAGAGCCCTGCGAAGCGCATATTTCTCAGATCTAGATGAGATTGGAGAGGCGTATGAGTTAGAAAGTCGGAAGTCACGAATCACAATAAGAAGACCGTTTCAGATTGGAATAGCGGTATATCAGCTGGCAAAGCTGAGGATGTTGGAATTCTATTACGACTTCCTTGACAGATACTTTGACAGAAAAGATTTCGAGCTGATCCAAATGGATACGGACAGCAACTACTTGGCAATCTCCGGCAAGAAACTCGAAGACATTGTACGACCAGAGATGAAAGCAGAATTCGAAAAACAAAAAAAGAATTGGTTGGCATGGGACAAGTGGAGCGGTCGAACACCTGGTCTGTTTAAGCTTGAATGTGAGGGGGACAGGATGATTGCACTCTGCTCCAAATGCTACTTTATTGACGACCGAGGAGAAAAAAAGAAGTTCAGCACAAAGGGAATGTCTAAGAAGCAAAACAATATAAACTGGCATCGTTTCAAGACAGCGCTGGAAGGAAGCAAGGATATGGCAACAAACAGGGGTTTTCGAATGCGAGATGGGAATATAGTAACTTACGAACAGGAGAAGCTGGGGTTGAGTGCATATTATGACAAACGATGGGTACTGTCCGACGGGTTACACACCGAACCAATTGAATATCACATTTAGTTCACGTTAGCTGGGGGTAATTGTGTGTTTGGAGGCACAACAAGCAGTTCTTCACGCACGAAGCCACGCTTGGGCCCGTCATGCAAATAGTAGAGAACGGGCTGATTCGGTTTGGTAAAAGAACGTTCAATGTTGTAAACTTTCAAAGACCAGATTGGATCAGTGGCTCTTTTAACACCACCTTCAAGTTCGCCAGGTTGGTACAAATACCTAACATTCACAATAGAGGGGAGCTTTTTTTCGCTTTCTCCAACAGGTCTCAAATAAGGTGTCGATGGCTTTGCATAAACATTTTTTTCTTTGATGGCAACTACAGGTTTCTTGCCGATAAGGCTTGTGACTTCATTGTTCAGAGCGGCTACAACTTCAGGAAGTCTTTTTACCCACGCCGTAGACCGCTGGCCCTCGTTGCTACGCATTTCAACGGCGTACTGGTGCCCGAACAAGCGCTCAGCCAGGGTGCGGTTAAAACGTTCAACAATGGCCTGATCACGGTGAATGTCAACTCGCCCGCGCCGAATATATGTTTTGTGATTTTCCATTTCTTTTGTAACAGCGCCCATGAATTCGCGCCCGGGGTCAACCTGCAGCAGTTCAGGCCATTTCAGAGGTGAGCGTTTGTAAATTCTCTTAAAAGCAAGGGCAACTTCATCAGAGTTTTTAGAGGTTAAGGGTTCAGCTTCTTTGTAGCGGCTAGCCACGTCGACAACGGTGAGTGCATACTTAAAAACTTTACGTCCACGGGGTAGTTTGTCATGCGGCAAAAAAAGAAGATCCGCCTGGTGCACTTTGTTGGGTATAGGTACATCGAATTTCGGCCGAGGAATGCGCTTCGGCGCTGGGAGGAATATCTGCCAGAGTGCTTGCTTGAACAGCCACTTTTTTGCGGTTTCTTCTGGTACCTTGGCAGCTTCAGATAATTTTTTGATTGCGGCAAAACCTTTCCAGTAGCCCCCAGGGCTATAGTATATCTTTGCGAGTTTGGCATCCATCTATAAGTAAGGAATTAAAAAAGTTTAAAATCATGGGGTATCAGCAACTGAGTTGCTACCCCACTAAAGGAAACGGAAGGCAGCGTAGCCCAAAGCAAGAGCCCCGGCACCCACGAACATGAGTTCACCATTTTTCTGCTGCTGGCTTGGTTGATAGAAATCTGAGAACTTGGGTTCTTTGGGGGGTATCATTTGTTTCTCAGGGTGCGCCTGGTTGTACAGTTTGAAGGCGTAGTCAGTGTTAGTAAAGTTCTGTTTGGCCTGCTCTTTTATTTGCGTGTTAGTCGCAATCCAGTCGAGAAGTTTGGTGCGGTCACGGGAGTATTTGGCGTAAGCCGCTTGATATGCCTCGAGAGCTTTGTCATGTCGTACTTTTTCATCAAGTGCAGCGTCACCTCCGCCAAGTGCCTTTGCAAGATAATTGCCGCCAATAAAAGCAGCAGCATTCAATATAGCCCCACCAGCCATAATCGCTATACTTGCCATTGATATCAACAAAGTTGATAATATAATAGAGCAGAGTTTTTTCAAATAATTAATTTATCAACAAAGTTGATGGGGTGTGGGGCTTGCCCCACTTACATGCTGGTGGGAAGGATTTTTTGGTCCTCCAGGTACTGTTTGAGCGCAATGCTACCTGCCATGACGGCGGTGAACTTCACATAGTTCATAGCACTGCTGCTGGGGTCAGAAGTAAAATTCTCTTTCACAACCTTTTTTGCGACCCAGCCGATGCCGGCGACTAAACCAGTGATAGTAGCCGCGTCTGTGATTGTTTTAACAAGCTTGTTATCTGACATTATTATGTAAGTATAAAAGTTTAAATCAAAATTAATTATTTGTCTCTTCTGCTTCCGGGTCAAATATTGTAGCCTTCATAAGATCGCGGACTGTAAGAAAAATCTTCACATTGAAGTCGTACCATAACAGTCCGATCCCAAAAATGGCTGCGGTTGAGATAAGAACTTGAGGAAGATCAACTTTCTTCATGATATATTGTATCAACAAAGTTGATGAGCTATAATATTAATTCGTAAATATTCAATCCAAAAGTTTTAGACTTCCGGTTTGTTTTACACCTCTAACAGGTTGTGGCTCATCAACTTTGTTGATAGGCTCAGGTGTGTTTTTTTTGCTAAATGCGGCCTTAAGCTCTTCGCGTTTGTAATAAATCCCAATCAGTGAAACGACTATGCTGATAACACCAATCCATTGGGTGGTGCTGAGACTGCTATTATCAACTTTGGTACTTTTTGGTGTTTCGTATTCTGTAGGCGGGTCTGGCTCAGAAACTGGGGCAGTGGCCTTTGCCTTGTTGTTTGCGATTATGATAGCAGCCTCAGCTGCAGCTTTTTTCTGTTGTTCACGGGCCAGCCGTGTTTTTTCAGCAACCGCTTTGCCAGCAGCCACACGCTTGGGATTTTTTTCGCGCTTGGGGGTTGTAGTTGGAGTTGGAGTTGTTGCTTGCTGTGTTATATCGACCTGCTCGGATTGTTCGGTTGACATTTTGAAACAAAGCGTATATGTTAAGCAAATAAAATAATACTTAGAAATTACTCAGAATTTGTCTGCAAATGTTCAGTAATTGGTGAGCAATGCTCAGGAATTTCTTCTAATTTTGCTTTGTCATTTTTCTCCAAATGCGAATTAAAATTAATGTGCTTCGCCGTTATCAAGGCAGCAGAAATAGGAGCAAGAAATTTCCCATATTTCAAAGAGAGCCCCCCGACAAAATCTGTCATTTCTTTGTTTATAATGAAGTCTCCTTTTAGTTCTTTTTTCATGGCATCAACGTCATCTATTTCAATAACCATTTGCAGGCCTCTTGTCACAAGCGTAAGCAGGTTGTCAACCATGCTTTCGGTTGTCTTGCTGCCAACGAAGGTTTCATATCTCTTGTAGTACTTTTCAACTTCTTTATCGGTCAAGCGTTTCAACTGCTCATGTGTTAACTGCACGCCGATGGCCTCTTTGGATTTGCCTGTTGATACAAGCACGGCCAGCTGCTCACGAAGAGCAGGAATGTTAGGTCCGGATAGCAACTGTGGCACAAGGCTACTATCAGCCGGGCTGCTTGACGGCTCAGCTTCCAGTAGGTTTATAACATCTGCGAACTCTTGTTCAGCCATGTTTATATACAACTTTTATTTTTTTAATTCAAAATTATCAACTTATCAACTTAGTTGATATGATAATCCGTAGGGGTAGCGAAGCGAGAACACGAGATAAGAGAACTTCCGCTCTTTCAGCTTTGAGATAAGAGATTTGTACTCATCGTGGGAGAGTTCGCCGGCGTAATCATCAAAGATTGCCTTCGTGGTTTTGGCTGAGGGAGTGTAAAATAAAACGATAGCCACCACGTTTTCCCTGAAGGAAGGTGTTATGCTGGTTATCTTCTGGGTCAGCACGCAAACGCTGATGCCGATATGTCGAGCGGAAAAGCCAAGATTCACCAGCTGGCCTGTGCGCCCTTTCACATCTTTTGAGGCTGCGCAGTCATCGAGGATTATGAGCGTGTTGGTGCCCTCAAACAGCCAGCTCACGACCTTCAACCAACTTTCCACCTCGTGCTGCTTGCATATTATCACAAACATTCTTGGGTCATTTTCACCAATTCGGTGGTAGGTCTTGTTGTGCGCGAATGTTGGGCAGATAAGCACAATGTAGTCGAACTTGCCGCGGAAAGGGCCATAGATTTGGTCAACCACATACTTCGATTTGCCTGAATTCGTCGGCCCAACAATCAGAGCGTTAAAGGGTATCTTGCTCGGATCCATGGTGGGGTAAACCCCACACCCCGATATAAGAAACTTTGTTGCTATTCTATTAGTACTGTACAGAATCTAATTGCATTTCTAAAATATTCATCAGCCACCCAAGGGGGTGTGGGGGGTACCCCCACTAGTACTGCACAGATTCTAATTGTCTTCCTAATATATTCATCTGCGCGTCACTGATTACGTAAATGTGGCATCTAACTTTGTCATTGCCAGAGCCGCTTACATTCCTCTCAAGCTCCAGCTGTACTCCATCCTTTGTGTTTACAAGTCGCGTGCCGCTTCCGTGCATCGAGTGATCAGCCATGGAACGCAGATCGATCATAACCCCGAACTTGTTTTCTGTATAAAACTTTGTTGCATTCATGTGCTGTGTTTTGTTTTTGGATTTTAGAAAGAAGCGTTTGACCTCCTCCCAAATATCAATTCCTTCAAGTCCGTTGTTGTACAGCCTGTTGGGCGAGCCGTTCACTGTGACACTAATTTTCGTTAGGTCTGGGTTAAAGTAAGTTTCTGAATGCCTTGCGCCAGCAACATAGGGCTCGATAAACAGTAGCAAGATGCCTTTGAGGGACTTTCTCTGCGGGTTAACTTTGATATTCAGCATTGTGTCCGTGCCTTTGGCAAAGGTAACCACTTTTTCACGCTGAATGTGGTCATATGCAAATTCTTTTCCATTTGTGTACGAGCTGGAGGCTTCATCTGCCAGTGTTTTGCTTCTTATCATCTCGTACTCCAGCTGGACGTTTTTAAGCTTATATTCTAGCTTCGAGGTGTCTGAGCCTCTGACGACCTTAGAGGCTGGTGCAAGTTTCAGTTCGAACACAAGATCGTTGTATAGAGCCTGCGAATAAAAGGCCCCGTGGTCGTTCAAAATCTGGTGGTCAAGGCGGATCCTGTATTGGGTTCCGTAAATCCTGTTCAGTTTGATTTCTGCAGCGACGCCTGAGGTCTTCTTATCACCCGCGTTTGAGCGAATTTTGTTAAGGTCCTCACCCTGGATTCCATCTTGCAACATGTTGTCGCGCTCCTCCTGCGATAGGAAGAGGTCCTCGAATATCTTGTAAATGTCGTAATCAACTGTGTCCTGCAGGATGGTGCCAGAGAACTTCACAACAAGTTTTTCAACTAGCGCCCGTCCAACATTGTCGACAAGAAAGTTGTTGGCATGGCCTCCGCTCAAATCAATGTTAAAGCGCAGCGCAAGTGAGCCGGGAACAATGACCTCGTTTTCATTCAGCTTGGGAACCGAAACATAAAGCGTTTCCTCTGGTTTGGCTTCTGTTCGATCGAAAGTGATGCGTTTTACCGCGCGCTCCGCTTTTAGAGCGCCAAGAGTTTTCTCACTTCGTGTTGGCCGAAGGTTTTCCTGTACACCGTCCATTATTGCAAAGAATATAAAATATTCAATAAAAAAATTTCAATTGTAAATATAAAATAACTCCATCAACTTTGTTAATAATCAACTTTGTTGATAATCGATGGCGGAAGGTGGTGGCTTTGACGAAACAGTTCCTCTCTTGGATCATACAGATGAGCGCAATGACGACGATAAAGACGACACAACAGGACCGTTTGATCCAGGCTCCGCGTCGACACCCGGACGTAGAGAACGAATACCTTTGAGAACTACCACGATGAATAGGCCCCCTGAGCGCGGCTCACATACTGCAGAAACCTCTTTTATCGAGGGTAGTGGTAATCTTACAAGGGAATTTCAGTTACAAGAGGCGCAAAATAAGATAAAATACTATTTCCCAGAATATAATGAAAGCATTGATTTGTCTATAAACAATCGTGGCAAAATCATTGCGAAAGGACCCCGAGGTGGAGACATTGAAGTTTTTAAATCAGACAAAAAATCACTTCTTTCTACTTTCATAAATAGATTTAAAACAAAACTTGGCTTTAAAAGAGAAGACTTCTTGGACAAACAGAAAAAAGAAAAGGAAAAATGGGAAAAATATATTGCCGATAAACAAAAAATTTCAAAAGATACCTCAAAAGACAGTTCAGAAAGAGCTTTGGCAGAGCGGAACATAAAAAAGGCAAAAGAAGAAATAGCGAAAATTGATTATCAAATAAATTCTGTTGAAAATCAGATACTTGGACAAGAAACAAGAATTCCAGAAGCACCCACTTTACAAGAATTCCAACAACATGAAGCAGAAAGGCAAGAAAGGGAAGAAGAAATACGACAAGAAAGACAAAAACAAGAAGAAATTGCAAACGACGAAAACACGCCACAAGCAGAAAGACAACAAGCTCGTGAAAGAGTTCTTGAATTAGATCAAGAAATAAATGAAATAGAGAATGAAAGAGAAGAAGAGATCGAAAGGTTGTCCTTGACAGACAAATTAAGAGAAAAGGTTAAAGAGATTTTCAAAAAGTATGGCTTCACCGTCACAGCAGTTTTGCTTGCCGTTGGCACGACTATTGGCGTCATTCTGAGCTCTCTCTCAAACGGGCTTAAGGCTGTTGCAAAGGGTGTCGGCGATGGCCTTAAGACGCTAGGCAAAAAAATAGCAGGCATTCTTCCGGGCCTACTTGGCTCGATTGTCAGTTTCGTGTTTCGCACGGCCGGTGAGGTGATCAGCTTTCTTGGCAAAAATGCTTGGCTGTTGATTGTCGGTGTGGCCGTCTTTCTCTTCGAGCAAGTTAAAAAGCGTAGTGAGCGGCGATAAATGCAAAAAGAGCGCCACCCATAATAAGGTAGACTTTATTATTCTCATGCGCTGTGGGCTTTGCTGTAACTTGTGTTGCCTGCACAGGTTCGATTTTTTCTGGCTGTGCGGGAACGACAGGTGGTTTTTTATCAGAAGTATGACCTATTGGTCTTTTTACTTTTGACGGACCCCCGCTCATGTTTGTTACGCCCACTTTTTTTGTGCTCTTATTCACTTCGTCGTTAACCCCGAGCTTCATCCCTGGCACAGCTTGTTTGAGCTGGTTGTTGTAACCAATCGTACTCTCAGTATTTATCACCATACTCGCAGGCATCAGCCAGGCCCCCGGACACACTGCAAAGTTAAGCCTCACCTTTGCCTCGTCGACAGCAAGTTGGTACCTTTGAACTGACTTTGCCAGATCCGGTTGCCTTATCGCATCTTCCACTAGGACAAGGAACTCACTTTGCGCTTCCTTTGCGCGCCCTCCTGTTCCAAGTATACTGCTTCTAACGTTCACCTGTGAACCCAAAACAAGTAAACAAACGCCTCTATCGACTGGTTTATTCGCGACAAACCCGCCTGCGTTAGACCTTCTGCTACATTTGGACAAAACCAGTCTGCCTGTCCGTAGGCAGCGTCATCTGGCTCGATATAATAAATCAAGTTACCTTTTGAGCCTGATCCACCTTCGTCTGAGAACTTTTTTGACCCCCCGGGGTAAATGTCTCCCCCTTCTTTAGACGGTCCAATGTTTGACACATAGATGTAAACGCTTCCCAGGCCGTGGTTTGCGCCTCTTTTAAAACGAAAATCGCTTGACGGGTCGACTCCGAACTCATTGCATATTCTTTTGTATGAAGCCACGTCGTATTTGTTGTTAATCTGGTCAAAAGTAGGGTCGCCTGGCAAAGCGCTTATGCTTTGTATCCCCCCCATCTGAAACAATATTCGCCTGACAGTAAAATATATATGGAACTTGTAAAAAGCTCGCACATTCTCTGGCATAGCATAGTTGTTATCGAAAATTTCGCGACTTATACCACAGCCCGTTGTCGCACACCAGACAGCAAAATTCAGCTGCTGTGGCCAATATCTCATATTTGGGCCGGCTAGCCATGTTTTTGACTCTTTCCCTGAATGGTGGGTGAGTTTGGTTTTTTGAAATACCTCTCTGAACTTTGTTGTGAAATACTGGTCCGGTGTTACGTAAATATTCAGTTGGTCATTAAATATTTTTTTCAAACTCGGGGCGGCATCGTGAAAGCCAACAGCAGGGATGGGCAAAGAGTCACCTTTTAAACCACTTGGTGTAAGCTGTTGTGGGAACCCTTCTGATGATTGGCCAATACCCAGCGCACTTTTCATTTCCGGGCTCCAATATTTGCTGTCTGAACCAAAAACGTTTATCAAATTGCCTGGCCCTGCTTTGAAATAAATTTCTGAGGTTGCTGTGTGGTCTTTGGTGAAATCGGTCTGTGGCTCAAACTTTGATTTATCAGCATTCGGGTATTTTGCATTAAAAGTTTTCCATGCCTTTTGTTCTGCTACTTTGGCAATGCTGTCAGCTTGTGGTGTCTGAATCCATTTTAGAAGCGCAGATGCGCTGCTGTGCTGTGACGGCAGAGGGGCCTTGTCTTTTGCTGCATCAGCTTTCGCTGCACTTTTGGTTCTTTGCTGCCTCGAATAAGCATTCAACCATCCTCCACCACCGGTCCATTCATTATCCATTATTTAAACAAAATATTTTTCTCTAATTATAAAAATGGTTATTCTTACTGTTGTTACAAAAGAAAATCCACATACGGTCTATTTTGACCAACCTATTGAAAACCCAAGCTATATCCGGCTGTTAAGTTGTTCTCTTTACAATTCGTGGTTTAACTTAAAGAAAGATGGTGAAATCTTCTACACTGACGAAAAAAACGTTAAAAATTCTGAATCCATTATTCTAGGTAATTACACGATCGAAGTAATGGCAAAAACAATTGAAAATGCTTTTAAAAAATATGGTGACATATTAAGAACACAAATCAACACTCCTCTCGGTCAGATGTATATTAAAAAAGTGAATGAAAAGGAAAAAATAAAGTTTGATAAAAACTTATCCGAACTGCTTGGCATTGATCAAGATTTAAAATGGATAAGATATGTCAAACGTATGAAGTCACCCACGACTTATTTCATACATTGCGATTTAGTTGACAAAGAACAGAATCTGTTAAATGGAAAACCGTCCACTGTTTTACAAACTTTTGACATAACAGGAAAACCACATGAAAGAGTTTTTTATCAAAGTGGCCCAGAACATGTCTTACGCGATGTTTCTGCTGATAAACATATCACAAATATGACAATATCAGTCAGAGAAGAAAATAATGAAGTTTTTGACTTTAACAGCTTGCCTCTTCAGTTTCTAATTGAAATTAATTGAACGAAAAATATTTTTGTAAATATAACCATGGCATCCAACGTATTACCAACTGCTCCAGAGTATCGAGAAACAGAAATGCAAAATACATTGTATCCAAACCTCCCTACAACACCAAATGCCGAGAATTTCAGGCTAACTGAGATTAGTGAATGTTTGAGAGAAATAAACACTGAAATCGAACATTACAGACTTGTTCTAAAAAAATATGAAAAGGTCAGGAAAGTGATTCACTATTCAGTGGTCAGTCTTGGCGCTATGACGACAGTTTTGTCTTCTGGTGCTGTTGCAACAGCACTTTCTGGTATAGGGGCCTTGGTTGGTGTGTCATTAGGAAGTATTGCTATTTTTTCAGGTGGCGCCTCAGCTGGCCTGTCAGTTATAAACAAAAAGCTTGAACTTAAAGTTAATAAACACTCAAGAATCCATGCTCTGGCTGTTGCAAAGCATGACTCTATAAACAGCTATGTCACAAAAGCTCTGAATGATAATCATGTTTCTGACACGGAGTTCGAACTGATCACACGTGAAATGCATAAATATCGCCAACTTAAACAAAATTTACGCTTACACTTCGCTCAAAAACAAAAAACTTCACGTCAGCCTGACGTGCCTGATCTTAAAAAGATCAAAAATGAAATAAGACAAGAGATTTTAAAAAAACTCACAGCGTCCACAACAAATTTGAATTAACTTTTGAGGGGAAAAAAACGAGATTTTATCTAAGTGTTACAAAATAACAGATGAATGCGTGGCAACAGGCTTTTATTAAACCGAAACTAGGTCTCAGAGAAATGGCCCGTAAAATTCCTTAAAATATACTTAAAGAATTAAAACATTTTAAGGACATATGATTATGATATTCTCGGAAAACAGGAAGTTGCTGATGTAATGTCTCGGGGCTTTCCCTTTGCTATGAGTCATCAAAAGCTATTGTTTTAAAGAGATATGATTATGATATTCTCGGAAAACAGGAAGTTGATGATGTAATATAGCGGGACTTTCCCTTGTAAGATGCATCTTACAGATTTTAACTGATGCAATAAGCAAGTGAAAGTTACATAGCATGACAATCAAAACACTTGCGACTTGTCAGCTTTATATTTAGACGTTAGTAAAATTATGTAAACACAGAAAGTTCTTGAAGTTAATTACACGGAAAGAAACGCGAAATGATTTTACTGTTTCATACTCTTATATATGTTATAAAAGAACTTTCTACACCTGTTTGGCAGAATGAGGTTAGACAGATAACATATCAAGTCGTACAAGCTATGAAAGAGGCGGAAAAAAATTAAACAGTCTCGCTTGGTAAGTTAACTTCACTCAATATAAATATTGGTTTCAGGTCTTTCTGAGAAAAATGTCACGCAACGACTCCGCACCAACTATTATAGCAAGATTTTTTGAAGCACTCGTCGTAATCATTTTCATCATAAATAGGATAGCCGAGATAGTGATTTACTCCATTTCTTTTGCACAGATTACAGAGACAATTTCGCATGCAATTACCAAATTTATAACAAAATAAGACCTTTACAATTTGTTTATTGCGAACGCAAACTGGGGCTTCCTTGATTGCAGCGTGAACTTCGTCCCAGCCAAGAGCTTTTCGCTCCCTGAGTTTTATTTTAATAAACTCTTTGTAAATTTTTTCCCTTAATTCAGGTGGTAATATTTGTATTGCATCGGTAAGTTGGCAGTTTTTTTTTCTGATGTTAAACTGACATTGTTCGCATTATCCGGCAAAAGAATATTCATTAATTCTTGTGAACTCATTTTTTTCATTTCTGCAAGAAGTTCTTCTGATACAAGTATTGGCAATTCTTTATTTTCTTCTATTATGTGTGGGTGAAACATTTGCAAATCGCCCCTTACTTTATTTTTTGTAACTTTCGGTTTTTTAGCGCTTTGATCAACAGGACCATCGTTTCTTCCTCTACCCATCGCTGTATATAATCCAAGGTGTCACTTCTCTAATTGCTTGTACTTGAGCTCCGCCAAGACCTGCTCGAAGTTTTTCTTCGCTTTTTTCTGTTTGTTAATTAGCTTTTGCTTAAGTTTACTTCCCCCGCATTCCATGCATAAACGATAGTCGCACATTACCCCTTTTCCACAATTTTTACATGGGGCTGGTTTTTTTTTCACTGTTTTTTGCTGATAATTGTGCCACGCGCAGTACTCTCCCATACACCGCCGCCCGCATGTTTCTCTTCGACTTAACATTAACCACCTGCAGTTGTTTTTTCCTCGCGTCATTTTTTATATAACCCCGGTTTAATTATATAATCTGGGGTTATACAGCACGGTGTCAATTCTCTAATTTCTTGTCCCCGCCGCCCTCTGTTTATGTTTCCTGCGTCCTTTTTCCTAAGTAGTATAGTCGGTATTAATCAAATACTATCTTTGGTAAGCCTAAATTTTTTGCCTCTTTAGGAGACTATAGTCAGGGGCCAAAACCGGGCCACGCGAGCTAAGTGAGCGTGGTTTGGTTTTGGTTCCCCTGACTACTAGTCTCCTGAAGAGGTGAAAAATTTAGGTGCACCCAAAGTGGTATTTGATTAATACCGACTATACTACTCAGACATTAACAGTTATGTTTGTGTGTGTGTGTGTGTGTAACTTAATTTCAACACGGTAAAATCACCAGTTATGTTGATACCGCTTAAGATGAGTCCAAGCCTATTTACAGTCAGGTTTATAAATGAAGTAAGTCTGATAATTTGTAAGATACATTGAGTTTGTTGTTGGTTCTCGTCCTTGCTCCGAAGGCTTTTCTACGGGTTCTTCGGTTTTTCTCACTCCTAAAAAATCAACACTTCTAAATTTCAATTTGATCAGGACAGAGAACCTGCATGAAAACCAGCAGGGGCTGATGCGGTTTCCTCTCTAAATATAGTAATTTATTTTTGTTTATTTTATTAAGGCGGGGGTACACCTGGAGCCCGAGTCTCTGCAAAGTCCCACCCTCACCGGTCCACCCGCACGAAGGAGCTCCGAAAACCTGATTCTGAGAATAACTCTATATAAGAGTTGTTTAACTCTTTTCCTCCCATGTGGGAGGCATTTTCTTGGACTCTACGAGGCGTAGCCGTTTTGGTGTTAGGCTTGTTTTCCTCCCATAATGTCATAAAATTACTGTTTTGCTCTATAATTCTTGCAGACGCACTGAATCCGAGGAATTCTCGATATATTTTAGCTCGATGTCCGTTACATCTTGGATTTTTTGAAAGCTCGTTCTTAAGGCGGGGGTACACCTGAAGCCCGTTTTTCCACCGCTAAACTTGGTTTAATGCGAATGTCTCGTCCGCGTTTCAAGTAATCCAGAAACTCTATGCTCATTTCACAAAGCTATGTTTAGCGGGGGTTTGTAAATGTTTGGGTGACTTTTGGGAATGTTTGGAAAGAGATAGTTTTTTCAAAGAATTAGTAAAATTTGGAGAAATAAGAAATATTTAAGATTTGATGTGATTTTAAAATTAGAATTTGAAGTTAAAAATTAGTAGATGGACACCCAAACAGTCCCCTGACAACCTTGGGTGCTCTTGCGTGGCGGTCAACTGTCTGGTAGTGTTCTAAAAATAATTTTCTTTCTTCTATCCTTTCCTTAAACTTCTTAAAATTTCACTCAACATCGGGTGTACTCCCACCTTAACACGGATTGTAAAGTAAAATCCGGCCATTATTTCTGAATTTTGTTGTTGGTAATTCTTCAGTCGTCACCGTCCTTGTTTACTTTTGGTTTATCATGACCTATTTATTGTTTCTCCACCTTATAGAAGGCTATACTATTATTTTTAGGCTTCCTTAAGCTTGAACGTTTTTTGTATAATTATCAGAAAAAGACTTAAGATAACTTTAATTAGAAACTGACTCACAAAAAAAAAACTCGGAAATACATAAATAGCCAGTGCATGAGAACAAGTACTTAATAAATGAATAAATTAGTTGTGAATGAATATTACCCACGTAAATACAAACATTTGCTGGCGGAAATATTAGCCAATCTTGGGTCACTCTCTAACATTTAGACAGATTTCACCAACAGTTCGCCGATGCACTTATATAAACGTGGGCAGATTTCAAGAGCGAGTTCTTCTTGCCTATAACACAACGTAGCGCAACCCAACAAAACTCACGGACATCTGCTGCACTCGAGATATTAAATTTCTCTTCGAGTGTTCCAAGCGACCATGTATTATATTGTTTATTTTATAAACATACCAATAACGAAGCTTTTGACCACCTTTCGGACATTTCCGAATATTACCGATGATTCCGAAGTTTGCCGAAGACTTTAAGAGAAAGATTCGAAGGTGTTTCGACTCGAACATGCATGGTGTCAAAGAAAGTTAAAATCATCGATATCATCACACGTAAAATTATCGTAATCGTGTTGGAAGAAACATATCAAGCACGAGAGAGAGAGAGTGTTTTCATCACATTCCCAAACACTGAGAAGCGAATTGAAAATACGACGCACAGTGGATGAGCTTCGAGGGGCTTGGAAATGTGGTGAAACACTCTCTCGAGTGTCTGGTATTATCTTCTCAATCGAAACTAAAACTACAGAGAAATAAAATCACGACCAAGCAACAGTCTGATTTCCTTGGTTTTAACGTGACGAATTATTAACGAGTTTAAGAAATCGTTGTAAAACACTGCAAATTATATTTTAAATGCCTTTCCTTCGAATAAAAACATGCAAATACACTGTGCCGAAAATCAATCCTAAATGTTGTTAGTTTATTATAATCTTTATCTTTAATCAAAATTGCAGGTTGAGTATATAATAATGTTGACTGTCACGTGACTGTCATGAGCTGCTCTTCCACCCGACAACAGCTCATATATCCTGCTAATGATTACCATGTCAAGCTAGAAATGCCCTAGCTCTATCGAAAGTTAGATGCGAACCTAAAGTGTAAAAATATGTTAGAAATAAAGCTCTCTTTCTAACGAGTCCATTGTTCCTAACTCATTGAGGAAATTGCCATTTTCTAATAGAACTTTAGACAAGGGATTAAGCACTTCTTCACACCCTTCCTTGCTCTTGTTGAGCGCGCAATCTACATATTCCTTTATGCTCTCCCTCCAGAAAGCTCAGTGGCGCAGAACCCTGGTATAATACCTGAAAATGAAAATATTTCAAACTGAATGCCTTTCCGAGCTTTTTCTTTGCGTATTCTCTCAGTTTCACGATGTGTAGTTGGCCGATCATATAAGAGGTAGCTTGTCCAGGTACGCTCTGGTATCTGGTCACCTCCTTTAAGGCGATGTCACTGTCGTCCCATAAATATTTCTTTATCTTCATCAAAAAATGAGCCTTTAGTCGACTAAAGGCTCATTTTTTTTTATGAAGATAAAGAAGGTCCCAGTGAGAACGACGGCGACCCGTTTGCTAAATACAGTAGCAAAGTTTCAAGCTGGACTCCCCCTGAGGGTAAATTTTCTGCGTTGGATCACTACATCGATCTCTGCCGTCGGCAGTTCAGCAGAAGTAATTTCAAGAAGAGAACAGCTTATTCAAACCTTTCTCTTACTGAAAAACAAGCACTGGACCGACTTAGCAAACGAGATGACATCGTCATCAAGCCTGCAGACAAAGGGGGCGCTGTAGTTGTATGGGCAAGAACGTTGTACCTCGAGGAGGCTCAGCGACATTTATCCGATGCCAGATTCTACCAACGCCTCAATCAAGACTGCACCAAGAAAAGCCAGCAAACAGTAAAATCTGTAGTTCATGATTTAATCAGTACCTGCGAATTACCACCTACTGCGAGCAACTTGATTGTGACTACTCCACGTACATCACAATTCTACCTTCTACCAAAGATCCACAAGCCAAACCATCCAGGACGACCAATTGTATCCGCTTGCAGCTGTCCGACCGAAAATATCTCAGCATACTTGGATGAGGTGATGGCTCCCCTGGTGCGTGGACTTAGCTCGTACGTCAAAGACACAAATCATGCACTTCAGATTTTCGATTCTTTTCATTTCGACCCTGGTAACGGCAAGCGGTGCTTCATCTTTACCATGGACATAAAATCATTGTACACGGTCATACCCAATGACTGTGGTCTTAAAGCGTTGGCCCATTTCCTCGACAAACGACCTGTTCTCCAACCTGCGACATCCACCTTGACCCGACTTGCAGAGCTTGTATTAACTCTTAATACATTCTCTTTGAATGGCGCGTTTTACCGACAGGTAGCTGGAGTAGCAATGGGCAGTAAAATGGGCCCAAATTACGCCTGCCTGTTTGTCGGCTATATGGAAGAAGCCATCTTATCTCAGTACACTGGCTTTATTCCTCAGTTGTACAAGAGATACATTGACGACGTTGTAGGGTCCGCATGCTGCGATCGTAAGGACCTTGAGGACTTCATTGCGTGTGTTTCTAACTTCCATCCCTCTCTTCAGTACACGCACACCATTTCTGAAACCTCGCTACCTTTTCTTGACATCAATCTGCACATAGCTGGCAACAGTCTTCAAACGTCGGCTTACTACAAAGAAACAGACACACACAGCTATCTACATCATCAGTCATCACACCCCCAGCATTCTAAGAACAGCCTTCCCTACAGTCAACTTCTGCGCCTCCGCCGTCTTTGTTCAGATGAAAACGATTTCAGCACTAAAGCAAAAGAGATGTGTGGCTTCTTCCGCGAGCGGGGCTATCCCTCCGATTCACTTCGTGAAGACCTGCGGAAAATAAGTAACATCAACAGGATGGACGCCATCTACAGCCATCGCGATGAAAACAATCAAGCTGGAAGGGTACCATTAGTTCTCACTTACCACCCTCTCAATGAGCAAATTAAGAAGATCCTGCTCGGCAACTTCCACATTTTAAACAACGACCCAGAGACTGGGCGGATCTTCACTGATGCCCCCCTCCTAGCACATCGCCGAGACCGTAACATCCGAAATATATTGGTGCATACCACTGTTGGAAATCAATCCACCGATCCCGCTGGCACTTTTCCTTGCAACAATCCAAGATGTCGTACCTGTCAACATGTTAGCCCCTTACTGACTGTTGACGGTACAAAGTGCTCCATCAACATCAAGGAACATTTCAGGTGTGACTCCAGTAACTTGATCTACTGCATTTCGTGCCGTAAGTGCTCAGCTCTCTACATCGGGGAGACCGGCCGTAACCTCCGAGAACGTTTCGGAGAACACCTCCGGAGCATCGAGAAGAATTCTCCCGGTTTCCCTGTAGCTGAGCACTTCAATGGATTAAACCACAGCTTATCCGACGCCGAAATTCGCGGTATCAAGCTCTGCTCGGGCAACAACATCTTCCGGAAACGACTGGAAATGCGTCTAATTTTCAAGCTCGGAACTACACGACCTAGCGAGATGAACATCAACTTCACATTCATTTAGACTGCGCGCGCGTCTCTGCGCGCGCTGGGCTTTGAACGTTACTTTTAAACATTAGTTCTGTCGTGTTGTTCAAGACAACGTTATTATTACCACTGATGAAGGGCGAAGCCCGAAACGTCTGGTATTTAAACAACTTTTTGGCACTTTAATACCTTTTTACAATTTTTACTTTGATTCATCCAAGTGCCACGCAGTACTATGAACTTTTGTTCGTAATTTATTTCGTTGTAATAATTCTAGTCGACTTAAACTCATCTCTAAAACCGATCCTGAACTGTTGGAAAATCAGAGAAGTGAAACAAGCAGTTAAAGACACAATCAGGCAGTTTTCCTGCTTTTGAAAGACTAGCTTTGTAGATCGGCATAAAGTTGAAAATTTTAGTGACAGTTTCCAAACAGCGTGAAAACCTAATTACGGCATCTATAAATACATAT
Source organism: Meandrina meandrites (assembly GCA_963693305.1). NCBI lineage: Eukaryota > Metazoa > Cnidaria > Anthozoa > Scleractinia > Meandrinidae > Meandrina > Meandrina meandrites. The sequence goes on along the minus strand of OY855904.1, from coordinate 49,997,579 downwards.
AAATTTGCAATAGTCAAAATTGCTTTCAAATCAAATTGAGTAAGATTGAGACGGCGCTGCCAGTGTACTTAACGCGAACGACAAACTGCAGAACCGTACGTAGAGAAAGATGCACCTCCTGTACTTGCCCATCCATTTGACGCAAACAGTGAAGTAGCAACATCGTTTTAACTTAGTTTAGTTTAGACATTAATGCTGATTCCTCTTTGGATGAGTCCAAACCTATTTTAGGTTTATAAGTGAAGTGAGTTTGATAAATGGTTAAGTAGCTTGAGTTTGTTGTTGGTTCTTGTCCTTGCTCCGAGGGGTTTTCTCCGGGTTCTCCGGTTTTCTTCACCCCTGGAAAGCTAACATTCCAAATTCCAATTCGATCTGGATAGAGGACCTGCATGAACACCAGCTAGAGCTGATCTGGCTTCCTCTCTTAATATGGCAATTTCAGGAAAAAGGACTTAGCATAGCGTGACACATACAAAGTAGCCACCTTAAGAGGCGGTCTCTGTTAAAACCACCCACTCAATTTCGCATCAAAAATAATTTTGCCTGAAACTCTGTCAACTGAAAGACTTTACCAAGGAAAGAACTAAAACAGATTTGGTTTGATTCGAAATAATTTTCTGGCCGCGTTAGGACCCATTAATTATTTCCCCTGGTCAGGGCCAGTCGCAACGTCTCGAAAACTTAAAAATAGGCCTTTTTGGTGACACTGTAAAATTTTCCATTCGCATCTTCTAACCACGAGTTTTATATCAATTTGCTCATAAACCTTTCTAGTTTTTCATGGTAGTTACAATTTTCTCCTCAATTTATCTGGAAAGGCGAAATTGACCATATTATCAACACTACTAATCGATATCGACCGAAGGCTGAAAATTGCCTAGATTTAGAAGCTAATTTTACAAATTTGGCACCTGCTTGATGTCTCTAGCCTACACAGCCGAAAAGTGCCGTCCTTCATCTGCAAAAATATGCAAAATCCCATGTACGTTTTCAGTATTTTAAAAGTTATGTCCGTTTGTATCAGCACATGTACAAGCATTTGCGGTTTTTTCTCCGGTATCGAAATCAACATATCTCAAGCAGATTTAATTATTAATACAGCTTACCTGCCTCGCTATTCGAGCTTATATCCACCTTGAGAAGTTTTTCAATCTCCGGGCTGCTGAATTCCATAATAACTCCAGCAGATAAGTAAGTATTGCCTTCGAAACTTGAGCACGGCACCTATTGGGACTCTTGGCAGCGAATCCTAGTTCGAAACAATGGCATCATTTCGTGTTAAAAATCCATTGAAACATTACTTCCCAGCTAAACTCCTTCACACTTCAGACAATGAACTCTCCAAGTCCGTTATTAAGAATAAAACCCAGATTTTAGGGCTTAAATTTGGAAGACATCTTCCAATTTATACTGCTGAACGATCTTTTGCCCTAATATGGTGAAATGGCGCAATAGTGGAATAATAATATAGCTTATTTATCGCTCTACAAGTCGGCACAGCATTGTCAGGAAAGTAAGTATTTGCAATAGGAAAGCAAGTATTTACAATAGAGCAGACTTACGGGAACCTGTCGGGACGTATTGTCCGTCCATACATAGTGTTGATTTCCCTTGACATGTCAGGATTAACCGCATTTCTGGTCTTCAACCGTTTTTCCTGCCGGAATGCAGTGGGTACTGGCAAGTGCGACGTGGCCGCCAGTATTTATCTGGCTTTTCACACTCAGACGTTGCTGTGGAGCAGTTTTCCCGTTTGAAGAGTCAATTTCCGTGTTTACCCGTATCAGTACTTTCGGAAGCTTCCGCTTGTGTTCGGACAATCCGAAGTTTTTGATCTGAAACACTGAAAAAATGGGCACAAGTTGTTCCGTCGAGTTCGTCCGCCATTTCAGAACAATTTTTTTCACAGATCCATTGTTGTTCAAGCTGATCCGAGGATAGTTCGAGTTGCAACCCCAACCTGTTAAGGATCAGTCACATTCGCGCACAGTTCCTCTCAGCTGACTTACGTGACACGTTTGCAACTGGTCAGGGTTGATGTTATTCCTGCATTCAGAAAGCTATGATAACCTGGCCAGAGACTCTTTAGTGACAAAATGCCCCCTCCCCCCTTTATCATGAATTTGAATTAAATTCTACTTTCCCCCAAAATGCCAAAGACTTCATTCAAAACCCTTGCTAGCGGTTTTACTCATGAGGTTTCATGCGGACCTCTGCGGAAGCAGCATCATACTTGTACTCGATCGTTCAGCAGTATAAATTGGAAGATATCTTCCAAATATAAGCCCTAAAATCTGGGTTTTATTCTTAATAACGGACTTGGAGAGTTCATTGTCTGAAGTGTGAAGGAGTTTAGCTGGGAAGTAATGTTTCAATGGATTTTTAACACGAAATGTTGCCATTGTTTCGAACTAGGATTCGCTGCCAAGAGTCCCAATAGGTGCCTGCATAATCGTTTTATAAATTTCAAGGCATTTTTATAGGACATGTCTACGACAAACTTTAAGTTCGATTTAAGATCACCTTCACTTGGAAGGGGAAGTGTTTGGAGAAAATTAGTTCTTGATTAGCCCACGCTAACTAGACTGCGAAACGACAAATGTTTATTTTGACAAGAGCAAAACAATCATTTTGCCTTTTAATTAGGCTTTCTACAAGTCAAGTCCAAGCAGCGTGGAGAATGAGAGAGTGGACCTTCTGAACCAGAAGCGAACGGCTTTGAGAAAGTCTACCTTTTAATTTTTTAATTTTCACCGCCTTTTGGGGAATTTTTTGCAGGGCAGAGGTATTTTTGCCACAATATTCTGGTAATCAGATAAACAGATGTTTTTTTTGTCATTTGAAAACATTCTCCCTTGTTTGTATTGTCTCAGCCACAGTGCCTTTTTCCACACTTCTCAAAGTGAACGTAATGTTAATTGCTTCTCGCAAATATATTTTGGCGTCACAGTCTGACAGCATCGGCAAGTCAAAAGTTTAGTTTCTTAATCCTCTTAAAAATTCCTTCTCATAAAAATGCGGGTGATCTGAAAGTCTCACGAATACGTTTAAAAATGCTCTTCCTAATAACCTTTTTATTCATTGCCAGTCAGAGTGAATCGCAATGCTGAAAAGTATTATCTCTCGTTTCGTTCAAAACAGAGTATTAAACGGCCCTGCGCTCAAATTTTAAAACCAATTAGACACAAAAGATGCTAATTTCAAGACGTTGAAACTAATAGTTAAAGGAGCAATGTCACGACGTTTTAGTCATTTTTCCGATTACTTTGAACTTGAAGAAAACCTCAAAATAATATTTTTCTTACATAGAAAAACATCAACGGAATAATATAATCGCGAAAATTGACAAAGATTGAGATCGATTACTACCAACAAACTTGAAAAAAAATTGCCACTTTTTTCAAGATGCGTTGTCCCTGACATAGCTCCTTTAATTAGGAATTAATTTTGCCCGGCTTTAAAACTGTGCATATACAGCTTAGTATCTTGCGAAGACCTGAATGCATATGAACATTTAAAAGTGTTCCTGAACACACGCACAAAAAAAATGATCATTTGTTTCCTCGAGCTCAATACAAGTATGTATGGTACACTACCTTGGACAAGTTGATCGCAATTATGAAGGATCAAGCTCGGTCTTGTTTTAATTTCTAGAGGATAACCTGTTTACAGCTGTTTTATTAATTTTTATTAAAAACTAGCCATGATATATTAATATTCCTGAGTTTTGATTGGTTTACAGGCTATGGCATATGATCTCATTCATCATTCAAAATTAAACTGAAACAGAGCTTTCTCCAAAGCTACTAGTTAATTCTCTTTTTTTTTTCACATTAAAATGATATCACTGTTTTTGCAACGCCTTATCATTATTTGTCTGATGTTCTTCATTGTTCAGCTCAATTTTTTTTTATTTTAGGTAATAGATTTCGCGTTTAATTTCAGCTTCTTTTCTTCTTTACTTTCTGGTATATATTATATTTTGTATGTGTGTCCTTGTATATGTGTGTGTGTCCGGACAACATTTGACTAACCAATTTGTAAACTGGCAACCCGGCATTTTCAACCTAGTGGTTATTTCGGGTTGCCAGAACCCTTAATTATTAGCAATACTTTATGTATTTCTGTATTAATTAACGAAAAAGGGTAATAAACAGGATGCTGTTGTTGTCGTTGTTGTTATCTCATATACCATTGACCACAAATTTGCTAGGTAAACGCGTCTTTGGGTGTTATTAATAAAACAATTATCCCACTTGTTGGATATGAGAGAGTTATAGCCAACTCATATCCAACGCGCGCTCATGCAATAATTGTTAAATAAAACCAACTGACAGATCTATCAACCCACACATATAAGAAATCGGTCAAACACGAATTGCAATATACACCAGGCCTTTAAGGATTAATAAGAAGTCCTGTAAAAAAAGCACACACACACACTTATTAGTGACATAAAATTCATCATATCTCAAAGCTCTGTTTTTTTTTTTTGACCTCCTCAACCTTAACTGAGAAGCTCAATTTTGAGACCACCCAGGAACAATGGCGAACTTTGCTGGACAAAGAAACTACACAAGCAAACTGAACCAAACACTCATCGCATCACCAACAGGATAGCTGAAATTTTTTTTATCTCTTAACATTTTTCTTTCCAACACCGCTGCTGTAGGCAACGGGCTTATCCTCATAGCTCTAAAGAATGTCTCTTCTATTCATCTTCCAACAAAGCTTTTCTTTCGATGTTTGGCGGTCACTGATCTTTGCGTTGGTCTTATTGTACAACCGCTCTACGCTGCCTACATTATATTGAGTACAACAAAGATGAGCATGAATGTGTTGTACCACGTTTCAAATACTTGGGGAGCTTTGGTCATGACTTTGTGTGGAGTATCTGTCGCGACCACGACCGCAATTAGTATAGACAGACTTCTCGCCCTGTTGCTGGGAATCAGATACAGACATGTCGTAACATTAAGGCGAGCTCGTGTTGTCATAACTTGTTTCTGTTTAATTGTTCCTTCCTTTAATTGTATTCATTTCTATTTTTATATTTGTAGCTTAAGTATAATTATGGCCCTATATTTTCAATTCTCAATAAACTGAAGATGGCATGAGTCATGCCGAGACATGTCTTTCAAGTTGTTTCATGTTTTTTAAAATAATTATTTTACTAATAAAGCTAATTCGAATACTTTTGAAGTGGAAATGCATACACGGCAAAATTATTCCATTTTGGCCGTCCAGTTTCGAAAGCGAAGCTAATTTGTCAGAAACATTTTCATCCCGGTAACCGGGCTGGAGTGTTAATATGGGAAAATTTTTATCCCGATAGCCGAGATCTCGGTTGTAGAAACCGAAATCTCAGTAACTGGGCTGACCGCCAGATAAACACATCGCAATTTTTACAAAAGAGATAGGAGTGAGGCGAGATCTCAGGCTTATACGAAAAGGCCCTAAGCTGTAGTTAAATTAAGCAACTGATGGGCCGTAGACAGGATTTTGCTTGGGTGGGTGCGAGCACCGGTAGCATGAGCGTCTAGGAGGGATCCGGGGGTATATTACCCCGGGAAATTTTGAAAATCAGGTTTTTGAAGTCCACATTCCCTGCATTCTGAGAGTCATTTTAACCCTCGCTTCCAGATTAAGCGGACCTTTTCGGCGCGTGCGGGGGTGCAGACGCACCATCGAACCCAACCCCCCTCCCCTGCCTACGTATATACCGCATGTCTGCTACAAACTACTTTTCGACGTCCTGCCGAGACAAGCCACTCGAAATTTTCACTTCAAGGCTTGTGTTAATGATATCGCCGAAGTAGACACTGCAAACTATAACCAACAGTGTTTCCTCCATGGTGTTGTGGCAATTGTGCGCTATTTCACTAAACTTCATCACTGCATCAGTAATTGCTAGAACCAAAAGTTTGAACTGCAAGTGTTTTGAGTGTGTGAAATTATCCGCCACGACAAATCACTTTTCTTCCCGTTATTTTCCTTCAATCTTATACTAAAATTATTTCTTTCATCGAAATCTGTCCATAAATAGTCGAAGCAATCTCTCTGTGACCTCTTTCAACTGCTTAGTTCAAAATCAAACGAAACTGTCAGTTCCAAAAAACTGATCAAAATAAACACGTCTGCTTGAAACCTTTCTTCGACGACTTCCCAAGACGACGCGCCCGACATTTTTGGGCCGTTTTTTTTTTTGGCCAGATGTGACGTAATTTGTTCGGCGATGATTCAGATACAAAAAAAAAAAAATGTGCTAGGCGTTGCAGAGTGATCTGCCCCGCCCCCGAACTAAACTTACCAGTGCTGCCTACCCAGAATCCCATTGGATCATATTTATATATTTTCCTCGGGAAATAAATTGCCATTTCCAGCGTTTTGAGAAGCAATTGGGAGTTTTGTGCTACATGCATGTTAAAAGTGGAAATAAATTCTTAATCATCCATTGTGTGTTGGAAAATGAAACACTGACACTTCCTTGTAGGATCTTCCTAGAAATTTTCATTTTCTAATCCCCCAGAGGAATGAATGACGGATTTCTGGTCTTTTTACTTTCCAAAGCGAACAGTATAAAATGAACCTGACAGCGTAGTTCATTCTATGGAAGGAATACGAGCTAGTCAGCTTTAGACTTTCGTTTCAACGTCGGCGTGGTAAGTGTTACTAACTTTGTATTGTATGCATTACTTTTACCATTTAAACGAAACATACGTATTATAAAACTAGTTGAAAAGGGAGAGTTTTGTGGCAATTCATGTGCGACGTGCACAGTCAAACCCGTTTTAAATATTTAAATAATATGTAAAATTTAAATATTTTACTCTATTTACATAGGCTTAAAAATTTACAATGAATATGTTGTTGACATGATGGGTTATTGGCCAAGCGTAAGGTCAAGATAGCGGGATATTGGCCAAGTTCTTTTTTTGCGTGTTTTTTGACCGAGACGAAGTGGAGGTCTATGAACACGCAAAAAAGAACGAGGCCAATATCCTGCCATCTTGACCGAAAAAACTTGGTCAATAAAGGATTTTGATCATGTTTAGGGACGGACCATTCTTTTTCTGGCTGGAGGGGGTGGGGGGGGGGGGGGGGGGAATGAAAAATCTCTCTCTGCAAACTTTTTTTTTATCTATGCACCTCTGCAAACAATTTTGTTCTAACAACACCTTCCTGAAACAATTTTTTCGCTTATGCTGCCATCAATCATTATTTGATTCAATATTTTATGGTGGCGACCAATAAACACCTCTGAACTCATCTTTTTCGTTTTCTGAGACGTACACTGCGAAGATTGGCGGCAGTAATTTTTTGTTTTTAATTTTTTAACGAAGACTAGTGAGCAGCACAAGGAAAGACTTCTTGTGGTTGTAAGCTTGTCGTTTATTTCCGACGCGTTTCGTCTCTAACTGAGACGTCTTCAGGGAATGAATACAACTAGCAAAGAAGAGCATATATAGCACATTCGCGTGCCTAGCTACAACTTCCCATGGAAGTGAATAATAACTAAAATATGCTGTAAACGAACGTTACAAAAAATGCCTTAATACAGATGTTATTGCGTGTTGTTATATTTCGGGGGCCATACGATTAGCGCTAATCGTATGGTCCCCAAAATATAACAACACGCAATAACATATATATTAAGGCGTTTTTTGTAACGTCCCTTTACAGCATATTTTAGTTATAATTCACTTTCATGGGAAGTTGTAGCTAGGCACACGAATGTGCTATATATGCTGTTCTTTGCTAGTCCCTGAAGAAGTCTCAGTTAGAGACGAAACGCGTCGGAAATAAACGACAAGCTTACAACTACAAGGAGTCTTTCCTTGTGCTGCTCACTAGTCTTCGTTAAAAAATTAAAAAAAAGTTTCTCTTACGTCTATGCAAACTATTTTTTTAATACATGTTATGTTTGCAAACAATTTATTTTGTCTTTTTAGGCCCTGCAAACAATTTTTTTCAATATTTTTCATCCCCCCCCCCCCCCCCCCCCTCCAGAAAAATAATGGTCCGTCCCTTATTATATGATGCGAAGGACCTTAGAAGCCAGTTTCATGCAAAATCAATGTCGCGTGCTACTTTATCCTGATTGGGCCAGCTGAAATGAGTGATTCTCAAATTCTTGAATGAATCGAGTAGAAGTAAGGAGCACTATTCGAGAACAGGAAAAATCACTTTTTTCTAGCCCTTGAAATGGTCTAAATTTGCAGATCAATGTTGAGTTTAAAACATTAAAACATTCCTTCTGGCCGCCGCTTTTGATTCTTGGACGTGTTGCAGAGTATTTGCTCGCTTCTGGCGCAAACTTGCCCTGACACGAGCTACGAGCTAAATATTGAAAGTACAATTGTTGAACGCGTTTGGAGCTTAACACTTCTCAGGAAAAGCTTTTCTTCATAATGTTCGACCCACTCTTTTCAACGTCAACTTTAGAGGGCTCAGTGAAAAGATTTTAAGCTCACAGTGCCTGGCTCGCCTTTCCGTCTGCTTACTTATCATTTTCGAAAAAATACACAGCTGACAAGTTTACTGAGTTCTTTATTGTTCATGTATATAACTGATCTAACTTTTCCTCCAAACAAAACCGCTACCGTGTCTTCAAGTCACTTTGCGTTTTAAGTTTTGCATTGCCCGGTTTTAGTCGCAAATAAAATTCATGAAATTCGTCCACATTGTTGTTTTGTTTGCTTTCATTCGCTTCAAGACCTATTTCTTTGTTATCGGACTCCATACCGTTAGAAACAGACAAAATATTTTGGTGTTATCTCGGTAAAAATCTTCCGGCTCGCAGAATAGCGACACTTCCCGATATCGCATAAATCACGAAATATTAAATCTGATTTCTCGGAATTTTGGGAAACCCTCGAGTGCTTCGTAGTTCCTCTCAGCTAATTTCCAAAGCAAACTTCGCCGTGGTAAGTACAACTAACCTTGTATTGTATGGCGTCTATCTTGACCAGTTTAGGATATAAAGTTCGATTTTTTTTAAACGATCAGAAGACTTTCGGCTCGCAGAATAGCGCCCCTCGATATCGCATCATCACGAATTTCGGGAAACCCCCGAGTGTTTCGAAGTTTCACTTTCCAAAGCGAAATTCGCCGTGGAAAGTACAATGGGGATGGGGGATGGGGGGCTGCTAGACAGAGTCTCGGGTAGGGAGGTGCGGCCTGGCTTGTGGTTAGGTTCGTATAAATAAACATATGTGCTTATCCTGATGGAGACATTGGTCCATGTGAAGATACCCCGTTTAAGATAAAAAGAAGTAACAAGTGAAAGAGATACCTCGTCTGGGCCGTAGCCAGATTTTTGACATAGACGAGGCAAGTTCGATTCTGCGATCGCCTAAGGCGTGAGCCACTTTGAAATCTAGAAGCTGAGAAAGCTATTTTCAGCATTTGTCATGAGGTATTTCTTCGGGCCGCACGTCCCCGTTAAGCCCTTTAGAGGGAGTAACCACACCTCTCCCGGGAACAAACCTTGCACTGTATTGCTGTATCTTAACCAAATCAGGATATATAGTTCGATTTTTTAGTAGCCCCGACTGTCATAAAACCACAAAGCGAAGTTCAGTCGTAATCTCGATCCATTGCTTCTGGATGCAAAGCTTTTGGCTCTGTTATCTCATATCTCGAATAGTTATGCAGCTCTCGTAAGCTTGTAATTCTACTGGTCCTCTAGTGTAGCAGCTGCTATTGTTTTGGGGGCTAGGGGCATTGTTCTTGTTGTTTGTTCTATTGTTCTCTCAGCCACTCATGTGAGACCTTACGAGAGCTGCATGGTGACCCCATATCTGTACGGTGAAAATACGAATGTATAATACATCGATCAAATGGGGCAGGCTTTCGTGTTTTGAAATTGTAGTAAGAATTACAACAGTTCTTTCTTGATGGCCTGGCAGGCCTGATTTGTATTCAGGATAGAAGAAGAGAAGGTGACTTCAATTAACATGTCAACAATAAACTCAAGCGAATGTAAGAAGAATGTAACAGAAGACGTCAGAAAAAAAAACTTCTCTCTTTGTCTGTTTTATACAAGGTTCGATACTATTAGTTATATTTCAGTTTGTCACTTTTGGTTTCAATTTTTTCACCAGATAAGAAAATTGAGCACGGCAAGTTGCTATCTTACCCCCAACCATAAGATACAGTGAGAAATTTGCATGAGTCGCGTGACTGATTGTCGTTGTTGCGTGAGCGCCAACAGCGTGTCACGCGAGAAGGTCACACGAATAAACGCACACTGGCGGATATTTGACCTATAATCGGAACAATTCCCCGGGTATATATTTAAGAGGGTGTCCGCCTAAAATTCGACCACTTAATTTGGGTCGAAATTTCGATTTCCTTTAAATTTTCTCCACAAATAAAGATTGATATAATATCTAAGAAAACACCTATGTTTGGTTCTTATCATTTATAACACTCGAGATTTTGAAGCGAATGCCATCGTTTAACGAAACCCACAAAACGGGCCTTAAACGAAGTCGAAATTAGCCCTTTTTTGGATGCTTGCTGCCGGACGTTCATTACGCGGAGAGATATGAGAATTATACCAGAAATAGAAACATCATAGTACTATATACAAATGGTAAAACCAAATCAAACTTTTTCAAATTACTTGAATTGCAATCATTTAAACAGGGCAATATCAACGCTATTTGTAAGAAGTGGGTAGAGTGCCGTAGCAAACAGCGAAATTTCTCAAAAATTCTGACTTATTCGGGAAGCCTCTTGTACTTCCCTGAAAAGTATAAAGATAGCTTCCAAAAAGCATGAAATAATATTTAGTGGCATTCTTTGGTATAAAAAAAATAAGGCTTCAATAACTTGGCTCAAATAAGCGATCCGGCTGTGAGGCCACGTTAGAAAAATATTAATTTTATACAGTTTGCTGTTTCTGAATTTTGCAGCTCAAATAACAGTGCTAACCAATGATCCTAGCAAGTGTAACGAGTTTTTATCACAATAATAGGATTTGATTTAAAAACGTACCCCAGAATAGTCTTGAAAACCTTCAATTGGATGTGGAATCCGGCGATCGATGTGTTCGAATAGCCGTAGTAAGTGCTGATCACACCATTCGAAGACTTTGCGACCAAAACAGCTCGCCATAAATGTAAATCAAACCCCCAAGACTCTCCTGGATTAAACTGAAATCTTTAGGGACCAAATGCAAACTTCTGTCCATTAAAGAAAATTAACCATTTCATAAACATTTCAGCGACTTTTTGTGTGACATCGATGAAATTGATGACATATCATTTTGTTTTGAAATGTAACACCGCTGACCAATTTTGCGGCATTTTAGCTTTCCGTGAGTGGGAGGGAGAGGTTAAATGATACATATTGATTTAGTTCTTCTTAATTTTTTTTTCTTTTTTGTCTCATGGCAGCTGCTGTCCGGCGTCTGAAAAAATCATGCACGATACCACGAGAAATCTAATTTGATTATGCACACAAAACAGCACAAGGTAAAAACGTGATTTTCGCACCAGCTGTAGGAACTAAGGTTTACACTAATGTATGTTATCTATATTTACACGCACCTTGTGTATCAATATTGTCTGATTTAAGATGAAACGAGTTCTTAATCAGGCCCTTCAAAACACTGACATTCCTGCACAAAGGCAGCCAAGCATTCCATCAAATCTTTCTTTCTGTCCTTTGATTTAAATGAAATATTAAAGTCCTTTAGGATAGCTTTCAACATGTTAACATTAAACTCTGACAGTTTGTTGCACTTGTGATATTCGCAAAGATCATATGCATCGTAACAAATCGGATGGCGAAGACCAATGTCTTCAATTATGCTGTTTATTACTTGTTGCCTACTGTTTTCCTCTTTCTCTCCAAGTATGTCTTCAAGCTCCGTCTGGTCATCTACTGCATTTGCCTCTTATCCTTTCCTCCTCGGAGATGCTAGTCGGGAGAGATGCTAGTCTGGTATTTTGAAAGTCATTCCTCTCTGGAAAAACGACGGTTATTGTCTTCATCTCGGGCGTTTCTCATTTCTGCTGCAACTTGATTGGGGTCCGCTTTCAAACCTGTTTTTCCTCCAAGTTCAAACTTTACATTCAAATATGCCTTAACCTTTGAAGAAAAACGCGTTGCCACACGTGGCTTTGCAAGAGCCCATCCTTGGCTCAAATTTGAATGCGACCCATCTGTCGTCTTTTCTGAGCTCCTTCCCCTACTGCTGGTGGAACCATCTGACTGCACTGGATTAACAGTGCAAAAACGCTCGGCCCATTATCTCCTAAAACGGTCGTAACAGCTTTCGGTCATGGGCCTATTTCGGTAATTTCCGATTTCAGCATGCATTTCAAGTTCGTGAAAGCTCTTGAAAAGGCTCTCGCATCCAGGTCGGACATTCAAATAGCTGATCTTCTTCAGTCGATTCTTCAGTGTCAATCCTGTCCGGATTTTTAATGTTCAGATGGCGTGCATTTCTCGTAGTAAAAAAGTCGCCACTCTCATGAACAGTTAGCCCTGTTTCGTCTTGCTGATTGACAACTACGTCATTGAAAGGAATCAGTTTTCCTGGTCCCATGCTATACGCTCACCAAAAGCGAAGGCCTTTGTCATCGTATGTGAAGTTATGGAGCTTACTAAAGCCATCAATTCTGTTGACATTTAGAGTTTTCTTTTTCTCCTCAATGGCACATACAGATGCAGTTACTCCTGGGACTGGGCGCTTTAGTAGGGCAGTGCGCATGTCTGCCGCACAGTTTATGCAATGGCCTTCATCGCAGTAGCAACGAATTGAGCTCTTCACGGCGCACAAAATTCGGTCGCACACATCGTTACCATAGGCAGGCTCGGAGTAGTCATAGCCTTTCACCTGAACGCCAAGTCTCAGTCCAATATCTTTCAGAGATGCCACGAGGGCGTTGTTGTGATAGCATCCTACCTCATCCGAGCGAAGAAACACGCTGTTAATGGAGGGTCTGGATGCTAAGACATTCTTCAGAAGATTTTCAAAACTAGAGCAGACGGCGAACCAATCCTGCTGGCAGTAATCAAACAGGTGGGCGGCGCGTATGTTTGGACTTCCATATCACCCGACTCTTCTTGTTTAACTGAATGACAGTAGACACGTGCCAACTGATACCTCGTTTAGCATACCAGTCTGACTGCTTCTCTCTGTACTTCATCTGCAAGAATTTTATTGCCCAGTCCATCACTACCAAGACAGTGCTACCATTAAGATTTCTTATGACAGCCTGCTTTGCCTTGTCTTGATTCACCGATCGCAAAACGTGGGCTTTCCATTAAATAATATCAGTTCTCGCCTGTTCAAATTCGTACAACAAATCCTCTTGATATTCCTTGCTGTATAGCCTGCGTGCAGACGTCTCCATTTCCTTTGCTGGAGACGTCTGCACGCAGGCTATTGCTGTACAGAAGAGTAGATGATTCACAAATCTGTTGCTTTACATCGTCCATTACATCTTTAAGGTGTTCACACACGTTGCAGGCCAAGTCATGTTCATGATCACATTCCTCTTGAAAATCCTTCTCTACAGGGTCACTTAAGGCAAACTTTCGGCAGTGATCTTTGCAAGGTGAACCCTCCTCGCTGCAATGAACTCGGTAATCTGTCTTTAGTGTCGTTTTCCCTCTTGCAGTCTTCGCTTTGTAGCTACCAACCAGTCCCTGTCACTACCCTTTTCTTTCAGATCGTCAACAATTCTCTCCATTGTTTGGAGTCCTGCAGCACCATCGGCGGCGATATTATCTAATCCCTGAACTGACCTAAAATTTTTGGAAAAATAAATTTATTCATATGAGTAATGAGCCCGTGGAAAGGATATTTTCGAAGAACCGGGCTCAATACGTAATACCGTATCCCAGTTAAGTCGCGTAATTGCCAAATGTACTTTGTTTGCTTTTATGCTTTTTTAAGGGTTAACATAAGAAAAAAAACAACGGAAGTTAAGACAATGCAATTTGGAGGGCAGGGTGCTTAATACACCCTTTTTCAAAAGAAAGGTTAGCTAATAAAAACCGTAACCAATCGCCCCAAGTCTTGTGCGTGAAAGTGAAGCTTCTTTATTTGCCGCTCTTCCTAGTAAGTCTTCTTATAAAGAAACGCTTTTTTTTCTGTAGTATACACTAGGAACTCAAATACGCTTGTACATGGTACTAAAACAGTATATAGAATAGAAAAGGTTGTCCTCGCCTGCGTTGGGATACCTCTCTAACCTCTAAAATTTTAAGGTGGCTCATAACAGTTTAGTCAGAACTAGACATGCCCGTTTTAGGTGTTCTATCGCAGCTATACCAAAAATGTTTAGGAAAATCTTTTAGTACAAACTTGTACAAGTTTTACCAATGAACAAATTGAGGTTTTTGTGACGTCAAAATTTGTTGCCATGGCAACGTCATATGAGGTCAAAGATACCCTATTTTGGACCTTTTGAGGCTAATTACTCAAAAACTACTCGGTGAAAATTCTTGTTTTTGATATATTTTTATCTAACTGACAAAAGAAGAATTTTTGCAAATTTTTAAAAAAATCTGTAGGTAGGATTCGAAGCTACGTCATTTTTTCACTAATTTAAGGTGGCTCTGAACCCTACCTACAGAATTTTTTTAAACATCGTTAGATTGTTTGTTGTGTCCAGTAGACAAAAATATATGAAAAACAAAAACTTTCACCGTCTAGTTTTTAAGTTATTAGCCTCAAAAGGTAAAAAATAAGGTATCTTTTACCTCATATGACGTTGCAATGGCAACGAATTTTGACGTCATAGCAACTACAATTTGTTTATTGGTAAAACCTTTACAAAGTTTTATTAAAAGTTTAGCCTCAACGTTATTGGTATAGCTGCTATAGAATGCCAAAGACGGGAATATCTAAACCCCTTCGAGCCACCTTAAATAAAGTTGACCGACTCAATGGGTTGAAGTTCTCCTCCTCGCAGAAGCTCTGGTATTGTTTGACCATGGTGGATCGCGTGAAGGTCCGGATTATATTTGGCATGGGGATTTTTAGTATTCGGCTACCATGGGCCACATCCTTATAAGAATATGGTCTATTAGCAAACTCAAGGAAATGATCCACCTTAGCCATATCAGGGTGCACACGATGCTTCAGCTCCTTTTCAGGTATGGTTCCAGGACCATGCAGTTTTGCATGACTTCTTGCTCGTTCCACTTGATAGCGGGTGAGCTTTTCATAAGGCTCGTGAAGCTTCATCAATACGGGGATTGGACACCTGAATGCGTAAATACTAAGGATCTCAGTCCTGAGACCGGAGGTTTTGGCATTTCTGTAGGTTGTCATCAGCGCTTCCAGATCTGGAGAAGGCTCAATTCCACGCTGGGAAGTAAGGGCGTTGTATAGCTCACCTCCGCTTTCGGGTGCAGTCATATCGCATACGAGGAGACAATCGTCCGTCGCTTTTTCAACGCATTGCGACTTTGTTTTTGCGCTGGCATTTTCCCACGGAATATCCAACTGAGATGTAAGTGGAACGTGCTGTACATTTAATGTTTCAGCAACAAGACTCATTACAGTGTTGTATGAAGACAAAAGGCTATCCTCACTTAGGATTCCCTCGTATCTGGAAACTGAAATATGGAATAAATTAGTAAGATTTTAGGTTACGAAAAACCGGGGGTTACACCAAGTTTTTGTAAGTAAGAGAAAAATCAAAATAAATAAAGATGACCTAACTAACAGTAAAAATGATCTACGACTGGCATTTAACAAGCTCGTGCAATTTAGGAAGCGCAGAGTATCGTCTGATACCTGGCTGATTGGACCCGTTGGCCGAAATAGCGAAAATTATATCAGTAACGACATTCCGCAGAATTGTTGTATTGTTTAACCAATTGTCAACGAAAAAAAAATCAAAAGCTTCAAAAATTCTGGTTAGGTAGCGCTTTGCAAAACTTGAGACGAATATTAGTAACCTACGTATATCGCAGTATATCAGTTTTGTTCAGATGACTTTCTGACATCTTGCCAATTTGTAGCGGAGCTCCTGCGCGCGAAGCGCGCCAGCGGAGCACCATGGGTAAGAATTTTTGGTAAACCCATGAGGCCAAGAAAATTTGGTGCGTACGCCCGTCTGCCCGCCCGCGCGTACAGACTCTCGGGGAGGGGGAGTGGAGTCCTAAGGCAGCCCGACCAGGGATGGGGGGGAGGAAAATAGGCTGAGAGAGATGGGGAGCAGACGAGTTGAATCTCTACTTATCCCTACGTACGTAAACAGAGCTTACAACTTTGATCAATTGACAGGTGTCAAATCAAGGTATCCGCTGACCAGTATCACGTGGCTATATCGCGGGCTCACATGTGGAGCTCATCGAGGTCACGTGTTTATATGAAGTTGACCGCTGACCAGATGATGGTTTTCTAGTTGATCGCGGGCTCAAGCCCTAGTTTTTTACAAATTTTTTGATCAACGCGTTAATTCAGATTTAATTTATGGGCAAAGTTAATAACCGAGGAGCTCAGCTTTTAGGCATGGCTAGATCTATTGTAAAAAGTTTCTTCTGTTAAAAAAATGATCTGCAGACATTTCATTTCAACTTAAATGAAGCGATTGTATGAAAAGGCGGCAAACTGGTTTGCACGTTGTTCACTGCTGAATTGAAAGACGGGAAGAAAGCGTGCTGGAGGGCATAGATCTTCGTGAATATTTCTCGCTTTATTTACTTATCTACAGCATGGAAACTTATGCTAAGTGATTTAGGATAACTTCTTAACGGGAAGACCCGAAATAATTCTTGACCTTAACATGATATATCGGAGTATGAGTCAAAAACAGCGAGAGTTGAAGCACTGTCGTCGGTTCCTGCGGCTGACCAAGACTGGAAAATTAACTGAGGTCTGAGCTAATATAAAAGTGTGCTCAGAGCCGCTCAAGTTGACTGAAGTGACGGATAAAAAACTGTTAAAAGCTACACCGAAAGGAAGAAAGATATTGATCTTCGCTGATAATTCAGATTATGCATATGTTGGTGGTGTGAGTTTATTACGAACATTGGACGAAACTACCGTTTTCGTTGCTTCGTCTCCGATGTTATTTGGCTGGTTTGAAAGCTTTGCCCTGCAGAATTTACAAGCCTTCTCAAAATATGAGGTAACAAACGTAAATGTACACATTTTGCTATGATAATCTGTTTATACTTCATTTATTAGCGAATTCAATGTTCTGTCGGTTTTCAGATCTTCCCGTCAATTATAAGCTTAAACGGCTTAAATTTCGTTAAAACGGCTGCTTTCAAACCAACTAGCTTTAATCACTTTTGTACACTTTCCCCCATTAAATGTTTCTGTTGAGGCTATTCCTCAACAAAGGTCTTAAAGACAAGTCCATCCCACCGTTCTTGTTTTTCAATTACGTAAGACCATGATGCTTCGGTAGCTTTTCAGAGATAAAAAACGCACGTGGTGAAGCGCTTGTGTACTAAACGCTGAAGTTGTGAATTCTTACCGCTTATACCGAGTCCTTTCATCATATGGTAGGTGATTAGACTGTGTTGTATCGAATTTTCGCTTCGCAAGGTAATTTTGTTGTGTTCCGTAGGTTATTACGCCCCGCGACAAGGTTGTAATCCAGATGAATGGTCGACATCGGTTGTTTGTGCTAGTGACAACATTAAACTCGTTGTGTTTGTGAACGTTCTTCTTGTGTTTCTTCGCCGCCTTTATGTCCGGCCCGGACATCGTGTAATAACCATATGAGTTATCGCTTCTTGCTGTGGAATTTGTGCTTATTTTCGTGGCTAACAATCTCAACTGGAGAATCGCCGATTCATCAAAGGAAACCGCCGCTGTGCAGTATGTCTCAACATGGAATTCTGTACGAAAGATTGGAATCGCTGGACAGATCTCGCCGTGGACATTTATCATCCATCACAAGAGTGTGTAATGCGCTAGATGAAAGTCTTAAGGATTTCAGCAATGTTGTGAAGGTACGAACCCAACAAACACAGCTTAATACCGCGTGGGAACAATACTCTGCATGCTGCGATAAATATGCTAATTTACTCGACACCACTTGTGAGAAATATCAAGGTGTTATGAGCGACCGTGCTAGTCAACTCTCAAACGTACAAGCTTACAATGATAAGATTGAACAGTTTGTTGTTAGTGCTGCTGAATTCTTCAATAATCAAGTGTCTGAAGACGTGAAGGTTTTAAAGGAACATTCTGTGCCAGAATCTGTGAAATCTGGAAAGAGTTATGCCTCGAGATTAAGTGTGTCTAGCTCCAAAGCTCGTGAAGCTAAAGTCCAAGCTGCAAGGGCAGCATTAATGCAGCAACAAGCTGAAGAAAGAAGTAAAAGGGCAGTTGAACTAGAATCGAAAAGGATTGAAATGGAAATAAAACGAACAGAATTGGAGCTGCAACATAGACTGGAACTGACCAAGTTGGAAGCAGAAAGAGAGGTTGTAGCTGCACAAGATCAAGCTCAATTAGCCAAATTAGAGGCCTTTCTAGCAGAACAAGAAATGTCTGAACTAACCAATGAACAAGCAGGTATTAAGTGGTCTTCCAAAGCTGAAGCCCATCCAAAGGAAAATCTGACGCAACCCCTCAAGGTGCCAATTGTTTCTTTGCCTTCAGTGATTACTAGCAGCTTTACTCTTGCCTCTGTTTCAATGGTGAACCCACCTCTCACGTCTACACCTGCTGTAGGAAACCCAGCAACAACTGCCTCCACTCACGCTACTGGTGGAATCTGTTTTAGCAAACCACTTGTGGTGTCAAAAATGCCAAGCAAGCCAGCTGTTAATGAGAGTGACATGTCTAAACCTGTTGGAGCTGATTCTTACAGTGAAACTCAGTTACAACCGCTAATCTCTGTGACTTCTACCAGCACATGCTCTACAGCCGCGCCTAATGTGTCTACTGCAGCTGTAAATGAAAGTCTAGCTGCTATCATGTCCTCAATGGAAAGGATAAGTGCTTCCCACGATCTCCCTCAGGTGCGAGTTCAGAAATTCAATGGATCACCACAACAATACCCAGCCTTTCGTCAGAGGTTCAAACAACTAGTAGAGACAAAACCACTTGACAATTCTGTCAAAATGACCCGCCTATTACAATTTCTAGAGGGACCCGCGCTCATTGCAGTTCAGCGGTATGAGCCGTTACCGGGTGGTTTGTCAAAGGCGCTTAAGACATTGGAGGACCGATTCGGTCAGCCATTCCAAGTAGTGAGGGCATCCGTGGAAACTCTCACGAAGGGACCTGCTATACAACCTAATGATAAGAACAGCTTGCAGCAATACGCCGATATGGCTCAAGTTACCTATGATACCTTAGAGTCAATGGGGTACTTAAGTGAAATGAACGCAGACAACCTGGAGAAGGTTATTATGTGACTGCCTAAATGGATGCAAACCAAATTTGCTGAACGTTTAAAGCACCTGGAGAGTAAAGGTCACATGATGCCAACCTTTAAGGATGTTGTTGACTTCCTTAAGGAGCGAGCCTTTGTTTTGAACCATCCTTTCTTCAGTGGTGGAAGTGGTGAAAACATGGCTTCCAGAGTCAAGCCGAAAGTTAAGCCACCTGTGATTCCCAAGTCTCCTTTTAATGTCAACATGACAACAGCAAATGGAGAGCCTTGCCCAATGTGCCAGCAGCCTCATCGCTTGTATCAGTGTGAGACATTTAAATCCAAATCTCCTGAGCAACGCAATGACTTTGTTAAACGGCACAAAATATGCTTCAACTGCATTAGTTCATCATTACACAATTCGAGAAAATGCAAGTCGCTAACCAGATGCAAGGTGCAAGGTTGTGGAAAGGCACATCACACGTTGTTACATTTTATTGAGCCGAAGGAAAAGGTAAACCAGGGAACTGTGAACCAAAACAGTGAGGTGAACCAGAATTTAATGCCTGACGTGGGTACATTGTGTAGTACTTCGACAAGTTCCACTTGTGCAGCAGTTGATTCCTGTGAGGTGTTATTGCAAGTTATTCCAGTGAAGGTTATAAGCAATGCTGGCTGCCAAATTACTACTTATGGTCTTGTGGACTCAGGTTCTGACATCACCATGATTGACCCTTCTCTTGTGAAGTTGTTGAACATCAAGGGAGCACCAAGTAAGCTTTCTTTCACGACAGTGAACAATGCTGATGTTGAAGAAGAAGGAGTGAAAGTTGACTTCAAAATTGCGCCAGTGGATGGCCAGAATGACTATTTCATTGATGTGAACTCTGCGTGGGCTGTGAAGGATCTTACGATTCCCCTAAAACACACAAAGGTGTCAAGTTCTGTGGAACAGTGGCCACATTTGCAGCAAGTGTGTTTTCCTGAAGTTGAAAGAAAGAAGATTTCTATACTACTCGGTACTAACATTCAAGAAGTTTTCATACCCCTTGACGTGAAGAGAGGCAAACCTAATGAACCGCTTGCCATCAAGTCATGTCTTGGTTGGAGTATACTCGGTGGCTCCTCAAATATACAGTCCCGTAGCCATGGACAAGTTAACCTCATTGGTGGTGAAGATGTTTCCCTGAACAACCAGCTTGAGGAATTCTGGAAGATTGAATCCTATGGCACCACAAAGTCTGAAACCAAACCATTGTCTGTCGAGGATCAAAGAGCCCTAAAGGTTATCGACAACTCAATTTGCTTGCGAGATGGCCATTACCAGATGGGCCTTCTGTGGAAGGATGACAATCCCGTGCTTCCTTACAACCGGGCTCTAGCCGAAGCAAGATTACAGTACCTTAAGAAACGCTTTCGTCGTGACCCTGAGCTAGAAGTTAAATACAGAGCTGTGATTCAAGAGTGTGTGGATAAAGGGTATGCTAGAAAGCTGAGCAAAGAAGAAACTGCTACAGTCAGCAATACAACATGGTACATTCCTCATCACCCAGTGACAAACCCTAACAAGCCCGGTAAAGTGAGGGTAGTTTTTGATGCTGCTGCGAAATTCAATGGCACATCCTTAAACGATCAGCTATTGCAGGGACCTAGTCTAACGAATGACCTAACTGGTGTCTTAATTCGTTTTCGTGAAGAAGAAGTTGCCTTTTCCGCAGACATTGAGGGTATGTTCTACCAGACCAATGTGACGCCAAGCGACACTGACTCCCTAAGATTCCTGTGGTGGCCTGGTAGTGTTGACGACCCGCCTGAAGATTACAAAATGCTGGTCCATATTTTTGGCGCCAAGTCATCACCCTGTTGCGCTAACAAGGCTTTGAATAGGACAGCTCAAGACAACGAGGATAACTACCCACCTGAAGTTGTCAAAACAGTTCGTAGAAACTTCTATGTTGACGATGTGTTAAAGTCTGTTCAAAGTACAGAAAAGGCTGTTCATTTGACATCAGATCTGACCAAGTTGTTGAAGGAAGGAGGCTTCCGTCTTACAAAGTTTGCAAGCAACAGCCGAGAGGTATTGCAATCTATCCCACCAGAGTTGAGAGCAAATCCACCGCTAGACCTGGATCTTGATCAGTTACCATTAGAGCGCGCGTTAGGTGTATATTGGGATGCGCAGACGGACACCTTCAAGTTTAAAGCTGTGCAAGCAAGCAAACCTCCCACTAAGAGAGGAGTACTTTCTGTCGTAAGCTCACTGTTTGATCCGCTAGGATTCCTTTCGCCCTTTGTGTTCTCTGCCAGGATTCTGTTGCAAGAACTCTGGAGAGATAAACTCCCTTGGGACCAAGAAATTCCGGAACCGTACCTCTCGCAGTGGCAGCGCTGGCTAGAAGAGTTACCACATGTCATCACAATTGACATTCCCAGATGCTACAAGACCCCGTGTCTTGGTACTCCATCAACCATCCAGCTGCACAACTTTGCTGATGCATCCAGACGTGGTTATGCAGCAGTATCATATTTGCGTTTCGTTGATGAGAAAGGTGTGATTCATTGTTCCTTTGTAATGGGGAAAACTCGCAATGCGCCCATAAGGGAGTGGACTATCCCTCGTCTAGAGCTTCAAGCCGCATTGTTAGCAGCTCGTCTGAGCAAGATAATTCTAAAGGAACTTGATCTGAAAGCAGATCAAATCTTCTTCTGGTCTGACTCAATGACATCATTGCAGTACATCAAAAACGAAACAAGGCGCTTTCAAACCTTTGTCGCCAACCGTGTCGCCGAAATCCATGAAACAAGTTCATCAGAGCAGTGGCACCACATTCCTGGTGTGATAAACTCCGCTGATGACGGTTCACGAGGTGTCAGTGCTCAGTATTTTCACGCTGAATGTCGCTGGTGGTCAGGTCCAAAATTCCTGTGGGAACCTGAACATACATGGCCCATTGTACCAGTGGAAGATCTTCAAGATGATGACAGGGAAATACGAAAGTCCCCAACCGTTATGTTCATCTCCGATGCTTCGCAGATCAACCTCTTGTTACAGCGCTATTCATCCTGGTCCCACTTACTGAGAGTTATGTCGTGGGTGCTTCGATTTGTCAAGAGAACTAGAAAGGAAGTTCCTGAGCATGTAAAGTCAAGTATACTTAAGCTGGTGGAACTGCAGCAAGCAAGTCGAGAAATTGTGCGGTTGGTTCAGCACCAACATTTTCATGAGGAGTACATGTGTCTAAAGGAAGGCAGACAAGTGAAATGCCATAGCAAGTTGGCCAATCTGAGTCCTATCCTGATCGATGACATCATACGTGTAGGAGGAAGAATTCACCGAGCGCCGATTGCCTTTGAGGCCGCGCATCCAATGGTCCTTCCAAAGTCTCATCACGTGTCTATGTTAATAGTTCGCTACTACCACCATGTACTGGGCCACGCAGGCCGGGAACATGTGTTGTTCATCATCCGTCAGTACTTCTGGATTTTGAGAGGGAGATCTCTTGTGCGCCAGATCTTAAGCAAGTGTGTAAGCTGCCGCAGGCGCAACGCGCCTACTCTACAACAAGTTATGGCTGATCTTCCCAAAGAGAGACTAGTGCCTTATCAGCCACCTTTCACATACACAGGTCTAGATTTCTTTGGGCCGTTTTACGTGAAGCGAAGCCGCAGCACAGTGAAAGTGTATGGCTGCATATTCGTTTGCTTCAATAGCCGAGCAGTACACATTGAAGATGTCAGTTCATTAGAAACGGATACTTTCATCCAAGCCTTGCTCCGATTCATCTCAGTTCGTGGTTGCCCAAAGGAGATATGGTCGGACAATGGCACAAATTTTACTGGCGCTGAGAAGGAACTTCGCCTGTCAGTTCAAGATTTAAATGAGGAACGCATCAAGAGTGAATTACATTCTCATGACATAGAATGGTACAAGTGTCCGCTGCCAGAGTGGCGTTTTCAACCTCCTGCCGCAAGCCACATGTCAGAAGTATGGGAAAGGCTTATCAGAAGTGTGAGGAAAGCTATGAAGCCGGTTCTTGGTAGTCAAGGCGCTCTTGTTGGTTTGGAGACCTTGCGTACAGTGTTTGCTGAAGTTACATCAATCTTGAACAGTCGCCCTATATGCCCTTCTAGTGATGATCCGAATGATTTTGAGCCACTCACTCCAAACCATCTTCTTCTGCAACGACGAAACCTCTTCATACCTCCAGGAGTCTTCGCCAAAGAGGACCTGTACTCACGCAAACAATGGAGGCACGCCCAATTCATTGCTGATTGCTTCTGGTCTCGATGGATTCGAGAGTATGTTCCCACATTACAGCAACGCCCCAAATGGTTACTGAACAAGCGGAACTTAGCAGTAAACGACTTAGTTCTTGTTGTGGACAACAACCTTCCGAGATGTCGCTGGTTGTTAGGCCGCGTGACAAAGGTGTTTCCGGGGGAAGATTCACATGTGCGCACTGCTGAAGTGAAGACGAAGAACTCGAGACTTGTTCGGCCTGTGACAAAGTTGTGCCTACTTGAAGAGGCAACATGATGATCAGAGGAAAGATGTGAACATTGTGAATATTGAAAGAACTGAACACTGAACATTGATTTAGTTCATATTGTTGATTAGTGAACACCTTAGACATGTTATATTTCTTAGTTATCGGGTTAGTTCAGCCCTACCCCCCGGGATGTTGAGGCTATTCCTCAACAAAGGTCTTAAAGACAAGTCCATCCCACCGTTCCTGTTTTTCAATTACGTAAGACCATGATGCTTCGGTAGCTTTTCAGAGATAAAAAACGCACGTGGTGAAGCGCTTGTGTACTAAACGCTGAAGTTGTGAATTCTTACCGCTTATACCGAGTCCTTTCATCATATGGTAGGTGATTAGACTGTGTTGTATCGAATTTTCGCTTCGCAAGGTAATTTTGTTGTGTTCCGTAGGTTATTACGCCCCGCGACAAGGTTGTAATCCAGATGAATGGTCGACATCGGTTGTTTGTGCTAGTGACAACATTAAACTCGTTGTGTTTGTGAACGCTCTTCTTGTGTTTCTTCGCCGCCTTTATGTCCGGCCCGGACAGTTTCGTTTCAAATATTGCGTTTTTTTAGTTAGGGGGGTTAACTGTGAGGTTCATTGTTGGAGTTTGAAAAGAATATTCAATTATTGAGCTACAAAACATGATTTCGCGCGCTGCATTTACAGAAAAATCCCGCAAACAAATCAAAGTAAAAAACGAGTAAACCTTCGGCAACGATACTTCACACCAACGATTAAACGATTTATCATCCAATTGCTCTATTTCACTCGCTTGCATTTTTGTCATTTTGGTGAGTGTGTTGAAATCTCGTACGCGTGATAAATTTTTAGATTCGTAAACGAGTATTTACGCCGGTTTTTATATTGCGAGTTGCCTGTGCTTGGGTGAGTGAGTTCAGACTTTTCCTAACGCACATTTGCCTGTTAGAAACGAAGGAAATTCATTTACTTCTCTGCATAAAATTCACTAGGGTATTTAGCAATGTGTACGATAAAACATGCAGCGTAGTAATCATGCAACCAAACCAAGATGGTTCAAAACTACATTGTAAGCTTATTAGACAGCGAGCACCACTTCCTAAATCACAAACTGTCACAGTTCTTACACAAAAAAACTGCTTAAAAATGACTTAAACCGGCTCCCAATGAATTTGCTGAGTTAGTTTTGCTGCTGTGATTTTCTTTGTTTTGGCGTGAGTTCATTTTGATTAGACGCGAGTTCACTTTGTTCAGTTCCTTGAGTTGATCTTTTTGCCTTGACTGTTTTGAAGTAAATCAAAACAAATTTCTTCGCCTTCATCAAGGTCCTTTTTACACTGAATTACCCTTAGAGTTATGAAAAGTCTCTACACTAAAATTTGATGTGTGCGCCCACGTGCGTACGTGCATGAGGAACCCAATAAAGTGCAGCGACATGTACCTATATGGGCAACCGTATACGCTTAGAAATAGTGTGGCTACTTATTAATTGGGAAACAGTGCAAACTCAAGTAAAAAATAATAAATAGGAGCTCCGCTTTTAGGCCTGCCTAAATCTATATATTAAATACTGGATGGGGAGAGGTGAAGCTAATCACTACAGTTAAGGTGGGTGAGCACACCACTTTATTAAGCCATCCCAATCACCTTCTGGGCTCCAATCAACATCATTTCATAAATGGCGCTGCAGAAACTTATTTGTTTGTAGATGTAGGCATACTGTAGCGCTTTGTTCAACATGCAATTACCTGTCCGAACATTCACTTATGGGAGGCTCGTCTTCAGAAAAACTAAGCAGCCACGTTGCCTTCTCGCGCTTCTCCTTGTGTTTTTTCGGCATGATGTACAGATTGCTAATCAAACAGAAGTAATTAAATTATATTAAATTAAATTAAATTAAATTAAATATACAACAACTCCTTAAAAACTAAAAGTGATGCACTTTAAGGTCTTTAGAAATATGTGTTTACAATTGTGGTTTATTGGTACTTACGAGATCCCACTTGTGCCCTCTCGCCAAACAAAGTAAACACCTCTCTTGCCATTTTGAAATTGATTACATTTCCGTCATCAAGTTTCTTCAATTTTCCAGAATGCTCCGGGTACTGGAAGGTTCTTGGGGGCTGCCAATATCGCCCAAGATTGTTTCTATGTTTCGGACATACCGTCATGTCTTTGACCTTGCTGGCCGCGAGGTCAAATAGGCCAGCCAAGTCTCCCGTGACAAATGACAGCTGCGAAGGTGGTTACTGATGTCGTAATGACATTCGATAAGAAAAATAAGATCTTAAATTGAGCATTTAATACGCTGATCATGGCAGCAGCCCAAGAAAGAAGATTCGAACTCTACCGGGCACAAAAACTGGCATGGCGTAGCCAAGAAAGCTAGTGAAAAAGTCTCAGCCACGATTCTGTAAAGGAAAAGCGGTGGAAATCTTGAGGTGAGGTTTTGAATATGCCCGTTTTATAACAGCAGGCTATCTATGTTTGTGGATAAAGTGGAAAGAAATCGAAATTTGTGTATATGATTCTGTGGCCGTGACATCAAGTTAGCTGGTCGGTTGCCCGATTTGTGGAATTTTGCTCCGTCGATATCTTCTGGAATTCTTGAGTGCCACTAAAACTTATTATCTTGATACTTTACCGCGAAATACAAGAAGTTCTCAGAATAAGTCAGAATTTTGAGAAATTTCGCTTTTTGCTACACTACTGGCTTCGAAAGCACATTGCGTCGAAATTGTCCTGTTTAAATAACCGTTATTTTATTAGTTTGGTTTTGCTTTTTGTATAAAATACTATAACGCACCTAAATTCGGCTTTGCGAAAGGCCCGTTTTGTGGGTTTCGGGTATCGATGACATTCGCTTTAAAATCTCGAGTATTATCAATAATAAAAACCAAGGAAATGTGCTTTCTTCTATTATATATCAATCTTGATTTGTGGAGAAAGTTTGAAGGAAAACGAAATTTTGGTCGAATTTTAGGCGGACACCCTCTTAAGTCATTTGTATTTTAGTAGGAACTGGGCTGAATCTTCGTATTGCAAATACCGTAAACACTCACAGATAGGCCGCACCTTTTTTCAAAGTCGTAACTCGAAATCTAAGGGAACATTTAGAAAAGGTGCCGTAAATTTCCGTGAATTGATCCTTTGAGCGGTTTATTATTTTTATTTCTTTTCAACTTGTTTATTTACGATACCTTTTAGAGTTTTAACGAAATTGTTTTTTTCGCTAAAATTGGTGATCTAGCTAACTCTGAATATTTTTCTAGCAAATGTTTTTCCTTGTGGGTAGTGACAATTTTTTAAGTTGGTCCAAGGCAGACATATTCTTAATAATCTATTTAAGGTACCTATGAAGAAAAAAATGATAACTGCTTATTTTTAAGGCTTTTCAAAATAAAGAAGAATGGCGTTTTCCTTTTAGAAATATCTTCTTTCGTTCTGTAGATATTTATGTTATTGTATTATGCAAATGAGGAAAATGATGATGTCATTAATTGTTCCACGAAAAGATAAAGCACTGAATCAAGGAGGTCTCTTGGAGTATTAAAATATTAAAGTGGTGTTCTCCAAATTTGGCACCATAAATGTTCATCATCAAAAGCACAAGATGGCTCCCGTTGCACTCTTGGCTCCAGTCTCCTTCTGTTATAAACCACATATCTCCATTTGCAACTCTTTGAAGTGGAACAGAGGGTCTGGAATGGAACACACGTGGCACCCATATTACCTTAACTCTCCTCTTTAGCTTGTTGGGAGTGTATCACCTTGTTAAAGCATAAAATGGGAATGTCAGTATTTACGGTTTTTACGGTAAACTACTGTAGCCACGGCAACGGAAAACATATGTTATTTTGTGTCTTTTCTAATGTACATTTTATTGTGCTAAGTTTGAAGAACACGGCTTTAATACTCCAAAAGATATGCTCGATTCAGTGATTTATCTTTTTATGGAACAATTAATGACGTTATTACTTTCCTCATTTGCATAATACAAAAACCTAAATATCTCTAAAACGAAAGAAGATATTTAAAAATAACGCCACTCTTCTTTATTTTGAAAAGCCTTAAAAATAATCAGCGATTATTTTTCACTTCATAAGCACTTTACGTCTTATTTGGACAGCCATTTTGACCCTAAGTATGTACCAATGAGAGTCAAGATTAATGTACGTATGGAACAGCATCTAATAGTGGGAAGAATTGTATTTCGCATTTTAGGTCACGTTTGCTTTTGCTTTCTTCTTGTTAACAATACAAAGTGATTTACTCATCTTTTGCTAGATTGCCAAAAAAGCGAAATCGAAATTATAATTGGAATTGTTATTCAGCGATCAGTTTGGAATACCTAAGTTTATCTTAATAAAACAAAAGCGTAATTAAGTGGCGATACAATTTGATTTTTATTATTTTACAAGCCTTACAGAAGAGGTCGTTATGAACAACATAGATGACATTTTACAAGTCGTACAAGCCATCTCGGTAGGCTTAGTTGCTGCTAAGTTCCTTGCTACCACTGGTCGTGCCTTAAGAGCCATCGAGTTATGCAAAGAATGTTTGATCTTCCTAAAAAATGACGTACCTGGAAATATAAAACTTTATTGCAAACTAGACATGGAAGGAAGTATAACAATTTTACTAGCCAACATCTATGAACGCCAGTGCAAATATGCAGAGGCAAGAGAATATTATCATAGAGCCATCAATATCATGGAAGACACAGACGATAAACGAGGAGAAGGATACGTTTATGGACAGTTTGGAATTATGTCTTATCATCTTGGCGAATATGACAAAGCTAGAGAATATCTTGAGAAAGCACTTGCGATGACAATTAAAACTGGTGACAGACAAGGAGAAGCATCATCTTACGGAAACTTAGGAACTGTGTTTATATCCCTTGGTGAATATGACAAAGCTAGAGAATATCTCGAGAGAGCACTTGCGATCAGAGTTGAAATTGGTGACAAAGAGGGAGAAGCAACAGATTACGGAAACTTAGGAACTGTGTTTCAATCTTTTGGTGACTATAACAAAGCTACAGAATATCTCCAGAAAGCACTTGCGATAAAAATTGAAATTGGTGACAAAGAGGGAGAAGCAACATGTTACGGAAACTTAGGAACTGTGTTTAAATCCCTTGGTAAATATAACAAAGCTAGAAAATATCTTGAGAAAGCACTTCTGATCGAAATTGAAATTGGTGACAGAAATGGAGAAGCATCATCTTACGGAAACTTAGGAACTGTGTTTAAATCCCTTGGTGAATATGACAAAGCAAGAGAATATATTGAGAAAGCACTTGCGATCAAAATTGAAATTGGCGACAGAAATGGAGAAGCATCATCTTACGGAAACTTAGGAATTGCGTTTCAATCCCTTGGTGAATATGACAAAGCTAGAGAATATCTCGAGAAAGCACTTGCGATCAGTGTTGAAATTGGTGACAAAGAGGGAGAAGCATCATCTTACGGAAACTTAGGAACTGTGTTTCAATCCCTTGGTGAGTATGACAAAGCTAGAGAATATCATGAGAAAGCACTTGCGATCAGAGTTGAAATTGGTCACAAATAGGGAGAAGCTACAGATTACGGAAACTTAGGAATCGTGTTTAAATCCCTTGGTGAATATGACAAAGCTAGAGAATATCTCGAGAAAGCACTTGCGATCAGAGTTGAAATTGGTGACAAAGAGGGAGAAGCAACAGATTACGGAAACTTAGGAACTGTGTTTAAATCCCTTGGTGAATATGACAAAGCTAGAGAATATCTCGAGAAAGCACTTGCGATCAGAGTTGAAATTGGTGACAAAGAGGGAGAAGCAACAGATTACGGAAACTTAGGAACTGTGTTTATATCCCTTGGTGAGTATAACAAAGCTAGAGAATATCTCGAGAAAGCACTTGCGATCAGAGTTGAAATTGGTGACAAAGAGGGAGAAGCAGCTGATTACGGAAACTTAGGAAGTGTGTTTCAATCTTTTGGTAACTATAACAAAGCTAGAGAATATCTTGAGAAAGCACTTCTGATCGAAATTGAAATTGGTGACAGAAATGGAGAAGCATCATCTTACGGAAACTTAGGAACTGTGTTTAAATCCCTTGGTGAATATGACAAAGCAAGAGAATATATTGAGAAAGCACTTGCGATCAAAATTGAAATTGGCGACAGAAATGGAGAAGCAACATGTTACGGAAACTTAGGAACTGTGTTTAAATCCCTTGGTAAATATAACAAAGCTAGAAAATATCTTGAGAAAGCACTTCTGATCGAAATTGAAATTGGTGACAGAAATGGAGAAGCATCATCTTACGGAAACTTAGGAACTGTGTTTAAATCCCTTGGTGAATATGACAAAGCAAGAGAATATATTGAGAAAGCACTTGCGATCAAAATTGAAATTGGCGACAGAAATGGAGAAGCATCATCTTACGGAAACTTAGGAACTGTGTTTCAATCCCTTGGTGAATATGACAAATCAAGAGAATATCTCGAGAAAGCACTTGCGATCAGTGTTGAAATTGGTGACAAAGAGGGAGAAGCATCATCTTACGGAAACTTAGGAACTGTGTTTCAACCCGTTGGTGAATATGACAAAGCGAGAGAATATCTCGAGAAAGCACTTGCGATCAGAGTTGAAATTGGTGACAAAGAGGGAGAAGCAACAGACTACGGAAACTTAGGAACTGTGTTTCAATCCCTTGGTGAGTATGACAAAGCTAGACAACATCACGAGAAGGCACTTGCGATCAGAGTTGAAATTGGTCACAAAGAGGGAGTAGCAACAGATTACGGAAACTTAGGAACTGTATTTAAATCCCTTGGTGAATATGACAAAGCTAGAGAATATCACGAGAAAGCACTTGCGATCAGAGTTGAAATTGGTCACAAAGAGGGAGAAGCAACAGATTACAGAAACTTAGGAACTGTGTTTCAATCCCTTTGTGAGTATGACAAAGCTAGAGAATATCTCGAGAAAGCACTTGCGATCAGAGTTGAAATTGGTCACAAAGAGGGAGAAGCAACAGATTACGGAAACTTAGGAACTGTGTTTCAATCCCTTTGTGAGTATGACAAAGCTAGAGAATATCACGAGAAAGCACTTGCGATCAGAGTTGAAATTGGTGACAAAGAGGGAGAAGCAGCAGATTACGGAAACTTAGGAACTGTGTTTCAATCTTTTGGTAACTATAACAAAGCTAGAGAATATCTCGAGAAAGCACTTGCGATCAAAATTGAAATTGATGACAAAGAGGGAGAAGCAACATGTTACGGAAACTTAGGAACTGTGTTTAAATCCATTGGTGAATATAACGAAGCTACAGAATATCTTGAGAAAGCGCTTGCGATCAAAATTGAAATTGGTGACAAAGAGGGGGAAGCAACATGTTACGGAAACTTAGGATCTGTGTTTAAATCCCTTGGTGAATATGACAAAGCTAGAGTATATCTTGAGAGAGCACTTGCGATTAGAGTTGAAATTGGTGACAAAGAGGGAAAAGCATCATCTTACGGAAACTTAGGAACTGTGTTTCAATCCCTTGGTGAATATGACAAAGCTAGAGAATATCATGAGAAAGCACTTGCGATCAGAGTTGAAATCGGTGACAAACGGGGAGAAGCAGCAGATTACGGAAACTTAGGATGTGTGTTTCAATCTTTTGGTGGCTATGTCATTGCCGAACGCTACTTTGAGACGGCTGTTTCAATTAGTAAAGATATTAAAGACCTCCACTCAGAGTTTCAACATCTTTGTAACCTTTCAGTTTCAAAGTTATTACAAGAAAAGATGGAGGAAGCGTTTGACTGTCTGCATTTGTGTGTTCATAAAAGCGAAGATTTGCGTGGGTTATTGGAAGACAACGATCAGTTCAAAATATCGCTTTTACACGTTCACTTTTTTCCTTATCAGGTTCTTAGTAAGTTCTTCTGTTTTGTTGGATATCCTAACAATGCTCTTTATGTTTTAGAGCTATCACGTGCTAGAGCCCTAGCAGACTCGATGGCGACTCAGTACTCTGTTGAAATGCAAATCTCAGCTAATCCACAATCGTGGATTGGCATTGAAAATATTATGAGAAAAGAAAGTAATTGTGCTTGCCTGTACATTTCTTATCATGTTCAAGATCTGTTTTTGTGGATTATCAAAACCAGCGGAGTCATTTATTTCCGTACACCAGGAATTAACGAAAACCTTGCACCAAGCGGATTAACTGACAGTTTTGATGATTTTTTTACCAAATGCTTTCGCAGCTTTGGCACTTTACCCGAAGAGAATTGCGAAGATCGATCGTTAAATGACATTGAGTCAAAACTGAAATCATGCCAGGAAGAGAGCCACTCAGCTTGGCCACTCGTAGAGGACGACGATAAAGAAAGTCAAAATGAGGAATCGAGCATTTATTTGTGTTACAGAATGCTCATCGCTCCTGTGGCTGTCTTACTTGAGGAGCCGGAAATCATCATTGTTCCTGATCGGTCGTTAAACAAAGTTCCATTTGCAGCGTTAAGTGATAAAGGTGGGAAGTTTTTATCGGAGACTTTCAGGATCCGCATAGTTCCTTCATTGTCGACTCTCAAGCTCATTCAGGAAAGTCCATCAGACCGTCACAGTCAGACTGGTGCACTGATAGTGGGTGATCCTGACGTTGGCCGGGTACGTTACAAGGGATGTCGTAAGACCTTTTCACCATTACCTTGTGCAAGAAAGGAAGCAGAAATGATTGGAGAACTACTGGGTTTACAGCCCTTGTTAGGACAGTGCGCAACCAAGCAGGCGGTACTTGGAAGGTTGCATTCAGTTAGTCTGATACATTTTGCTGCACATGGTAATGCTGAAAGAGGAGAGATTGCCCTTTCCCCTCTACGCCCAACCAGAAAGATTCCAAAAGAAGAAGAGTACTTATTGACAATGTCTGACATTTCGAAAGTACGACTGCGAGCTAAGTTGGTCGTACTTAGTTGCTGTCACAGTGGACGTGGACAGGTTCGTGCCGAAGGAGTGGTTGGAATTGCCCGAGCGTTTTTAGGATCGGGTGCACGTTCAGTACTGGTGGCATTGTGGGCCATACAAGACAGTGCAACAGAGCAACTGATGGGTCGTTTCTACGAGCACCTTGTTCGTGGGAAGAGTGCTAGCGAATCTCTTCATGAGGCCATGAAGTGGATGAGAGGCAACGGCTTCACTAAGGTTTGCGAGTGGGCACCGTTCATGCTGATTGGAGATAACGTGACATTTGATTTTGCCAACTAAACATTTAACGATGGAATCAATGATGACAAACTCCACAAAAAAGCTAGACTAACGGGTTGCTGATTCACATGATTTATTCAGGCGCTTTTTCTCTGCTTCATGGTTTTGGTTCTGGCATCTCGTGTGTACAAAATAGGTTATCAGTAAAACAGTTGAAAAAAACACAATGAAAAAAATTCATGCACAAGATTTGCCGCATTTTGATATTAAACCAAAATGATAATTCTTCTGGTTAAGTGTTCCAAAATGCACCAAATGTCATTAAAGCGTGTTTAGATTTTCAACATTTTCCCGGGGAAGCATGTCCCGGACTTCCCTACGGAATTGGGCTTTGGCCCATTTTAAACATTACAATCAGTGCTAGCTTTTGGGCTCCCTCGCCTGAAAATTTGTTCCTTCGGGTAAAACAGGTATATTAATTACACCATTTTTCACTATAAACTGCTATTTACTTTTGAAATCTCCCACAGTAAATTAAATTTCTTAAAGTGGAAATTGTGCAGAAGGTATTTTATGACATAAAATAAACTTTAAAATGGAAAGTAACGTTAAAGTACAAAAATTCTTGTACAGGCAATGGGCCGCGAAAAAGTTATTGCAAGCTAAAAATCTCCGTCCTCCCTTCACTTTTCTAATGGTCCGTCCCTTAATTATAAAAGTCCAAATATTCTGCTGAAACTAAAAGGTAAATATATCTTGAAGACACTGTAGTATTTTTTAAATACTACTGTGTTAAAACTTCGCTATATCATGCATATTTTTTTATGAACAAATATTGGTCGCCGATGACGGCGAAATACAAATGATGAGTGAAAATAAATAGAGTGATACTTAAGAGAAGCTCCGCCTAATCAGGGCCCGCGCAGCAAGATTTTGAGTGGGGGGGGGGGGGGGGGGGGGGGGCTCAAGCGAGAGCCAGAGTTTTTTTTTTTTGGGGGGGGGGGGGGTCGGAAACATGCTACCCTGGGAAAATTAGGGTTTTAGTTACTTTCAGATATCAGAAGGTAGATTTAAAATGAACAAACAGTGGGTTAAAGCGCAATGTTTTTACAACTTGTAACAGCAACGGACCGCAAACAACAATGGTGCTAACGTACCAGGATCTAAAAGAGATTCTTGCAATATATTTGCGCTGGACTTCAAGCTGGCATTATTTAGATTTGCTACACCACGCAGATGAGTCCCAAAAAGGACGGAATGGCTGTCCGCGATTGTAACCCTACTTTATCGTTCTGGTCGTGATGGTGTCTTGCAAAGTTACTTTTTCACATAGTACTTATCGGCCTTGCTATATTATTCTAATGCTTTTACAGTATAAGCATACTAAACATTTAGAATCAGACCTATAGATTTACTATCAAATCCTGCTTGAAACAATATAATTTACTCCAAATCAGTACTACTGCCATTAGCCAGGAATGCGACGATTTTTGCTATACTTCAGCTTAACGTTGTAAACGGTATTTCTCTTTCTGTTATTGCTACAATCTGCAAATTCGTTAGTGATGTCAAAAACCATTCTTCACGACCGACTGTTTATCATTGTCAAGTTACTAAATCTCTCTTGCGTCATTGTTGGGCAAAATGTTTATTCTTCGGGCAGTGGAAACTGAATGATCATTCACCAGATGCACTCGATACATGATTAACCAATATGGAACTCAAGAACAAAATTTATCACCAGCTTCTGGAAAGGCGTTCAAATGAAATACTTTTAGTAATTGTTCGTTCAACAATAATAATAATAATAATAATAATAATAATAATAATAATAATAATAATAATAATAATAATAATAATAATAATAATAATAATAATAATATTTTTTCCCTTTATTTCTTTCTTTACTTGCCTATTTACTTAAGTTCTTATTATTTTTTTCTTTTTTTCTTTTTACTGTAAAAAAGTGGGGGGGGCTAAAGCCCCCCCAGCCCC
The DNA here is from genome assembly GCA_963693305.1 of Meandrina meandrites. NCBI lineage: Eukaryota > Metazoa > Cnidaria > Anthozoa > Scleractinia > Meandrinidae > Meandrina > Meandrina meandrites. Next base: position 49,962,565 of record OY855904.1, on the reverse strand, counting down.
TCCCTCTGCGCGGGCCCTGCTAATTATCAACTAGACATGGAAATAGCCAAAAATGAATTTTCTTCAAACTCGGCCTGAATAAAGCACTAGGGGCACTAGTTACAAAAGTATTAGTTTTAGATCAATCGGTTAATTACTGATTTTTTAACGATTTTTTTTCTTTCCGATGCCCGAAACCGGCCAAAATCGGACGAAAATGTGAGGCAAATTCAGAGGTTCCTACATTCGAAAATAAAGTTTGTCATTGAAAACTAATTATATCTCGTTTTTGTACTTCCTTTTCCGTATATTTAGAGCTAATTAGATTGCGATTTGATTAGAAAGCAAATATTTCACCAAATTTTGAAAGTTGATAACTCAAAACAGGCCAAAATTTAGCATATTTTCAACTGGCCTAAATGCCTTCTGGTACATAGCTTTTCCAAAAACGGCTTGCTCATTCTGAAAGAGCATGATTTCGTCTTCAAAACAGTGAAATAAAATTTTTGGGTAAATAAAATCGTGAGCGCTGAGGTAGCAAAGTAAATACATCTCTTCCACTGAAAACACAACCTTTGACCTTGCCGAAACGAAACCGCTAATTACAAGAGATGACAAACATTTCGTTATTTTTCAAAGGTTTCTTGTTCTATCGGTCCAAAACAAGTATCATTTTGATAAATGCAATCTAACGGAATCTACGAAGCGCCTTTAAGTCACATTTTGACGAAATAAGTCAATTTGCTAAACGTTTACCGAGATTTGAACGTTAACGAATTCTACTGAAATTTGCGAATTCGTGAAATATGTTAATCAAGACGATACCCACCAGAATATTCATATTTGTAGCAGAGCCATATCCCTGGAATTACGTTAAGAAGGAGCTGAAGGGACTGGTGCTGACCGCGAACGGACGTGTTCAGCTACGCTCCGTAGATGAAAATCTAATTTAGACCTCAAGACTCGTATTCCAGGCCGAATATAATGGGGAAAAACGATGGAGAAAAAGAGGAAGCAGGAGAGGAATCGAAAGGAAACCAAGGACGGAAGAGAACAAGAGAAACGACCGGTTCACAATCTTCACAAACGGACGAAGACAGCCATAGTTGCAGTTGTCACAACATGGCCGCCACTATAGAAGCGATAAACCAGAAGCTGGACCTGGCTTTATCTAGGTTCCAAGAAATTGATGATCTAAAAGAGAAGCTAACGGACCTTCAGAAAGAAAACAACGATTTAAGGTGTCTCTCTACAGTTTTTTCTGGACCATACCAAACATTTTTATTTGGCCGTTTAGCAAACTTCCCGGACTCGGATCGATGTGAAATTTACACCAGGTATTGGAATTGGATTGAAGTTTGATATGATATATTTTTTAGGAAAATCGATATTTCCATGGTAACGAAAAACAGAAAAACAAGATATCAGTTAAACTTGAATTCTACGCGAATAAGATTTGACGTAAAAAAACCAACACCAGTATCTGAAACTATGATGTACTGCACATCAAATATGCAAGAATAAAAAAATTCTGTATGTTTGATTTCGAATAAATCGAAAATATATTTCAAACCATGCTTTTTGCATTATAATGATAAACGGACCGAGACGCGGACACTGCTTTGACGAAATTACTTTGAAATAACACCAAAATGTGTATTTAACTTATCTTTCGTCGCCGTGAAAGTTTTGTTGATTTTCGTTATCGCGATCCCGAGAATTGGATTTTTTCATACGGTCACTACCAATGTAATTTTTGGTAAATTTTCTACTTTTAGCGCTTTTTCGAAAATCTCCAAAACGGCTCCAACGATTTTTTTAAAACTTTCGCAACACATGCTTGATAATGCAAAAAATTTAATTCCAAAGTTTTATTAACGTTGATTTACTGCAACACGTCCAAATTTATCCTTAAAGAAGGCGTTTGAACCGACGAAAATGTTGCGTTACAAATTCAGCGTTCGCAATTTATGCTAAAATATTCAAATCAATGTTTTTTTACATTCCATCGAGTGAGCAAAAGAGTAAGGGAAAAACACAATATTGAAAACAATAGCAACGAACTGTATTTATCAAGATGGAATGTAAAAAACATTGATTTGAATAATTTAGCATAAATTGCGAAAGCTGAATTTGTAACGCAACTTTTTCGTCGGTTCGAACGCCTTCTTTAAGGATAACTTGGACGTGTTCCAGTAAATCAACGTTAATAAAACTTTGGAATTAAATTCTTTGCATTATCAAGTTTGTGTTGTGAAAGTTTTAAAAAAATCGTTGGAGCCGTTTTGGAGATTTTCGAAACAGCGCTAAAAGTAGAAAATTTACCAAAAATTACATTGGTAGTGACCGTATGAAAAAATCCAATTCTCGGGATAGCGATAACGAAAATCGACAAAACTTTCACGGCGACGAAAGATAAGTTAATACACATTTTGGTGTTATTTCAAAATAATTTCATCAAAGCAGTGTCTTCAAATCGGTCCGTTTATCATTATAATGCAAAAAGCATGGTTTGAAATATATTTTCGATTTATTCGAAATCAAACATACAGATTTTTTTTATTCTTGTGTATTTGATGTGCAGTACACCATAATTTCAGATACTGGTGTTAGTTTTTCTACGTCAAATCTTATTCGCGTAGAATTCAAGGTTAACTGATATCTAGTTTTTCTGTTTATCGTTACCATGGAAATATCGATTTTCCTAAAAAATATATAATATCAAACTTCAATCCAATTCCAATACCTGGTGTAAATTTCACATCGATTCGAGTCCGGGAAGTTTACTACACGGCCAAATAAAAATGTTTGGTATGGTCCAGAAAAAACTGTAGAGAGACACCTTGAAAGACAGTCTCTCCAACGCGCACACAGAGATTACTGAGTTTAAAAAAGCTATCGCAGCCCAAGATTGAACAATCCAAGCGCTTCGGAAAGGTGTCAGTGGTTTACAAGAAGATGTTAAGTCGGAGAAGGAACGTGCTATTCGCCTTGAAAGCCATAGCCGAAGAAATAATTTGAATTTCTTTAGCATCCCTGAAGTAGAAGAGGAATCTTTCGCAAAAACAGAGTGTATTCTTCGCAACTTTATGGACAAAGAGCTCAGAGTTGAGAACGCGAAGGAAATTTTCATCGAAAGAGCTCACAGAGTAGGAAAGCCGCGTTCAGATGGCAAACCTAGACCTATCATTGCCAAATTTAGTTTTTTCAAGGACAAGGATTTTGTCCTGTCCAAAGCTCCAATCCTCGCTGGAACAAATTTCGGAGTGTCCCCGGACTTCCCGAAGGAAATCGTGGATATCAGGAAATCGCTCTTACCGCATCTAAAAGCTGCAAGGAAACGTGGATGCACAGCGAAGTTGGTTTACGACAAGTTGTACATCGATGGCCAGCTCTTTCAGGAAAACCTAGAAGCAGTTTTGCATTGAAACAATTTTATACATAAGACTCTGGTTTGTAGTGTCTCTTGAACTTGCTCTTAGTTTGAATGTGGTGCCTGTTTATACGGGTCTTGTAACAAGCATTTATCTTTATCTGGTCAAGTCAGGCGTCCCAATTCGGAATGTGTCTTGCAAGAAATTCATTCTTTAGCAATAGGGCTATCCTTTATGTAATGTTTACTTGTAATAGTGTATTTATAGTCGATTCGATTTGTTTTTTGTTACATGTTCTAAGCTTTAATAGTGATAGAAATTGTTTTAGGTGTTCACGAGGTCTCGTTTCTTCCTGCTGTCTGTTTTTTGAGCTCGCAAGTATATTGAGGTAAGTCAAATTTTCTCATTACCATAATGCCACATTCTTTTTCTTGCGTTACAGTGAACACAAGGGGTCTCAATAGCGCGCGAAAAAGAAGACAAGTTTTTAGATGGCTGCACATTAATAAATTTCAAATAATTTTTTTTGCAAGAAACGTATTGCTCTAGTGAAATTGAAAAACTCTGGTCGGCGGAGTGGGGAGGCAAAATGTTTTTCTGTCACGGCTCGAGACATAGCAAAGGAACAGTGATCATGCTTAATCCTTCTCTAGACGCCAAAATTATCGAATGTGAAATGAGCGGAAAAGGTAGAATGATAATATTGGAAGTCCGAATTGATAACACGACGTTTGTTTTTGTAAACATTTACGCTCCGAACGATTTAGCACAACAAGTAAAATTTTTCGACAACCTCAAGGGTATGCTCGTAAAATATGCAAATGAGAATATCATTGTTGGAGGTGATTTTAACTGTGCACTGACTTCAAGTGATAAAAGCGGTGGCTGCTCCGTTGGGAAAAAAGAGGCAGTTGTTCAAGCTATTTGCAATCTCTGTAGAACTCTAGATTTAGAAGACGCTTGGCGATACATGCATCCAAAGGAGACTTTGTTCACTTGGCACCTTAAGTCTTTAAAAATTCACTGTAGATTGGATTATTTTTTGGTTTCTACCGGCATTATTAATCAGATAACAGAATGCAAGATAATTCCAGTGTCTTTCTCAGATGATGCGGCAGTCTCTTTCTCTCTTTTGTCTAAAGATTATGAAAAGCGCGGACCTGGTTTTTTTAAATTCAATAATTCTCTTCTAGAAGATAAAAATTCGTCGAAGAACTCAAGGAAAACATAGGGAAATATAAAGAAAAATACGGCTATTTGGAAGACAAAAGACTTTACTGGGAAATGATTAAGATGGAAATCAGAAGCTTTACTTTATTCTTCTCCAAAAGGCGATCAAAACAGCGCAGAAACGAGGAAGAATTGCTTCATAGCGAACTATGCAATCTGCAAAAAAAAGTTGGCGAGGATCCATCAGAGGAAAACGTGTCCGAGTTTCATAATGTAAAATTTAAATTGAATCAGTTATCATTGTTCAGAACCCGGGGGGCCATAGCGCGAAGTAAAGCTCGCTGGTGCGAATATGGTGAGCGCAATTCTAAATATTTCTACCGCCTGGAGAAAAGAAATTACAATACTAAGTATATAACTGAACTGAAACGTCCGGATAAAACCACTATTTCTAGACCAAAAGATATTTTAAATGAAGTGCATCGGTTCTATAAGGAGCTGTACACTTCCACTGGTGCAAATTCAGACGACCAGCTCTTCGACACCTTTGTTAATAACCCAGTTTTACCTGAAATATCTGCGGACCAGAAGCAATCATGCGAAGGCTTATTAACAAAAGATGAGTGCTTCGCGTCTCTGAAGCAAATGGCAAAAGGAAAATCTCCCGGCTCGGATGGTCTCTCCGCTGAGTTCTACTTAGCTTTCTGGGAAAGTGTAGGGCAAGAATGAGTTGATAGCCTAAACTACGCTTTCGAATGCGGGGAATTAACTATTTCACAAAGAAGAAGGATAATCACTCTTATTCCGAAGAAAAATAAAGATAAAACGCTCCTCGACAACTGGAGACCAATCTCGCTGCTGAACACTGATTACAAAATCTCTACTAGAGCAATAGCTTCGAGAATATCTAAAATATTGCCAAGCATTATTCACAGTGATCAAACGGGTTATGTGAAAAAGCGTTTTATTGGACAAAATATTCGCCTAATTTCAGATGTTATTGAACGTTGTCAATACACGAGGACTCCTGGCATTGCGTTTTTTTTAGATTTCAGGAAGGCTTTCGACAGCATTGAATGGTCTTTTTTATTCAGAGCATTAAAAACTTTTGGTTTTGGAGATATGCTAGTTAAATGGATCAAAACATTTTACACTAACCCACAAAGCTGTGTTATCAACAATGGCTTTGCAACACCCTTTTTTTCTCTGGAGCGTGGTGTTAGACAGGGGTGCCCCCTTTCTGGAATTCTTTTTGTTATTGGGGTGGAGCTTCTAGCAGGCGCTATTAGAAGCGACAAATCGATAAAGGGCTTATCGCTCAACTCAAAGGAATTTAAATTATCTCAGTACGCTGATGATACTACTTGCCTTGTTGAAAATACTACATCAGCCAGCAGCCTTTTCGGGGCTCGAGTTAAATAGGTCAAAAACGGAGGCATTATGGTTAGGTTCGAACAAGAACAGAACCGACACACCCTTTGGGATTCGCTGGCCTGAGAATTATGTTAATGCTCTTGGTGTCTGTTTTACAATAGACCAGAACATCTCTGATAGTAAAAACTTAGAAACAAGACTGATTTCCTTGGAAAAATGCCTTAGCGTTTGGTCGTCCAGAGACTTGACCCTGTATGGGAAAATCAACATAGTAAAATCCTTAGCACTCTCTAAATTAACCTTTGTCTCAGCTGTTCTTCCCATTTCCGAAGATTTTGTAAAAAGAGTTAATAAGAAAATTGTGGATTTTATCTGGAGTCACAAGAACCCAAAGATTAAAAAGACAACGATGATAGGCGAAAGAAAAGAAGGGGGTTTAGGTATGCCTGATTTCGACATCATCAACAAATCGCTTAAAGCAGCTTGGGTTAAAAGACTATCCGCTCCTGAGAACGCTATGTGGAAATCACTGCCACTTGATTATCTGAGAGACATTGGCGGAAAACTTATTTTCGATTGCAATTTTTCACTAAAAACTCTTCCGCAGCTTTCTTGTTTATCATTATTTTACAAAGACGTGCTCGATGCATGGCAGAAGATTGTGGCTCATACTCCCTTAAGCAAAAACGATGTGGAAAATGAGGTCATTTGGAACAACCGATTTATTACAATTGCGGGAAAATCTGTATTCTTTAGGCCGTGGTATGAGAAACAATTAGAAACCAGAATTACGTTTTATAACCGTTTGTTGGTGCTTATCGTCGACTTAATTCATTCATTTATTATACAATATATATATTGAGTTGAAGTGAGTTCACGTTGGAATGTACCCGCACTTCTCGACAGGTATCATCAGTTTTCCGATAAATGTACGTTTCAGTATCGAAACAATTTGCAAGAAAGTAAAATTTGAAAGTATTGGCGATTCTCTTTGCACTCTGCTTGCAGTTTTAGAAATTAGATGGACAACTACAAGAGAAGGCAAATGTTTTGTCGTTTTCAACATTTTTTTAGTTATATCGGTCTGAAACAGTTGTAACTGTAAACTGCAGTTTGACGCAATATAAAGTCAATTTTTGCGGATAATTGAACGTCAACAAATGCATGCAGTATGTTGATCTAGACAATACCTACATCATATAACAGGGTACGTCGTTTCCTTACAATGACCTCCAATGTGTTCATCGGAGCAAAACAAGTGTAACCCAGTTTTCTGTGCCGTAATATACCATTTATAATTGCAAGATAACATAGGGAGTATTAGTATCACCCAACTAGTGGACTAATGCAAATCCTGCATTTTGATTGGTTACGCTACTAGAGGACTATTAGTAATAGTCATCGAGTAGCAAAATTCGGGACGCTTTCTTTCGCTTTATTCCCAAATAAATTTTTCTTCAACTTGCATTTGCTAACTTTATGATTGCCTTTCTGTCCGACTATTTGGATGACACTAAAACAATTAGACCCTTCGCCCTCAAGGGCCACGGGTCAATAGCCCATGAGGCGAAGCCTCATGGGCTATTGACCCGTAGCCCTTGCGGGATACTGGTCTAATTGTTAAATAGTATCTTCTAGCAGCGCATTTTTCATTGGCTCGAAATAGTTTTTTCTTGTTTTGTTTTGTTATTTCCTTTTTTTACAATCCTTCGACAAACTAGCGAAACTGCTTATTTCTGACCTTCTGAAGATTATTGTTAATAAAGTACAAGGGCTCTTCACATAGTCTGTTAGATCAGAAGAAGTATGGATCGAAGGGATATGTGTAGTAGCTAGGGACACTTGGGTGCTTTCTTTACTTCAAATGATCACTACTGCTGCTCATAACAGGAGCACGACTGTACTAGTTTGCCTATAAGCGCAATATATGGCGCGTTCCGCCGCACTGCTCGTTGATCCTTGTTTATGTCGAAGTACTCGCAAATATACTTTAACATGTCAACACTGAGCTGTTTCAGCCTGTTGGAATGATACATGGCGCAGAGGTCAAAATTGTCATAAATTATTGGATGCTGAAGCTGAACTTCTCGGAGAACTTGTTCACGAGTATCCCAGTATTGCTGTTGCTCGACAGCAGCCTCATGATCACTCATACCGTCATCTTCTAATGTTGATGTAGCTTGGCAGCGCCCCGGGAAAAGTACGACTGTACTTGTTGCGCAGTTAGGAATTCATCTCGGGTAAAAAGCCGGTTACCTTCGGAATTTTTGGCGTAGCGCATGTCACGAGCTACCGATTCTGGATCCATTTTGTGACTAGTTTGCTGGCCAATGTCAAACTTTTCATCAAGGTACTTCTTTTGAGTTTCACTGAAGCGCCTAGCTTTTTTTGTTTGCTTCAACGCCCACCCTCTCGCAAGCTGATTGGGATTTTCGGCGCTTCCCCGAGCAGCGACACTATCATCATGGCTTGTTGCTCCTGCGCTAGTTCCCTCCGTCAACTTAACGTGGTACAGTTGTTTTGCTTTGTCAAGAAGTGTGGCTTTTTTTGGGTGCAATTCACACTTTCCGTATGAAAGGTGCTTTTCAAGGGCTGAGTATCTCTGGTAAACCTTGATACACCCTTCATTAGGACACTAGAAAACACCTACACCTGTATCTACGTCTGTCGTGTCTGACACTTCCGAAAGAGTCTGTTCATCGGAAGACTTCTGAGGGCTTGTTTTACGCCCCTCTTTGCTGACATCTACAAACTCCCCCGGCGAAAACGCTTGTTGAAACGTGTCATTGAAACTGGTTGTGGCTGAAACCAAACAACAGAAATTTATCAACTTAAACTAAAAAACCTAGAGAGCAGCACACTTTTAAACTTGCGCGATTAAACGTTGAAAACTTGAAGTATTAAGAGCGAAGCCTTCTACGTAGCCTTCCTTTAGGTTCGTCACGCAATCTCTTCTTCTCGCATCCTAGCTTCAAATTTTCCTGTGTCATGGGCTAGACGTCTGCGCAGACGCTTTCCCGTAGCCAACAACGCTTTGGTTTTCTTGGTATTTATAAACATTTTGTTTTCACTAGCCCATTTCTCAACTTCTGTCAAGTCCTTTGTTAATGATTTGTTTAGTGCAGGAATAGCTTTCCAGTCTAAGCTTAAAGACAAGGTGGTATCGTCTGCATAGATATCCATAGTTGACTTGTGAACGTTTAGAGGCATGTCATTGACAAACAGGAGGAAGAGCACCGGTCCCAATATTGATCCTTGGGGAACGCCCCGTCTGATAGTCAGCTGTTCAGATGTGGTTTTCCCTAATGTAATAAATTGCTTTCTCTGAGACAGGTACGATTGAAACCAGGCAACAGACGGAGGGCTTGCACCGTAAATAGACAGCTTTTTTAGAAGAAGTTCGTGATTTATAACATCAAAAGCTTTACGAAAATCTATAAACACCAGACCGGTCACTTCGTCATTGTCCATGTTTTTCAGGATGCGATCCGTAAGTCTGATTAGAGCTGTTTCTGTAGAGTGACCTGACCTGAAGGCTGATTGATACTCATATAACATGTTGTTGTCATGTAGAAAGTTAAGAAGACAGCTGGCTACGTGTTTTTCGATAATCTTCGAAAAGACAGGAAAAATTGATATCGGGCGGTAATTGTTGATATCGTTTCGTGCGCCTCCCTTGTGCAATGGTGTAACTTTAGCTACTTTCCAACGGTCTGGAAAACTGTTTGTCGATATTGAAAGGTTTAGCAATTTGCATAATGGACTTGCAAATGCTGGTGCAATAATTTTGAGTACACGAATACTTATGCCATCGTGCCCAGAGGCCTTCTTCTTCTCGACATGGAGAGGAACGCGTGACGACCCCAAAGGACATTTTGTGGATGGTAGAAAGGGTGTGGTTAGAATGACGATCGCAAAAATCCCCGCAAGAACTTCGATAAACTCACTTGAACCGATTGGGGTTATGACTGCGGTGGCCTTCTAAAGACGACGGGACTGTTCAAGTGTTATCCCTCGCTCTCCCTTTACATTGGCTTTTCTGTGCGCTGCCCATGAATTTGGACAGGAACAGGTTTTTCGGTTACTTCGCCACCTTAGACCAAATGCGTTGCGGTGCCTTGGGCAAATCGTGAGATTCGAATGCTTTTCTTCTTCATCAAAGATACCTATAATCAGCAAGGATGAAAAAATCATCTGATTGACAAATAAAATTAAATACAATGAATAGCACGGCGATGGAAAACCGCATTAACTTGCTTTGCACTTTACCTGCCCGTGCCAGCAAAAGGGTTGCCTCCGAATTCAACGACGAATCTGAAACACTGCATGTTCTGAGATGGCCTTTGATATCCTTAGAGCATTCTGCTATTCTTACCCACTGATCGTTCTGGACTTGGACCACAATCACCGCCAACATGTTTTGCGTATCCACAGGAAGCCATTACAACGCTCAACAAGCGCACACAACAGAACTCTCAGACTGAAGTCTGGATTATGTTTAAAGGTTTTGCTTCACCTTCGTCTTTTCTCTAATATCCAAAATTGCAAGCAGAGTACAACGAAGAACGCCAATTCTTTCAAGATTTTACCTTCTCGCAAGTTTCGATACTGAAACGTACAATTATCGAAAAACTGATGACACCTGTCAAGAAGTGCATTCCAACATTCCAACGTAAACTCACTTCGACAAAAAATAATGAATCAAGTCGAGGAAAAACGCTTTAAAAAGATATTAATACGTAATTCTGGTTTCTAATTGTTTTGTTGTAAACGGATAATAATTGTCCAGAACACAAGTAAACACTGAGTTAACACAACTCACTTCTTTTAATCTGAACATCCGAATGACACGTGTCACTGCACATGCGCAGTCCTAACAAATCTGAAGAATACCTATATATAACATGTTTCTCATGAAATACAGCCTATAATCCAAAAAATTATTATTACAAATCGTGTTGGACGGAAGTGTTTATTTTGGGGTTGCCAATGGAAACTGTACAGTTGTTCTCCTCTAATGAACAAACGGCACTTGAAAAATATTTGACATTCGTATTCGCAAAGGTTGCAAAGTATTGATTCAGCTCCTTCTTAACGTAATTCCAGGGATATGGCTCTGCTACAAATATGAATATTCTGGTGGGTATCGTCTTGATTAACATATTTCACGAATTCGCAATTCAGTAGAATTCGTTAACGTTCAAATCTCGGTAAACGTATTAGCAAATTGACTTATTTCGTCAAAATGTGACTTAAAGGCGCTTCGTAGATTCCGTTAGATTGCATTTATCAAAATAATACTTGTTTTGGACCGATAGAACAAGAAACCTTTGAAAAATAACGAAATGTTTGTCATCTCTTGTAATTAGCGGTTTCGTTTCGGCAAGGTCAAAGGTTGTGTTTTCAGTGGAAGAGATGCATTTACTTTGCTACCTCAGCGCTCAAGATTTTATTTACCCAAAAATTTTATTTCACTGTTTTGAAGACGAAATCATGCTCTTTCAGACTGAGCAAGCTGTTTTTGGAAAAACTATGTCCCAGAAGGCATTTAGGCCAGTTGAAAATATGCTAAATTTTAGCATGTTTTGAGTTATCAACTTTCAAAATTTGGTGAAATATTTGCTTTCTAATCAAATCGCAATCTAATTAGCTCTAAATATACGGAAAAGGAAGTATAAAAACGTGATATAATTAGTTTTCAATGACAAACCATGGATAGTAAAAGGACTGGATAGGAAACTTGCTGACGTGATGGCCGCAACAGAGTGGAAATTCGTGACGTCACATCAAAACAAACCCATTTCGCTTTTTCGCCGCAACATTTGTTGTAATCAAAGGGTTTTATTTGCACGCAAAAAGTTAAAATGAAAATTGGAGAAGACTTTGAGGATTGGGATTGGGATTGGGACGAAAACATGACGATGGAGTTGGATGATTTAATGAATGCGAACGGAGGAAAGAAAATTGATGCGGACACGGCCGATGGCGAAATATCTGATGAAAGTTCAAGCGAAGAAGATGAAGACGGACTAGTAGGATTTAAGTGCGGTACATGTGGCAAAGTTTACAACGTAAAAGGCTGGCTAATTCGACACCAAAGCAGCTGTACCGGCGTGAAAGTTAAGAAGACATCTACCAAAAATCCTGAAATGTCCGAAAGTCAAACGCGTTCGCGGCAAGTTTTGAGCAACCTGGGGTTTGAAGATTTCTTTGACGGCGAGTGTGTACCATTGCTTCGGGACTTTCTTGACAACCTTGCTGCTACGCCAGCCGATATCGCTGAACTTAGAGGACAGAGGTTTGTGACTTGTCAACAGCACGCAAAATTGTTTTCTAAGGAACTAGAAAAGGACGCAGAGTCTCCCGCAACTCCTTTAACTGCGTTTCTTAAGTATGTTGCGCAAAATTTGTGGACAGTTACTTTCGCCATGGATAATCTGTTTAGTTCCTCAAGACGAGAGCAGTACACTGCCGAGCATTTGCATGCATTTAGACATTCAAAAGAACTCTTGTCCAAATGGGGCGAATTAAGAACGGTTCTTGGCATTGGTTCAACAGACGGGCTTATCATTCAGAAATTGATCTCAACAATTTTTGACGCTATTAGCCAGCATCGGTCAAAGTCAGTTTCCAAAGCATTACAGATTCAGGAGATATATGTCGGAGAAAACAGGGGGTGTTGGACAGCAGACTCCCACAATGACATTTCCAAACTTACTTGGCCAATCTTTGACAAGGGGCGGATTAACCCAAGTAGACCAAGCAACTTATAATTTCTTTTGTTACCTCGAGGTTTCTATCAGGCCTTTTCTTAATTTATCACGCTTTCGATCCAGCACCAGGAAATCTGACACTGAACTTCTGTCTCAGTTGGTAGAAAACTCTAGTCTTCTGCGACCAAACTGGCCGTACACCGCCAAGCTCCCTATTGAGGACAGCAATCTTCTGCTTACTCTTTTTGTGGATTTGTATTTTCGTGTCAGGAAGTGGGCGTACCTTAAAGTTTACAAAGAACAGAAGAAGCTGAAAACCACACAGGCACTTTTAAAGGCTGCTGGCAAATCTGGATCAGCTGTTGATTTGCATGGTAAAGAGAGTCTGAGAAAGGCTCTGATGCCTCACCCAGAGTAATCTGTTTAAAGGATCCCAGGCAGTCATGCCTTTGTTTTGATTTACATACAAGAGTTAACTTCGGTATTGTTATATTTTGACTACCAGTAATACATTTACAGCAATACAATAAGATTTCGCTTTACCATACAATTTTCATATAATTTCAATGGCATTGAAAATGGCAGAGGCTGACTAGGGTCCTTTACTGTCCAGTCTTCTTGTGCAGTTCCAGAAAAATCTTTACCCACCCCATGGAAGGTCACTGGAAATCCTAGGGGAGGGGTCTTAGAACTTAGAACCTCACTGTGTACAAGGAAAACCATGCAGGTTTCTTGACCCTATTCAGACCGGGCTTTTTTGGATCTTTTCAGACCGGGGGGGGGGGATTCTGCCCCCCCCCCCCCCTCCCTCCATAACTTCCAGAATATTTAAGCAATCACAATCATGAAACTTAGAGGATATATAGTAGGTCGGAAAAGCTATCTTTTGATTTATGTCATGTGAGATGATGACGTTACATCACGTGACAATTACATCATGATGTCAAAACAGCCGCCATCTTGGATCTGCCATCTTGGATTTCAACATTTTTCGAAAACGTCGGAAGACCGGCCAAAATTACTGAAAAGTACTCAAAATCCATAGAACAGTGCAAAAAAAACCTAAAAAAGGTGAAAATAATTGGATTAAGCTTAATTTTCATTAATAGGAACACAAAAATAACGAATTTGGGAAAACTTGTATGTCAAAATGCGATTGCTATGATAACATCAAGTTCCCAGTACAACAACCAATCCTACCAAATTATTCCCAGATAAATGTTAGAAAAACTCACAAAGTGTAGCAGCGTTCGGTTGCATCTTAAAAAAGTTATAAGCGTTCAAAGTCAGCGCAGGCACTTTCCGCCACCCCCCCCCCCCCCCTCCCCCCGGTCTGGATAGGGTTAAAATCCCGGAAACTTTTGGGTAGCTAAAGCCATTTTCCAGTATCTGTGTCTTAAAAACAGAGAAGTGAATAGGCCCGAGACTTGAATTAAAAATAACTATATGTAAATAAAACAGCTACATAATCAAAAGGGTTTGTGATTTTGCTATGCCTTTCCAGTCCTGCACTCTTGTAATGTTGCAGATCAACTGGTTTAAAGCACAGACATATTTTGCACGTAACAGTGATTGTTAGCGTCTCAAGCGGCTTTGTAATGACTACTAATAAGCAATAAACAAACAGCTCATTTATCTCATCTTTTCTTATTGAGCTTTATTGGAGTTTCAATCAAAACTGATTATGTAGAGCTATCAAAAAACACAGTTTTTTGGTTGTTGCATGCTAGCCTCTTTCTAACGATCCCAACCCAAACTCAGGCCAAAATATTGCACTTTCCATTTTTTAGATTTGGGGTAGCCGTGAAATCCATCTCCAAATGCTTTTCATACCTGACATTATTATGGTACTTGAAGGTTGCTTACCATACCAATTTCCCAGATCTATGTAGCCAGTCAATTTGCCACTATCATCGAAAACAAGACAAAATTTGATAACCTCCACAAATGATTTGACACTGCCTTAGGTATATCATACGAGAGGTACAAATCCAGAAATTTCTAGTGAGGAAAACACTGTTTAGGTTGATAAATACAAGTTAAAGACAAGGGTTTGTCTTAAAGTAATTTACAGTTTATTAAGAAATGCTGTTGTTAATAATCAATTAAACTGTCAGCAGCATACAGTAATATCCTTCATCTACACATTTCTTTTTTTAAAAAAAGTGTACTTTAAACTGCCTTTTTTGGTCAAATTAGTATTGGATAGATATACAATACAGCATACAGCAAGTGAAATTGCTACATACACATTCATTGTTTCGATCAATAATTATTTATGATAAAACTTAACTTTTTTATTGCAATACAATATTTATTATTTTAAAAAATGCACATTAAACTGCCTTTTTCTGTCAAATTAGTATTGGATACATATACAAAACAGCATACAGCAAGTGAAATTGCTACTTACACATTCACTGTTTCATATGAAAGATAAAAGTTAACTTTTTATTGCTACACAGTACCTACGCCAAGTAACTGGCAAATAATGAAATTAAGTTGTATGTATTCACAAACTACTTTACATCCTGATAAGCTTAATAATTTTCCACACAATAAGAATGTACAGCACATATACATCCAAAACACTTTTGACACTTGTGCAAGAATGCTCTACTTAGGAAACTTTACCTCTTTTGATATTTTGTTAACTGCTGGTTTGGCTCTAAATTTTCCAGTACAGCACCTCTCTTCTTGATTTGCCTTACAGTTTTGATAGCATGAGACTGACTGAACACAGCACTGGCATAGCTCTGGCTAAACTCATTACAAGTAAAGGAACAATATGCCCCTCTCTTTTGGCGCAACTTACCAAAAAACTTTTCAAGAGGATCTTGATTGAATTTTGTGGCTACTACACATTCCACACCTGGAATAGCAAGACAAAATTTGACAACCTCCACAAATGATTTGACGCAAATCTGTAAACCCTCCCATGTCTGGTCACTTACAAAATACTGCTTGCGCTCTCCCAGTGGGACATCAGTTTGCGCCATTGCCCAGTCTTTCCAATCTTCAAAGTATTTCAAGAACTCACCTTCTAGCCATGCTAGTCGTCTGTCTGCTGGATTACGATATACACTCCTGAATTCCAACTCTGTGTACACTCTGTTTGCATTCATACAATCAAAAAAATCATTCATGTTTTGGACAAACTTAGCAGTTTCTTCTGTTCCATGCTTACCTTGTATCGTGATGGCAGTAGCCACTCTGTTGCTAAATACCTGTGCTGCCAAGTAAACCCTCATTCGTAAAAAGGGATTGAGAAAGAGATGATCTGCTGTGAGCTTATGCAGCAGACGCAGGCCTGATGCATTGGACTCATTGACATCATTCTCAAAGGCATCTATCAGCTGCAACCAGGAAATCTACATGTTGTTGTTTTTTAACTTTTTAGTTTTGTTTCGCCAGAAACTATTCTCCCAGTTGTTCCTAGTAGTTTTAAGCAAATGCACAGGATCACAAATGAAATATAGAGGTCTAGACTCTATGGAATAAGGATTGGGTGTCTTGTAGATCAACGTACCTTTAGGTGTGCCTGGTGGATGATGAAACTTGTAGAATTTCCGGTGAGGAGAAGCTCCATCACAAGTGCTTGTGAGAACTTTGAAATCTCTCTGCTCCAACTCTTCGACACATTGCCAAAAGACATTGAACAATGCAAAGGACTTAATTGTGGTTGTTGGAAAATAGGCAAGTGGCATTTTCCAGTTTGAAAACAGACTCAATGCCATAAAAACAAACATGTGGGTTGCCTCCTCTGGGGCCAATGAGGGACTTACCTTCGATGAGAGTGATTTCTCCAATTCATCGATGCTGTTTTGGGTATTCCCCAAATCTACAAAGCCAATCAATTTACCACTATCATCGAACACAAGATCCTTTCTAATCGAAACCTCATCATGGACAATTCCCACCCAGAAATCAATATCTTTTGGATTTGAACGTTGAAGAAAATCCCTTTTAACCTGGTCTAGATAAGCTGACTCAAAACCAATGTGAGACTTAAAGCACTTACTATAATCCCTTAGAGTTCTACTATCAGGTAAAACTAAAATGCCACTGTCTTTGAGAATTTCATAAGCCTTTGGAGATGTTGCGTGCAAATGGAAACACCATCGTATAACCAGAGGGTGCCACCTTCTACCCCTTTTATCAGGACATTCCATGACCTTTTCCTGCTCTTTCAGGAAGAAGCTTCTGAAATCATCCTCATGGTCTGGTGAGCTGAAGTTTGCCTTCAGGTTTCCAAACAGTGACTCCATCATCTTGCTGTCTTCGTCATTTAAACATATCAGTTCCTGTGGAACAAGCAAAATACATACTTAAGTCAGTTAACTTAATCAAAAAGCCTATAAAAATTACTTTTGTTTAAACTGATCAACTGACTTATATTAGACCATGTTTCCAATGAGTATATGTATAACACTTCTTTCAGCTTTCCCACCTACATGTAGGTCAAACAATGCCAAATCCCTGACTACAATTATAAAATACAATAATATTATTATTGTATTCAAAGATCTGATTATTAAAGGATCTTAACTAAGTTAGCAAATAGCAACCTACCTACACATTCGATCAAGTGCCCAACCTTGAATAAGCACCCACCCCTAATAAGCGCCCACCCTGTATGTAGGAAAAGTTAATATGTGCCCAGCCTCGAAATAAGCGCCCATGTTCCACCTCCCTCATAAAAAAACTCCGAAGTACACAAGAGGAGTATTGATTATTATTGAAATTGCAATTAAAATTGACTTAGTACTACTAAGAGACTTCCGCGAAGACAGAGTTTTCTTAGTATTTTACAAAAACTCTCAATGAACAGTTAAAGTTTTGCTTTGGTACATCTTCACGTTTTATTATTATTCATTGTTTTGTTGCAAAATAAACTAACTACTTGCTAAAAGTGGTGAAAATGTAAAAAGCGCCCAGCCTCGAATAAGCGCCCACTCTCAAGGTCCAGAAATTCAATAAGTACCCAGGGTGCTTAATCGAAAAAATACGGTATGTTAACCTGCAATCAGGCATCCTTTTTTTCTCTTTCCTTCTGCCAGAAAAGAACACCTGATCGCAGGTTAAAGCTATGTTACAAATATAACTAGACTAATATTATTTTAAAACCTTGAAAGCTGAAATACCTTTTGGAATTTCTCCTCTAGACGGCCGATTTTCCTTTGTGCATTCTGCCTTTCCGTCCTGCAGTTCTTGATCCTTTTTTCCATTTCCCTTTCAGTCAAATTTGTCCACTTGCAATGACTGCTAGGGTTTGTTTTACATCCTTTTGAATAATTCCTGCACTTATGGTTCGAGGACATTGTCAAAAGTACTTTCTTATGAGACTTACACTGTTCACATATATTACCAGAATATGTTAGGGCACTGCAATTAACAGTTCTTATGGTATTTCCAAAAAGTTTGGCCTTTGTTTTGCCATGACGATCCTTAAATTCACCATTTCGTCCACCTGCCATTGCCAGCTCTCTTAAATTCTCGTTTTGGATCCCAAGGCAAAGATTAGTGTTGTCAACATATTCTAAAAGTAATAGGAAGCTTTCCAGAGAAGCTAAATGTTCCGGAACATTTGGCACTGACATATTTAAAATTTGGTTTGAGACAATGACTCTCCATGTAAAATCAGTATTGATAATCAAAGTCCTCTCTGGAACTGGTCTGTTGTCTTCAGTTGAAAAGGTGCAAAGCATAAGGTAAAGTTCACAATGTTTAATTAAGTTCCACTGATGTCTTAGAGTACCATCGTTTGAGAGAATAGTGAAAACACGGGAGTAGTTGTAGATAGAAGACTGATGTATGAGTGCTGAAGGAACATTTCGTAGAGAAAACAGAAATTGATTTGGGTAGTGAACAGGTTGTAGTGATGGATTTGGATTAGCAGACTTCTTTGGATGTGAATACTTCTGATGGGAGTACTTTCTCATTCGCCCTAGCTTGCTCTTACCCATTTTGAAGAATATTGTCTAAGGGAGAAAAATCAACAAGACAATTACATGTAGTTCCACACAACAACCGTCAAGATATATGTTGTGGTTAAATATGATATTTGGTTTGAAATTTTTTAAACCACTTTGAATCTAATTTCCTTCATATCAGATTAGGATAATTTATTTGAAACTGGGAAAAATAAAAAGAATATCACGTTCACAAACTCTCAAAATTTAATTTTTAGTTTAATTATCGTTACTTTCTTTTGGCCTCTCTTATAGATAGCCACTCTCAACCACAGGGAAGTTAAAAGAGGCTCTGCTCGCAGGGCTGCCTGATCTGAAATCGTCAGACCCACCTCCACGCAACAGCTAAAATTTGTCAAGACAAAGTTGACTATGTTGGACTATAATTTGCTACTAACGATCGTTTAATTATGCTCAAGCCACAATTTCATGCAAAAACTATCAAGTAAACATAAATTTGAAAGACGATCAATTGAAAAACAGACAAAAATATGCGTCCCAAAGTACACAACATATCCTCAAAAATTAGACCTAAAAAGGCCTTGTTTTGGGACGCGATTATCTCCGAAACAGGACGAAACAAATGTAAACAACAACATCAAGTGCTCACCTTGAAGGTTCACGTGTGGCTTGGCCGGGTTGGATTCGTCATAAAACAACAGATAAAGAAAACATTATAACTTGAAAATAAAAACAACACTAAAACATGACAAAATGAACAAAAGTACGACACGAAGCCCTAAGTTTTTGCTATACTTACGCTATACATTCGCCATTTTTCACGTCAGAAATTTCCACTCTGATGCAGCCATGTTGAAATACAGGATTAGCCAATCAACACACAGGAAACACGCCACGTGATCACTAGTTTCCTATCCAGTCCTTTTACTATCCATGGACAAACTTTATTTTCGAATGTAGGAGCCTCTGAATTTGCCTCACATTTTCGTCCGATTTTGGCCGGTTTCGGGCTTCGGGAAGAAAAAAATTCGTTAAAAAATCAGTAATTAACCGATTGATCTTAAACTAATATTTTTGTAACTAGTGCCCCTAGGGCTTTATTCAGGCCGAGTTTGAAGGAAATTCATTTTTCGCTATTTCCATGTCTAGTTGATAATTAGGCGGAGCTGCTCTCAATAATAAGGTCCTATGTACCACAACTGCTTTTTTTGAAGTGGCTATTAGCTACTGAACTCGGAAAATGAATTAATAAAACGAGGATTTACAAAATCGCAACGCGGTCTAGCCTGCGTCGCGAGGCAGTCTAATCTAAGCAATGGCTCCCAAAAGCTTCTTCTGGCATCTCGCAGGCTTGTGGTTAGACAAATTATTGGTTGGAAGGTCTTTTTGATAAATAGTAAAGTTAAAATAAATAAGTGTCAATGTTTTTAGCACTGCTCTGCTTATTGCGGGCACTATAAATAAAATAGCGAATATTGTTAATAGAACAGAAACTTGTTAAAAATCCCAACTGGAAGGAGGCTGACAAGTTTGTTATTTACAAAGCGTGGAGTAGCTGAATTCGGCGCGACCAAACACAAATCCATTTACTGGCTGGGAGGAAGATTTGAACCCGGGACCTTCTCCATGCACGTATTAATGCTCTTAATCAAAACTGTAACAGACTTCAAGAAAGTGAGTCAGCAGCCGGAAGAAGCAGACAGGAAAAAAATATATGGCGCAGCACCAATTTTTTGTTTTTGTTTTTGTTTGGGGGGGGAGGGGGGGCGGGGGGACGAAACTCTGATCAATATAATTATTTTTAATTTTCAGCTAGCGATACAGTTTGGGATAAACTGTTCTGCTGTCAGCCAATCATATGCGAGTATTTACGGGAACAGTTTTATTTTAACATTAAAAGGACCTCTAGCCCGTGTAAGATCTGTTTTTTTTTTTCAAAGACTTAAAAATTCTTTTGGATTTTGTTTCGGGGGTACGTGGGAGAAGAAAGGGATTGTAATCGTAAGAAATTATTCGTTTCAAAAATGGCTGGAAATGGAATGGACTCTCACATTTAACAATACCGAAAACCCCTAAACATGCAAACTGTCGCCAAATGAACATTGAAAATATCTTTGAGAATTGTACCGGGTGGAGTGAGAGGTGTTAGTGGGTGGGGAGATAATTTGTGTTTCATATTTGAGAGGAAGGGTGTATTTCTGGGCGAAGAACTAGTTTCAAAGTGATACAGTGGAATTCTGATCTCTCGTACTCTAAGGAGAACGAAAAATTGGTTCACGAAATCAGTAGTTTGAGAAATCGGAAGTAAAATGGCAGAGTTTGACTGAGAGAAGCAAATCAAAGGGAAAGACTTTTGATACATGAATTATTTTATCAGGAGGATTTCAGTCTAATACTTCGCATTTCTTGAAGCGCTAATCATTCTTCCGTTGTGTGACTTTCCTGGGTTGCGCGGAAACATTTTCTTGCAGAAAGGCCTGTGGCGGGAATAAAGAAAAGCATCAGTTGGAAGATATTTGCTGATGTACCGCCAGATTCTCACAACTAGCATAAAATGAAACATATGGTAATCAGTAATGGGAATTCAGATTTGGAGCATCGTCAAGATTTGTTTTTGTAACCTACGTTGGCTCATGTAAGTCATGGGGCGCAAAAAAAATCATGCGTTCTGATCAAACTGACAAGTTGCGTGTTACTAATCTTGATAAGCGTGAATTTCGAGTTTTTTTTCTTGGGATTTGTTCGTCTTTTTGTTTTGACTTTAACTAATGCCACACACCACAAAACACTTCTAGCGAGAAACAGTTACCCAATACAAATTAAAACTTCGATACCTTCTAAGACCAACCGTGCCCAGCTTGATATGAAATCTGTGAAAACTCAGTGACCGCTGTTTGTTGTTGTAGACCTTGGTTCATCTGTTCGAGCGCGCTTTTAAATAAACTACACTGTGCAAAGCAAAAAAAATTCTAGCGTATTCTTACATTGAATACGCTATCGCGATGCTATGGAATCGTAGAGTATTCAAGACGCACACAATATGTGAGATACCCCTGAAATATTCGTATCAAATATATATGGCTGAATACGCTCTGTGCAAAATCGTTCGTGAATCGTTTATGTATCGCGTAAAAGTCTTAAAGTCTGTTTATTCGTATCGCGTAAATATATTTAATAACGCAATTCAAAATTCGCTAAGGCGGTTTATTTACCTTTATTACATCTATTTTGAAATCTCTTGTGATCCTTGCAATCTGATTGGCTCTTAGCAGTGCAATTTATTCACGAATCACACTACTTTTTGCTCTAAGTCGCATCTTTTCCCAGCCAATAAGAAATAAACTCTAAACAAAACAACCAATCAGATTTCAAGGCTTGTTTAACGTAACCAATCAAAGTGTAAGAAGATGAGAGAAAGAAAATGCAGTCCACCATTGTTTGCTCAAAATTGCATCTTTTTTATTTGCTGGATCAATAAAATATCGGTATTGATTAAAATCATGAAGCGTTTAAATTGTTCAATTTCAAAATGGATGTAATAGAGTGGTAGTTGAATTTCGTGTCGTGCAATTTTGGTCTGAAATCATACAAGTGATTTCACATCGAACTCGCGCTGCGCGCTTGTTCGATTTTGAAATCACGCGTATGGTTTCAGACCAAATTGCACTCTACTCAGTTCAATTACCATTATTTATCAACTTCCAGTTGATAATTAACTGAGTGCTTCACTTGCCTGCCGACACAGCACAACAGTTTCGTCAGAAACCAAAACCGTAAAGCATCGTAAAAATGCGTCTAGTCAATGCTTCTTTAGTGAAGCAAGTTTGCCAAGTTTGGTTTCGTACTTCTTTGACATGCATTTCCTTATCTCAGAAAACTAATTATTTTCGAGGTTTCCTTACATTTTACATAAGACAAAAATCTGACCCTCACGTCTCTTGAAATCTGCAAGAAAGCGACCGTTTAGGTATTAGAACCATAGGAAGAATTAGAGAATATCTGCCTCGCAGATCAATTATTTACCTCAGCCTTCACGATATTTTGCTCAACCTCGTCCAATAATTGCATATGTTTCGCAAATAAAAGGACACGAAGAACTAAACTCGCTTTCCACGTACCTTCTTGATGTCATTCTCCGACATTTGATAATTATTGTCCTCACGAGAAGCGAAGGAACTCGGCCGTACTTGAATCTTTGAACTCCGAAAGTGGAATTTTGGTGGCATTCAGTTATTGTCGCCTGACCCAGACCTGAGAAATTCTTGCTCTGCATTTTGACAATGTTACTCACGTCCGCCTTTTCGTCAACAAAAAAATATATACGAAAGCGATATGCGGGACCATTCCACATTGCGTCATGACAAGGTTTAAAATTCAGACTCCACTCATTTATACCCACCCTATCAGGCCCTCATCAATGCCGACCGAATCATCTCGTTAGGTTGCGATCAGATGAAGCGCGCTATCAAAAACTGTGTTTCCGGAAATTTCGATGCTGTACATACACACCGCTGACCCCAAATGGTTTCGAACGCTCTTCAGCTTAAAGCGGGTCGCACAAAGAACATGCAGAAACAGAGAAAAAGAAACCAGCTGGTAGATAGTAACAGAAGAAAGGAGAGTAGAAACGACTTTTAAAACTACAACGCGAACGTACAGCAGATGACCCTAGAGGCAGAATAGAATCGGATTCCCGATTATCGAACCATTCCGACAGTAATGCATTTTTTTGATCGTATCGATCTCACGACCACAGTTACTTTCATAATGGCAATTGACAAGGTTTTAATTTCCACTACCATTTTCTCCTGAAATGACGAACTTTAGGCTTGTGAAGTTTTGCATATTTATTTTGTAAATTTCAAGGCATTTTTAAAGGACGTTATGTTTACGAGAAACTCAAATTTCGATTTCAGATCACCTCTACTTGCAACGGGAAGTGTTTTAATTCTTGACTTGCCCACGCTACTAGACTGTGCAACGACAAATGTTCGTTTTGCCAAGAGCAAAACATTTTAGTTCAGGCAGCGTGGAGAACGAGAGGTGACACATGGCCATGAATAAATTCATTAGCAAAATTTTGCTTTTCCTACATCTTTTTAAACGCTTATATCTCGGCCGTTTTGGATACGATTGAGCTGACATTCTCCAGAGACATAAAAGAATGATGGAAGTTTATGAATGTTGTTTTTGATTTGAAAGTTTGCGCTTTACGTCGACACTAGAGCGCCGTTAGCACGAAATTGCGAAATCCATGATTTTGTGTCCAAGTTTGCAGATCGAGTAGAAGACAGCACTCTGCGATTTTATCAAACGCAGATGAGTCAAGACCTCCAGTGTGTCATCACGGAGGCGGATTTTTTAATTTAAACTTCGCCAGCGAGTAAGCGTCGTTTAAATGTGCAAATTTGAATTTAACGGCTTCTATCTTTTTTAAAAGCGCTATTTTAGAATTCCGCTTCTGTCATGACACACTATAGTATTCCTGGTATACCTCTCTGCAATGCTAGCTCATGGACACAAAATTGTCGGAAAAGTCCAAACTTTAAGATTTCCGAAGGTGTTCCGATTAAACACGAGTGCCCAGGGAGGTAATTATGGTAATTGCATTTCACGCTTTAATGTTTTCCTTTTAATCTTTTATGTTTAAATCATTGAAACAAGGATATCTATTTTCAGAGCCGATTTATTACATGTTACTTTTGAGTAAACTTTTTGCTCACAGGATCCGTGCCACACGTGAACACTTCAAATCACGCGCCATATTTTAGAATAATTATTTTATTCGGACATGAATGTTTCGTACACTTGTCGGCAGTTTTCCTGTTTTTAAAAGACTGGCTGTGTGGATCGACATAAAGATGAAAAAAGTCCAATTGACAGTTTCCAAATAGCGCCAAAATAGAACGATATCAAACACATTAATACTTGTAATGTTCAAATTTGCCTTCAAATCGAACTGGAAAAGAAAGAGAAAGCGCTACCAGGGGACACAACGAAAGATAAGCTACAAAACCGTAGACAAATTAAGATGCGCATTCTACTAGCCATATATTTGACCCAAATATCGTTTTAACTTTAATCTAGCTGGGAATAGGTTGCATAACAGACATTAACAGTTTATACTGATTTCTCTTCGGATGAGTCCAAAGCTGGGCAGAATTAAAGCAAGAGTCCTTCTTGCCTATAACACAAAACAGCGCAACCCAACAAATTACAAGGTCAGCTGCTGCACTCGAAAGATCTGCAAGCTAGAGTAGACCAGCTCACATCCACAACATATCCAATTATAGTGACTAAGGCTCTATTCCGTAACAAGAGAGGCCGTAATTAGTAAAAAAACTGATTGTAGTCAAAAGTGTAGGAATAACAAATGCGTTTCATAATCCAGTGGAAACACTGTTGTGAAATTTAATGACAAATGACTTTTATTTGACACAGTTGTATTGATGAACTTTAGGCGAGTGTATTAAATTGATGAGTTCGAGTTAGAAATTTCGAGTTCGAGTTAGAGATTTCGAGTTCGAGTTAGAATTAGAATTTCGATTTTGAGTTAAAATTTCGAGTTCTAGTTAAAAGGAAGGGGTGAAAAGTTACTGATTTCGTGATGGAAGACGAACAAAAGAAACAAAAAAGAAAGAAAACGAAAACGAAAAGCCCACAACATGGCGTGACATTTTCGCAGTTGGTCACGCATAGTGTCGCCCTTATCAACAAATGAAAGCTAACCGCAAGCAAATAGGAGTGGAACTAACCGCAAGCAAATAGAAGTGGAACTAACCGCAAGCAAACCAGAGTGGAGCTAACCGCAAGCAACTCGATATTTTAACTCGAACTCGAAATTCTAACTCGAACTCGAAAATTGTAACTCGAACTCATGAAATCGACAGACCCACTTTAGGCAGGTGAAGTCTTGAATATTTTTTTGTAAATTTCAATATATTTTTAAAGGACGTCATGTTTATGAGAAACTCAAAATTCGATTTCAGATCACCTTCACTAGCAACGGGAAGTGTTTGGAGAAAATTTATTCTTGACAAGCCCACGCTACTAGACTGCGCAACGACAAATGTTTATTTTGTCAACGGCAAAACATTTACTTTTAATTAGGCTTTCTACAAACCGAGTTCAGGCAGCGCTGAGCACGAGAGAGCGGAACTTCTGAACTAGAAGCGAACGGGTTTGAGAAAGTCTAGGTGTCACGGCTTTTTGGGGAATTATTTGAATTGAGGAGTGGCATTTTCGCTACAATATTCTGCTAATAAACATTGATAATTATTTTGTCATTTAAAAACATTATGTCTTGTTTGTGCTGTCTCAGCCACCCGTGCCAAATTTTCCACACTTCTCAAAGTGGACGTAAAATTAATCGCTTCCCGCAAAATAAATAAATATTTGGTGTCACAGTCTGGCAGCGACGGCTAGTCAAAAATTTAGCTTCTCTAAAAAATATTCCGCTTGCAAAACGCAGGTGATCTGATAATACTTAAAAACATGCATTACCTGAAAAAAGTTTTGTCCGGTACAAGTTAAAACACACTTTTAACTTGCTGCAGAATATAATTTTATATATCCATCGCTAGTTCAGAGTGAATCGCGGAAGTGCAAAACATTATCTGTAGTTTCGTTCGAACCGTGTTAACGGCCATGCGCTCAAAATTTTAAAGCTAATAGAACACAACAGATGGTAATTTTAAGAAGTAAAAACTAAACTAAACAATTTTTCCTGGAAATAAAACTGTGTCTGTATAGCTTAGCATCTTGCGAAGCCCCGAATGCATGTGAATATTTTAATATTCTCAATTTCTTTTTCATATTTACAAATTTTTTGTGTATGATCAGGAATACTTTTGTATGACAAGTTGATCACAATTTTGAAGGCTTTTTAATAAACAAGCACGGCTCGGCTTTTAATTACAAGAGGGAAACAGGTTTACAGTTGTTATATGGCTGGGCCTTATATCAATTGATCAGACTCGTGAAGACTCTACACCAAAGTTACAGCAGGATATGAAATACTACAATTCTTTCCATTGAAAACCTTATGTTAAAAAATTCTGTGAACGAAACTGTTCTTGCTGCCAGTTATTGTATGAAACCAAATACAACCAACTGACAGATCTATTAGTTTCAACCCACGTATTCAAGAAAACGGTCAAACACAAATTGTAATAAACACCAGGCTTTTAAGGATTACTAGGGTGTCCTGTATAAACACTAACAAAGCGGAAGCGGACGTCTTATAAGCGACTTATAAATTCATCATTTCCCTAACAAAGCTGCAAGCTGAAGATTTTTTTCTCAAAGCACAAAGCTCCATAACCTCGTCAACTTCAAGACAATCCTATTTTCAGATTACCCAATGGCGCACATTACTGAACAAGGAAACTACACAAGCAAACTGAACCCAGCACTCGGAGCACCACCAGCAGGCATAGCTGAATTTTTTTCAGCTTTGAACATTTTTCTTTCCTTCACCGCTACTGTGGGCAATGCGCTTATCCTCATAGCTCTAAAGAATGTCTCTTCTATTCACCCTCCGACAAAGCTTTTCTTTCAATGTCTAGCGGTCACTGATCTTTGCGTTGGTCTTATTGTACATCCGCTGTCCGCTACCATCATGATTTTTCTTACAATAAATATGAACGTGAATGTGCTGAACTACCTTTTCAAAATTTGGGGAGCTTTGACTGTAACTTTGTGCGGCATATCTGTCGCGAGTACAACCGCAATAAGTGTGGACAGACTTCTTGCCCTGTCGCTGGGACTGAGGTACAGACATGTTGTAACACTAAGGCGATCTTGTTTTGTCATAACTTGTGTTTGGTTAGTTGCTCCTCTATTTGGATGGCTCTGCGTGAAGAGAATTGATATCGCCTTGAAGGCAGCCACTGTTGGCGCAACACTTTGTCTGGTGACTTCGCTTTTCTGTTACACGAGGATTCATCTCAAGCTACGACATCAACAAGCCCAAGTAGAAAGCAATGTTCCCCACGGACGACAGAACGGAGAAGGGATTCCACGAAACATAGCAAGATATAAAAAAACTGTTTCCAGCATTATGTGGGTGCAGTTGGCATTAGTTGCCTGCTATCTTCCGTGGGTCATTGCGGCTGTGCTAAATGCGAATGGAATAAAAAACGACGTGGCTTCGTATGCTGCAATAGCTTTAGTCTACTTTAACTCATCTCTAAACCCAATCGTGTACTGTTGGAAAATCAGAGAAGTGAAACAAGCAGTTAAAGACACAATCAGGCAGTTTTCCTGCTTTTGAAAGACTAGCTTTGTAGATCGGCATTAAGTTGAAAATTTTAACTGACAGTTTCCAAACAGCGTGAAGACTTAATTACGGATTCTAAATTCATATAAATTTGCAATAGTCAAAATGTCCTCGAAATCGAGCTGGGTAACATTGAGACAGCGCTACCGGGGAACTTTACGCGAACGATAAACTGCAAAACCGTAGACAAAGATGCTACCTTGTATTACCCATCCATTTGACGCAAACAGTGAAGCTGCAACATCGTTGTAACCCTGGTTTTAACTTTAATTCAGCTTAGGATAGGTTTCATAACAGACATCAACAGTGTATACTGATTCCTCTTTGGATGAGTCCAAACCTATTTACAGTTAGGTTTATAAATGAATTAAGTCTGATAATTTTTTGGATAGATTGAGCTTGTTGTTGTTTCTCGTCCTTGCTCCGAGGGTTTTTTCTCCAGGTCCTCCGGTTTTCCTCCCTCCTGATCATGAAAAAATCACGTTCCAAATTCCAATTCGATGTGGATAAGGGACCTGCATAAAAACTAGAAAGAGCTGATATGACTTCATCTCTATAAATAGAGAAACTATTTTCTCTAAACACTTACCCTTGCAAGTGCAAGTGATCTGAAATCGAAATTTGAGTTTCTCGAAAACATGTAGGCTCGATTTCCGCCGTCCTCTCGTGTTCGGTCTTTCCTCCCTTTCGGGGGGATGACCGCGGGCTCAT
The DNA here is from genome assembly GCA_963693305.1 of Meandrina meandrites. NCBI lineage: Eukaryota > Metazoa > Cnidaria > Anthozoa > Scleractinia > Meandrinidae > Meandrina > Meandrina meandrites. The sequence continues at coordinate 49,934,031 of OY855904.1, read as the reverse complement.
TTTCCCGAAAAAGCGGCTGGAAATCGAGCCTAGAAAACATGAAGTCCTTTAAAAATGCTTTGAAATTTACAAAATACCAGCCTAAAGTTTATCATTTCAGATGGACAAACTCGCAGTGGAAATAAATACCTCGCAAAAGTCATTTTGTCAGTTAATTTCACAACAGTGCTTCCACTGGATTATGAAACGCATGCATATTTTACTTCTTCTCCTTTGACTGCAATCATTTTCTTTTTTTTTTTTTTATACTAATTACGGAATAGAACCTTAGTCATTCTGGTTGCATATATTGTGGATGTGAGCTGGTCTACTCTAATTTGTAGTTTTTTCGAGTGCCGCAGATGTCTTTGTGTTTTGTTGTGCTGTGCTGTGTTATAGGCAAGAAGGACTCTTGTTTTAACTCTGCCCAGCTTTATAAAAGGGCATCAGCGAAATGTTGGAAGAGTTCCGTCTAAATGTTGTAGAGTTACCTACTAATGGCTAATATTTCCGCCAAGGAAGGTTTGTGCTTACGTGACTGATATTCATTTACAAGCAGTCAATTAATTTATCCATTTGCTAAATATTTGTTCTTGAGCATTGGCTATTTATGTGTTTCCGAGTTTTTTTAGTCAGTTTCTAATTAGCGTGGCTACTACGTATATGTCACTTTTTCTGATATACAAAATTTAAGGAAGCCTAAAAATAATAGTATAGCTTTCTATAAGGTAGAAAAACAATAAATAGATCATGATAAACCACAAGTAAACAAGGACGGTGACGACTGAAGAATTACCAACAACAAAATTCAGAAATAATGGCCGGATTTTACTTTACATTGTGTGTTAATAAAATAAACAAAAATAAATTACGATTTAAAATTGCTTCAAGCCTGCGACGCAAGCTAGTAGCAATTTTGGATCAGATCTAGAAACTAGAGAATTCCATGACAGCAGACCTCGCACCATGTGACTCCAAATTCGCGCAGTGATTGGATAATTGCTTGTTTTGATCAGCGGATCTAACCATTTCTAAAAGTGGACATGATCCTGGACTGGTTAACAGCTAATATTTTGGCTTTTTACGGCTAACCGTTATTTTTTTCCTTTCGGTTAACGAAGTGTTAAAAATTAATTTCCACTATTTTAAAAAGTTATTTAAGGTTTAACGACAATTCTGGGATAAAAAAAGTGGACTTCATAATTATTGTAGATATAATAAACTACATCTTCCATTTCCATGCTGCTGTAGAAAAAATCTACAAAATAACAGAATTTTAAATTACTGTGAAAGCAAGGAGCAGCCATTTTATACAAGTACACGTGTAACCCATGTCATACGTGTTCTTACTTATATGTGTTATAGCGTGTACCGTATATACTTTTTATATCCTTTAACATAACCATCGAAACTAAGTCAATTCATACATTAAGGGCGTGTTTGTTTGGGAATGTTCTGGAATAAGAATATATTCTGGAATATATTCCGGCTATTCTGCTCCTGGGAGCAGAATACCTGGAATAGAAATCCAAGTATTCCGGAATAGGAAGAGCAGCCAAACGAACGCTAACTTGCATTATTCCAATTATTCTTATTCCGGATTGATCCCAAACGAACGTGCCCTAAATTGAAAAAGGTCTGAAAATAGTCAGACAATTCTGACAGTTTTCGTTTGCCGAATTAAGAGGGTCCTTCTCATTTACAGATCTAGAGCAGTTGCTAAGGGATTGTCAAAGATTGTTTATTGTGGCAACCATTTTGGAGCCTTTGGTAATGGTGAATGGTGAATTTATTTTTGTTTTGGTGGGAGGGGGGGGGGGGGGGGAGGGGGAGAACACGCGTTTAAAAGATGATATTGCGCGCGCGTAACTAATGCCAGTCGCGAATTAGAATCTAAAATCCCTAAAACTAGCATGGAGAAGAAAAGGAAGAGTTCCTATGTTTGGAAAGAATTGGAGATAACATAGCCTTCTTTATAATTAATTTTACGTGAATAAAATGGAACGCTACTGAAGGAGGTCTAAAAATACGGGTGTTTACTACACCATTACTTTAATTTGTGATATAATTTAAAATTATATTCGAATTTCATAAAAAAAAAGCATCAAGCATGTGGACGTTCTTTATCTGTTGACACGGATTGTAATTTTCAGATCTATATGCTGAGTTTGTCTTTTTTCCTATTCCTGTCACGTGGCTTGCCAAATATGGCCCTGATTTGAAACTCTTGAAGACTCTTCATAGAGCAAAGTTGTGTAAAAAGGCTTGTTTGGTTGCAGAAACCTTTCTTAGCAACAAACACGTAGTTAAAAAGTCCCCCTCCACCCCTTAACATTATCGGCCTTTCTTGGTACCAAGATACACAAAAGGTAGGACACAAAAATCTTCACATGAGATTTCGAGACTTTCACTTTCGTAGCATTTCCAGGCCAGACATTTTTTACCGTTAACAATTTTTACGGCTAACATTAACAATTTTCCCATTCTTACGCCTAACGGCTAAGTTTTTGACCGGTTTTAAGGCTAACGGTTAACCCCATTAACAGCCACATGTAACCATAGGTCAACCATAGTGACTAAGGTTCTATTTTTTAATTAGTAAATAAAAAATGTTTGTAGTTGAAAGTGTAGAAAGAAAAAAAAAATCGTTTCATAATCCAGTGGGAGCACCGTTGGGAAATTAACTGACAAATTATGACTTCTATTTTACGCGCTTTTTCTTTCCACTTCAAGTTTCTCCATTTGAAATGATGAACTTTAGGCTGGTGAAGCCTTGGATATTTATTTTGTAAATTTCAAGAAATTTTTAAAGGCCGTCTTGTTTACGAAAAACTCAAATTTCGATTTTCGATCACCTGCACTAAAAGGGGAAGTGTTTAGAGGAAATTAATTCTTGATTAGCCCACGCTACTAGACTGCGCAACGACAAATGTTTATTTTGCCAAGAGGAAAAAATTTTACCTGTTAAATTAGACGTCCTACAAGTCGAGTTCAGGCAGCGCGGAGCAATTGAGAGCGGGCCCTCTGAACTAGAAGAGAACGGCTTTGAGAAAGTCTAGGTTTTTTCATGGTTGGGGGGAATTTTGTGCAAAGCAGAGGCATTTTTGCCACAGTATTCTTGTAATAAACATCGATAATTATTTTGTCATTTGAAAAAATTCTGTCTTGTTTGTATTGTCTCAGCCTCATGTGCCAAATTTTGCGCACTTCTCAAAGCGAACGTAAAATTAATTGCTTCCCGGAAAATAAATAAATATTTGGCGTCACAGTCTGACAGCGTCGCTAGTCAAATATTTAGTTTCGCTAATAGATATACGCTTACAAAATGCAGGTGACCTGATAATACTTTAAAAATGCCTTACCTAAAAACGGTTTTGTCCTGTACAAGTTAAAACACACTTTTGCTGCAGAATATAATTTTATCCATCGCTAGTTCAGAGTGAATCGCTAAGGTGCAAAACATTATTTGTCGTTTCGTTCTAACCATGTTAACGGACCACCGCTCAAAGTTTAAATTTAAAAGAACACAGTAGATGCTAATTTTGAGAATTTAAAACTAATTAGGGAACAATTTTGTCCAGCTTTAAAACTAGCTAACTAAACTTTAAAACTAGCTAGCTAAGCATCTTGCGAACATTTTAATATTCACATTTTTTTTTTAAATATTAACAATTTTTTGTGCGTATTGTATTCAGGAACAATTTTATATGTATGGTGCACTACCTTTGACAAGTTGATGACAATTTTGAAGGATTTTAATAATCAAGCACGATCTTCTTTTAATTTCTAGAGGATAACCTGTTTACAGCTGTTGTAATGGGTCTTACAGAATTGATAGACTCGAAAATACTCTACACCAAAGTAACAGCAGAATATGAAATACTACCAGTCTTTACATTGAAACCCTTTTGTTAAAAAGATCTGTGACCAATGCTATTCTTGCTGTCTTTATTGTATGAAACCAAATACTATCAATTGACAGATCTATCACTTTCAACCCACGTATTCAAGAAAACGGTCAAACACAAATTGCCTTTAACACCGGGCCTTTTATTTATAAAAGATAAATAGGAAGTCCTGTATTAACACTTACAAAGCACACGCGGACGCCTTACTAGCACAATTAAATTCATTATTTCACTAACAAAGCTGCAAGCTGAAGATGTTTTCTCAAAGCTCCGTTATCTCCTCAGCCTCAAGGCAAGCATAATTTTCAGGCCACCCAGAAACAATGGCGAACTTCACTGGACAAAGAAACTACACAAGCGAACTGAACCAAACACTCATGATCAGCGAACCACCAGCAGGCATAACTAAATTTTTTTCAGCTTTGAACATTTTTCTTTCCATCGCCGCTGCTGTGGGCAATGCTCTAATCCTGGTTGCTCTAAAGAATGTCTCTTCTATTCATCCTCCGACAAAGCTTTTCTTTCGATGTCTAGCAGTCACTGATCTTTGCGTTGGTCTTATTGTACAGCCACTCTATGCAACCAACATTATTTTTTAGTACAATAAAGATGAACGAGAATGTGCTGAACCACGTTTTCAATGTTTGGGGAGCTTTGGGTATGGCCTTGTGTAGCCTATCTGTCGCGACCTCGACACCAATTAGTATAGACAGACTTCTCGCACTGTTGCTGGGAATCAGATACAGACATGTCGTAACATTAAGCCGAGCTCGTGTTTTCATAACTTGTTTTGGTTTAATTGTTCTTCCTGCAGGTGGATGGCTTTGGGTGTGGAGAAGTGATATCGCCAATAAGGCAGCCTCTGTTGGCGCAATACTTTGTGTGGAAACTTCGTTTTTCTGTTACGCAAGAATCAATCTCAAACTACGACATCAACAAGCCCAAGTACAAAACAATGTCCCCCACGGACAACAGAACGCAGAAGGGATTCCACTAAACATAGCAAGATACAAAAAGACAGTTTCCAGCATTATGTGGGTGCAGTTGGCATTAGTTGCCTGCTATCTCCCGTGGATCATTGCGGCTGTGCTAGATGCGAATGGAATAAAACACGACGTGGCTTGGTTTGCTGTAGCAACTCTGCTATTCTTAAACTCGTCTTTAAACCCAATATTGTACTGTTGGAAAATCAGAGAAGTGAAACAAGCAGTTAAAGACACAATCAGGCAGTTTTTCTGTTTTTAAAAGACTGGCTGTGTGGATCGACATGAAGATGAAAAGAGTTCAATTGACAGTTTCCAAATAGCGCCAAAATAGAACGGTATCAAATACATTACTTGTACAGTTCAAATTTTCCTTCAAATCAAACTGGAAAAGATAGAGACAGCGCTACCAGGGGACATAACGAAAGATAAGCTACACAACCGTAGACAAATTAAGATGCGCATTCTACTAGCCATACATTTGACCCAAATATCGCTTTAAGAGGGCGTCTTCCTAAGATCCACAAAATCAATTTGGCCCAAGAAATAGAATTCGCTCAAAATCCCTCCACTAATTTCTTATAATAAGTAAGTAACAAATATGAAAAGAGATTGGAGAAAAAATGTTTTCTTAATGAAATCTGGATGCAAACTTTTCACACCTCCTGAAGGCCTCGGCGGCCATTGGCTGGATCGTGAAATTTGGTAAAGTCGAACACTTCGCTCTAATAAGTATATTTCTGTACAATCTTTAAAAATCCGATATTCATAAACAATAAGCCTTGGTCTTTTAAACTAAGTGAACCGCACTGAACAGCTGTTGTCATCAAGAAAGAAACGAGGATTCAAAGTTTGGATATTTTGGACATTATTCACAAGATATTTGGCCGCTCTCCACTCCTTCGTTTGTTGGCCAGGGGTAAAGCAAGCACTACTCGGCAAATGTGGCAATGTTGTCATCGTATTCGTTGCGACCCAATTTCAGTACCAATGGAGGAGAATTTTGTTAAGTCACTAGTGGATTTAACCCACTGTGAAAGAAGAAATCACTTAGCAATCAGATATAATCTGAGGAGAATTGATCTGCTCGAGAACGCCCATTTAAACAGTAAAAATCGATCTTCTACTGTCCGCCATGTTGTTTTTAACAACCGCTGACCAGTTTAGTAGCAGTCAGTGTAAGTTACAGACTTTGGACTACAGACTGCGCTAACTGAGGACTTCGGACTGGGTATAAATTTCGGACTAAGCATATAAACTGCGTATAAATTCAAACTGATTTTAAAAACAATGAGAACCCATCAAGGCTGTAATCATGAAACTGTGATTTAACTCTGCAAAGAATACTTCATGTTCGAGTGGCAACGCGACTCAAACTCAAATGCTGATTTCATGTCTGGCTTCACGCCGAGAGCGCGTGAGATTTCAAACATCCATAATTTGCTTAAAATCGGAAAACGGTGTGAGAACAGTTTTAACCGTAATATACCTTACTTTTTAAAAACCTAGTGACATATGTTTTATTAACCATTAAACTCGTCGAAGACTTACATTTAACCTTCACTTTCACCAGTAGATTTAACTAATTGTAAAGGAAAAAATCAAATAAAATCAGATATAACTTGAGGAGGATTCATCTGTTCTGGAACGTCCATTAAACAGTACAAATCGATCTTCTACCCTATCCGCAATTTTTTTTTTGTTAAAACAGCCGCTGGCCAGTTTGGTCGTCCGATGAACGGGGCCAGGGTTGGGGAAAGGAGGGGGATCCGGCCGGGAAACAGGAAATTACACTACATTTTGCAAGCCAAAAACACATATTTGATTAGGCAGCCCACATTTTCCGTTCAGAAAATCAAAGTGGCAAGACAAGATGTCTTGAGATCGCTTTTTGAAATGTCAGCTCTGATTAGAATGGACTAAGCTTCAAGGGCCCGCGCAGAGGTAGGGCCTGGGGGGGCTTTAGCCCGCCCACTTTTTTTACAGTAAAAAGAAACAAATAATAGCAACTTAAGTAAATAAGCAAGTAAAGAAAGAAATAGAGGAAAAAATTATTATGATTGTTATTACTGAACGGACAATTACTAAAAGTATTTCATTTGAACGCCTTTCCAGAAGCTGGTGATAAATTTTGTTTTTGAGTTCCATTTTGGTTAATCATGTATCGAGTGCATCTGGTGAATGATCATTCAGTTTCCACTGCCTGAAGAATAAACATTTTGCCCAACAATGACGCAAGGGAGATTTAGTAACTTGACAATGATAAGTAGTCGTGAAGAATGGTTTTTGACATCACTAACGAATTTGCAGATTGTGGCAATAACAGAAATAGAAGTTTTGGCACCGTTTACAACGTTAAGATGAAGTATAGCAAAAATCGTCAGATTCCTGGTTTGTAAACGCTAATGGCAGTAGTACTGATTTGGAGTAAATTAAATTGCTTCAAGCAGGATTTGATAGTAAATCTATAGGTCTGGTTCTAAATGTTTGGTATGTTTATACTGTAAAAGCATTACAATAATGTAGCAAGGCCGATAAGTACTATGTGAAAAAGTAACTTGCAAGACGCCAAAACGACCAGAACGATAAAGTAGGGTTACAATCGCGGACAGCCATTCCGTCGTTTGGGACTCATCAGCGTGGTGTAGCAAATCTAAATAATGCCAGCTCGAAGGCCAGCGCAAGTCTGGCTCACGCTTGAGCCCCCCCACTCAAAATCTTGCTGCGCGGGCCCTGAGCTTTAAATGTCATACACAAGGAGAAAAGCAATCCAAATGGTTCGGGAAGAGAGGACTCAGCAGGCATGTCAGCTGCAGTGTTATCCCCCAAAACGTCGGCAACTTGAGGAGCCAGTGATAACACTTTGCACACCTGTTCGATTCTTGTAAGCGAGAATGGAGTTGCGGCTGCTTCCATTTTGAAAACAACCTCTTGCTTAACACTTAAGGCAAGTAAAATTTATCTTATCTTATGTCCATCAAAGATCATATGAAGCAGAGTATTACCAAAGCAACGTGTTGGTAGCCTTTTAAATCTTGTTAAAAGTACGACTTTTTGATAGCGTATCATCTGTCCCGTGAACTGAGCTATCAGTGAACAAATATGATGAGGGTTATGACATTTTATTTAAAACTAGCAATGGTATATTGCAATTCCTGAGTTTTGGTTGGTTAACGGGCAATGGACGTATATCAGCTCATATACCATTGACCACCAATATCGTAGGCGATACGCGTCAATGAAAACAGCTGGGGAACTTAAATATTGCAATTCTTTTGGTTTTTTTTTTAAAAAACAATTATTCTACTATACCCGCGCTTGTTGGATATGAGATCGTTAAAGCCAACTCGGCGCCGCGCGCCTCGTTGGCTATCAATCATCGTTTTATCCAACGCACGCTCGTGAAATAATCGTTGAGTTTTAGCACAGGATATAAGACAAGAACTTCTAAAGATCCCTGTCCAAGGTGTAATGATAATTATAAAAACAATATATAATTATAATAAAAACCTTCCCAAAATCCTTTGCAGCTGAAAAATCGTCAATGCCAAATAACTTGGTCAGTTTGAAGCCAGCAGGAGTACAACTTCGTATAGAAATAATTCTTAACAATAACCACTTCTTGTATAAGACGTAGGGCGATGACGTCATTAGTTACGTGACATTGCTCTGAAGTTCGTTTTTGCTCACTGTGACGAAGATATTTTGTTACTGAAAAAGCAGTTATTGCACATTGGTGTGAGGCATTTCAGACTGCCCGGGTACCGAACAAAATATAAATATTAAGGGAGCTATGTACAATTTTCAAAAAGTGGGAGTCTGGGTACAAGTGCGTATCTCGCGTTGCAATAAATGTGAGGAAGCAACAAATTACATGCTGGTAAATATTTATATGTTAAGTACATTTTTATCACTTTTATTGTTATGACGTGACCAGAACGGACTGCATTTGTATATTCGCGTGAAAACTTTACTAGGATCTCTCCCTTAGGATTTTTTTAAGCGAAGTTATAGATTTTTAAATAGTGTTTTTAAAAATGGCCAGTAAATTTGCTGTCAATGTTCACATTAATTACCCCAGAAACAAAACCTATTTTATGTTGCGTCAAAAGCTTAGGTTGCCTAGGAAATTCTGTACTTCCCCTTGGCAACGAGTTAAATTCAGTCGGGGGGACAGTCGGGGTTAATGCGACTTTTATGCAAGTTAATGAAATAACAGTAATACCAGTCAGTAGGACTTTTATAATCCTACAGGGAACAGGGCAATAGTTGTTCTTTGTTATATGCAAAGGTGGATCTAGGGGGGGGATGTAGGGGTGCGCGTCCCCTGAAATGACCTGTGGCTTTCTAATACAACTAGTATTCTGCAAAAAATAACTATCTAGTGCACCCCTTCCTAAGAAAAATCCTGCATCCTCCCCTGAATTGTACCAGGCTTATGCAAGCATAGAAATTTATCTTACTTTAGAAAGCTTTAAGCCAAAAGGTTCTTCTAAAATGTTAAACTGAATTTGATATCTGACCTTTGTGATCACAGTATGTCCAAAATGAAATCTCATGCGCTCTCGCGTGAAGCCAGACATGAAATCAGCATTTGAGTTTGAGTCCCGTTGCCACTCAAACATGAAGTATTCACTTCCTTTGCGGAGGCAAATCACAGTTTCATGATTACAGCCTTGATGGGTTCTCATTGTTTTTAAAATCAGTTTGCATTTATACGCAGTTTATATGCTTAGTCCGAAATTTGTACCCAGTCCGAAGTCCCCAGTTAGCGCAGTCTGTAGTCCAAAGTCTGTAACTTACACTGACTGCTACTACACTGGTCAGCGGTTGTTAAAAACAACATGGCGGACAGTAGAAGATCGATTTTTACTGTTTAAATGGGCGTTCTCGAGTAGATCAATTCTCCTCAGATTATATCTGATTGCTAAGTGATTTCTTCTTTCACAATGGGTTAAATTCACTAGTGACTTAACAAAATTCTCCTCCATTGGTACTGAAATTGGGTCGCAACGAATACGATGACAACATGGCCACATCTGCCGAGTAGTGCTTGCTTTACCCCTGGCCAACAAACGAAGGAGTGGAGAGCGGCCAAATATTTGTACATATTCTTAGAGCAGAAGGATGGCGCTTCGTGCTGATATGCAGTTTAACTTGTGAGTACGAGCCACTTCTGATATTCTTCTACATGAAATTGACAAAAACTTTACCTTGTGTCCAAAATATACAAACTTGATAATGAAAGCTGTTCAGTGCGGTTCACTTAGTTTAATAGACCAAGGCTTACTGTTTATGAATATTGGATTTTTAAAGATTGTGCAGAAATATATTAATTAGAGCGAAGTGTTCGACTTAACCAAATTTCACTGTCCAGCCAATGGCCGCCGAGGCCAGCAGGAAGTGTGAAAAGTTTGCATCCAGATTTCATTAAGAAAACATTTTCTCTCCAATCTAATTTCATATTTGGTACTTACTTATTATAAGAAATTAGTGGAGGGATTTTGAGCGAATTCTATTTCTTGAGCCAAGTTGACTTTGTGGATCTTAGGGAGACGCCCTCTTAATTTTAATCTAGCTGGGAATAGGTTGCATAACAGACATTAACAGTTTATGCTGATTTCTCTTCGGATGAGTCCAAAGCTGGGCAGAATTAAAGCAAGAGTCCTTCTTGCCTATAACACAAAACAGCGCAACCCAACAAATTACAAGGTCAGCTGCTGCACTCGAAAGATCTACAAGCTAGAGTAGACCAGCTCACATCCACAACATATCCAATTATAGTGACTAAGGCTCTATTCCGTAACAAGAGAGGCCGTAATTAGTAAAAAACTGATTGTAGTCAAAAGTGTAGGAATAAAAAATGCGTTTCATAATCCAGTGGAAGCACTGTTATGAAATTTAATGACAAATGACTTTTATTACATACAGTTTTTATTGATGAACTTTAGGCAGGTGAAGTCTTGCATATTTTTTTGCAAATTGCTAGACATTTTTAAAGGACGGCATGTTTATGAGAAAGTCAAATTTCGATTTCAGATCACCTTCACTAGCAACGGGAAGTGTTTGGAGAAAATTTATTCTTGACAAGCCCACGCTACTAGACTGCGCAACGACAAATGTTTATTTTGTCAACGGCAAAACATTTACATTTTAATTAGACATTCTACAAGTCGAGCATGAGGGAGTGGAACTTCTGAACTAGAAGCGAACGGGTTTGAGAAAGTCCAGGTTTCACGGCTTTTTTGGGATTTTTTTACACTGAGGAGTGGCATTTTTGCTACAATATTCTGCTAATGAACATTGATGATTATTTTGTCATTTAAAAACATTCTGTCGTGTTTGTTTGTTTGTCTCCCTCTCAAGTGCCACATTTCCCACACTTCTCAAAGTGAACGTAAAATTAATTGCTTCTCGCAAAATAAATAAATAATAATATTTGGCGTCACAGTCTGGCAGCGTCGGCTAGTCAAAAATTTAGTTTCTCTAGAAGAAGTCCGCTTACAAAATCCAGGTGATCTGATAATACTTAAAAAATAAAAAGGTTTTGTCCTGTATAAGTTAAAACACACTTTTAACTTGCTCTAGAATACAATTTTATCCATCGCTAGTTCAGAGTGAACCGCGAAGTTGCAAAGCATTATCTGTAGTTTCGTTCGAACCATGTTCGGCCCTGCCCTCCAATTTTGAATCTAATAGAACACAACAGATACTAATTTTCAGAAGTTAAAAATAATTAGGAAACAATTTTACCCGGGTTTAAAACTATGTCTGTATAGCTTAGCATCTTACGAAGTCCTGAATGCATATGAGTATTTTAATATTCACAATTTTCTTTTAAAATTCACAATTTCCTTTTAACATTTGCGTGTTCAGGAATACCTTTGTTTGTATAGTGCACTACCTTTGACAAGTTGATCACAATTTTGAAGGCTTTTTAATAAACAAGCACAGCTCGGCTTTTAATTACAAGAGGGAAACAGGTTTACAGTTTTTATATGCCTGGGCCTTATATCAATTGATCAGACTCGTAAAGACTCTACATCAAAGTAACAGCAGAATATGAAATACTGCTATTCTTTCCATTTAAAACGTTTTGTAAAAAGATTATGTGAAAGACGTTATTCTTGCTGTCTTAATTGTATAAAACCAAATACAACCAACTGACAGATATATCACTTTCAACCCACGTATTCAAGAAAACGGTCAAACACCGTAAATTGCCGTTAACACCGGCCCTTTTATTTGTAAAGACTAAACAGGAGGTCCTGTTTTAACACAAAGCACAAGCGGACGTCTTATAAGCGACATATAAATCATCATTTCACTAACAAAGCTGTAAGCTGAAGCTGTTTTCTCAAAGCTCCGTTATCTCCTCAGCCTCAAGGCAAGCTTAATTTTGAGACCACCCAGGAACAATGGCGAACTTGGCTGGAGAAGGAAACTACACAAGCAAACTGAACCAAACACTCAGAACACAACCAGGCATAACTGAATTTTTTTCATCTCTGAACATTTTTCTTTCCATCACCGCTGCTGTGGGCAATTCGCTGATCCTAATTGCTCTAAAGAATGTCTCTTCTATTCATTCTCCAACAAAGCTTTTCTTTCGATGTCTGGCGGCCACTGATCTTTGCGTTGGTCTTATTGTACAACCGTTCTTTGCTACCTACATTATGTCTCGTATAATAACGATGAACGTGAATGTAGTGTACTACGTTTCCAATATTTGGGGAGTTTTTGGTGTAATGTTGTGTGGAGTATCTGGGTTGACCTCGACCGCAATTAGTGTGGACAGACTTCTCGCACTGTTGCTGGGACTGAGATACAGACATGTCGTAACATTAAGGCGAGTTCGTGTTGTCATAACTTGTTTTGGTTAATTGCTTCTTCATGTGGAGGGCTTTGGGTGTGGAGAATTGATATCGCCTTTAAGGCATCCTCTGTTGGCACAGTACTTTGTATGGTAACTTCGATTTTCTGTTACGCGAGGATTCATCTTAAACTACGACATCAACAAGCCCAAGTACAAAACAATGTCCCCCACGGACAACAGATCGGAGAAGGAATTCCACTAAACATAGCAAGATACAAAAAAACAGTTTCGAGCATTAGGTGGGTGCAGTTGGCATTAGTTTTGTGCTATCTTCCGGCGGTCAATGTGGCTTTGCTAGATTCGGATGGAATACAACACGGCGTGGTTTCGTTTGCTGTAATAACTCTAGTCTACTTAAACTCATCTCTAAACCCAATACTGTACTGTTGGAAAATCAGAGAAGTGAAACAAGCAGTTAAAGGCACATGTAGGCAGTTTTCCTGCTTTTGATAGACTAGCTATGTACATTGTAATTGAAAATTTTAAGTGACAGTTTCTACACAGCGTGGAAACTTAAGAGGCTGTCCGCGTAACAGCGGATAAGGCAAATTTTGGACCTTCACCGATTTCTCTAATATTTTCAGTGAAAGTCGATCATTATATCCCATGAACAAATATCACATTTATTTGGACCAAATCTTTTATTTTTATTTTTTGCGAGGCAGTTTTCACTGCAACCTCAAAACCACCCAATTTGCATTTGAAGACTCCAAAATTTGGCATTAAATGTCGGTCGCTGCCAAAGAGTATTTCCTTAACCAAACAAGCTGAATATTCTATATATCAAGGTTTTATGTTTCTTCTATACTTTACAGTCAAAACCGAAGAAGCGTGAACGCCAAAAATTATTTCTGGAATGTTTATTGTTCTACGACCAATCAGATTCGAGACGTTACCGCAACAAACCGCAACAGTAATTAGCAAAAAGGTTTCGATTCTTTTTATCACGAAACGACTTTTTCGTCTACATTAAGTCTTGAGATCACCACCGATTAACAAATACTCTGGAATTATTACAGTCAAAATACTCAGCGCGTGCCGCTTAGAATTCCGGAAAAGTTTGGATTAACGGCGAACGGATTGCATTATTGGTTTCAAACATTCAAATTTAATTTGAATATTGTAGATCATCCAACAGTGAACACGTGAGCACGTGAACCTGTAAAAAATAAACCAATCAAATTGCTTCATTTCTGACAGGCTCACGTGTTCACGTGTTCACGGTTGGATGATCTACAATATTCAAATTAAATTTGAATGTTTGAAACCAATAATGCAATCCGTTCGCCGTTAATAAAAACTTTTCCGGAATTCTAAGCGGCACGCGCTGAGTATTTTGACTGTAATAATTCCAGAGTGTTTGTTAATCGGTGGTGATCTCAAGACTTAATGTAGACGAAAAAGTCGTTTCGTGATAAAAGAATCGAAACCTTTTTGCTAATTACTGTTGCGGTAACGTCTCGAATCTGATTGGTTGTAGAACAATAAACATTCCAGAAATTATTTTTGGCGTTCACGCTTCTTCGGTTTCGACTGTAACGGTTAAACAATTGTATTCTATAAAATTTGGACTGAGTTATGAATTTTCAAAAACACTTCCTAACGGACTCAGGAATGCGTGACACGTAACATACCTGTAGTTGAAAGCGATTTTCTCGAATGTGGGACCTGATCAGAAGTCAAGTCTATTGTATCTCGAAATTACTAATACCAGTCTAGAAACCTATCGAATAAAATTTGTGGGCACTCTGCACTTCGCGCCGTACAGAGCAGCAAGATTTTCCCAAATTTTCGCCATTTTGATTAAAACCAAAGATAACGACGGTCCCATTTCTTTACAGGGAACGCCTATAGATACGATCATTACCACTAAACACCACACTGTGGTATGCAAATAAATAATACTTGTCGATTTAGCCGTCGTTTGAGGAAAAAATCTACCGTTGTTGCAGGATTTTCAAAAGAAACAGCGATAAATGTCAATATGCAAATTACCTCCGAAAGCGACATTTTGCTATATTTATCTCTGTAATTCCCGAAAACTTTTTTTCTTAAAAATTATTTTACAAGGCAAAGAAATATTCCTTACCTGAGAAAAGATGCCTTTCAGACTATGTAAAAGCGTTTCAGTTTTGCTGTGAGTGATTATATTCATTTTCCACGCTGCGGCCGGTAACACAGTGTTTGCTTTGTTTGCAAGGTTGTTGGTTTCACCCTAATTCAATTAAAAGCGGGCAAGTTGTCTACTTTTTCAAAGCTCTCTCAGCTCATCCTTACAACGTCTGATGAGGTACCTGACTAATTGTCAATAAAAAGTTTATTGACAATTTCCCCCAATAAATGTCGAAAAAAAATCCTGAAAGTATCATATCAAAACGAAACTTCAAGTAGTGGGTCTTCATGAGGTTATCCGTAGGCCTCTGGCGTCAAAAAATGTTAACCGTAAAAAGAAAATTCTAGCCACGAAAGCAGAAGTCTCAGGATTTCGTGTCAGGACTTTCACTTGTCTTGGTACCGAGAAGTGTTAGATTTGCTCCAAGTCGTTCGCTTTTTCTTTGTGTCAACAAAGTTACTGTATTTGAATTGATCATTCTCGTCCCCAGAGCCCGCGATCCTTCTGGTCTCCACCAGGGATCTACAACTCTGACCGTTCCCAATTTCTGAGCATTAGCATGAACATGCACAGAGTTCTCGTTCTGTATCTTTAAGCCAATCAGATTTGTCAGATTTGACAATGAGTCCGTGAATCGCGGACTTGCGGTGTTGGACTCGGAAAGAGGTCTCGATTCCTGGCGCAGAGCAAAAGGATCGAGTTACTTTTTGCCTCCGTTTGAAAACGAATCTACGTGCGAAGCCATTCATATGAAAATGCCTTCCACCTTAACGTCCATTTTCATGCAAATCAAACCTCTTTTTATTTGAATGGTTTCGCACGAAGACTCGTTTTGAATCTGAGGCAAAAGTCAACTCGGAGATGGCCTATAGACCTTTTGCGCTTGGGCGATTTGTCGCCCCATTTACAGACCATTTGATGATACTCTTGAGAATTCTTGCTTTCAAATTTTCAAATAGTCGCGTGTATATGAATGACTAAATTTTATGTGGATAAAAGACAAATTCTCTAGAGAATATCACGTGGTCTGTAATGGGAAAACAAACCGCCCAAGCGAAAAAGGTCTATTGATCACTTACAAAAAAGGATACAAAATGATACAAAATCGCGCATTGAAGTGTTCGCGCGCGAAACGCAGGTTTTCCAGAACTGGCTCATTCAACGATCAGACGCAATTTTTGATTTTTAAGCCAGACTGTGCGCCCTCCTTATCCAGCGGTCTTTTGCGAATCAAACGAGCGAGCAACTTGGAGCAAGTGCCGTAGCACATTGTAATTCATAGCACTTGCTCCAAGTTGCTTCCTCGTTTGATTCGAAAAAGACCACTGGATAAGGAGGGTACATAGTCTGGCTTGAAAATCAAAAATTGCTACTGTTCGCGGAACCAGCCATTGCTAGAATTTAATAGTGCGCTTCGCGCGCGAACACTTCACTGCGCGATTTTGTTTCGTTTTTTGTAAGTGATCAATTCACAGTCTCGTCTCGGAAGGCCGCGATCCTTATCGTCTGCGCCAAGAATCAAGACATCTGGCCGCCTCCTCCGCGGACTCATTGTGAAATCTGGCAAAAAATTTGAGTTCTCGATCCCTGATGGAGACCAGAAGGATCGCGGGCTCTGGGGACCAGGATGATTAATTCAAATAACTCTGTTGACACAAAGACAAAGCGAGCGACTAGGAGCAAATGTAACACTTCTCGGTACCAAAACACGTAAAAGTCTTGACAAGAAATCCTGAGACTTTCACTTTTGCGGCTAGAACTTTCTTTTTACGGTTAACATTTTTTTTTTCGGCCAACGACTGTTACCGGTTACGCCTAAGACTTAATTGTTTGGTCGCTTTACGGCTAACGGCTAAAATCATTAAGATCCACTACTTAACGACGTTTCGTTTTGATTATACTTCGGCTTAGTTTTAGGATTTTTCTTCGACATTTATAAGGGGAAATTAATTTGACACCCTCCCCCCCTCACCTACCACCCCGCTCCCGTGAATTCCAATGATCCGCCATGTAACTGAGTACGTACAAAACAGAGGTGGACTAGATAGATCTCGACATTTTAATATAAAACTTTTTATTGACAAAAATAGTCAGGTACCTCAGACATTTTAAGGATGAGCTGAGAGAGCTTTGAAAATGTAGACAACTTGCCCGCTTTTAATTGAATTAGAGTGAAACCAACAGCCTAGCAAACAAACACTGTGTTACCGGTCGCAGCGTGGGAAATGAAAATATTCACTCACAGCAAAACTGAAACGCTTTTACATAGTCTGAAAGGCATCTTTTCTCAGGTAAGGAACATTTCTTTGCCTTGTAAAATAATTTTTAAGAAAAAAAGTTTTCGGGAATTACAGAGATAAATATAGCAAAATGTCGCTTTCGGAGGTAATTTGCATATTGACATTTATCGCTGTTTCTTTTGAAAATCCTGCAACAACGGTAGATTTTGTCCTCAAACGACGGATAAATCGACAAGTATTATTTATTTGCATACCACAGTGTGGTGTTTAGTGGTGATGATCGTATCTATAGGCGTTCCCTGTAAAGATCGTCAAAATGGCGAAAATTTGGGAAAATCTTGCTGCTCTGTACGGCGCGAAGTGCAGAGTGCCCACAAATTTTATTCGATAGGTTTCTAGACTGGTATTAGTAATTTCGAGATACAATAGACTTGACTTCTGATCAGGTCCCACATTCGAGAAAATCGCTTTCAACTACAGGTATGTTACGTGTCACGCATTCCTGAGTCCGTTAGGAAGTGTTTTTGAAAATTCATAACTCAGTCCAAATTTTATAGAATACAATTGTTTAACCGTTAAAGTATAGAAGAAACATAAAACCTTGATATATAGAATATTCAGCTTGTTTGGTTAAGGAAATACTCTTTGGCAGCGACCGACATTTAATGCTAAATTATGGAGTCTTCAAATGCAAATTGGGTTGTTTTGAGTTCGCAGTGAAAACTGCCTCGCAAAAAATAAAAATAAAAAATTTGGTCAAAATAAATGTGATATTTGTTCATGGGATATAATGGTCGACTTTCACTGAAAATATTAGAGAAATCGGTGAAGGTCCAAAATTTGCCTTATCCGCTGTTACGCGGACAGCCTCTTAATTACGGCATCATCATCTCTATTTGCAATAGTCAAATTGCCTTCAAATCAAATCGGACTTAAAGGAAACGATAAACTGCAAAACCGTAGACAAAGATGCGCCTGCTATTATCCATCCATTTGACGCAAACAGTGAAGCAGCAACATCGTTTTAACTGTAATTTAGTTTAGGCATTAACAGTTCAATGCTGACTCCTCTTTGGATGAGTCAAAACCTATTTTAAATGAAGTAAGTCTGATCATTTGTTAAGTAGGTTGAGTTTGTTGTTGGTTCTCGTCCTTTCTCCGAGGGTTTTTCTCCGGGTCTCCGGTTTTTCTCACTCCTGAAAAACAACATTCCAAATTCCAATTTGATCTGGAGAGAGGACCTGCATGAAAACCAGTGTTAAGGATTATTTGCTATTCCTTTTTTTTTAAAAGAATTTTTTTGTAAGAGCGAACCGGAATTTATCTTACGTGAGCGAGGATTGATTGACAGTTTCAAAATAAAAGTCAGCGGATTTTTGGGAGTAGCGCTTTTGTCGTTTTTACGGGACTTTTGTCTATAGGAACTCTGGACTTGTTTTTTTTTTTGAATTTGGACTGTTAAAATTTAGGAGTCAAAGGAGAAACATTTTCTCGTCCTTCTAGCCGGATTAAGTGGGTTAAAAGTTGGAATTTTCAAAAGAAAACGGTCTTGGACCTGGCGGATTTCTGTGGTGCGCATTGACAGTAGTGTGGTTTTCGTCAAAGGTGAGGAAAATTTGTGGACTTTACTAAGGAAATTAGTGGAAACATGTCGAACAACGAAGAGGATTCAGCCCAAGACCGTATGATGAAAATTAAAAGGGGCGATAACAAGATAGCTAAACGAGTTAGCGGGTCGGGTTGCTGGCGTCAGCGGCGGCGTTGAGCCAAGAAGTTTTGAAGAAATTGAAGAAATTAAAGCTACTTTGGAGCGTTTGGAAACGATTAAGGAAAAGCCTTTCGATTTATTAGAAGAATTAGAGACATTTTTATCAGGAACTAAAGAACACTGAAATACAAGTTAAAGTCGGGGGTGAACCGGATGAATTAATCGAAAGAATTGAAGGTGAAGCTCGCGCCACTTGTCGTGTCTTGACTTCAGTATCACGGAACACTCGGCCGGTAAGTCCACCATCTTACTCGAGTACTCTTACACCAGTTTACCGCAGAAAGAATAGAATTCGTATTCCAACATTTAGCGGGAACAAAACTATTTCAGCACTGGAACGCAACATTTACGAGTTGTGTGTATGCAACTGCAATGTCTGCTCAGTTTAAAATGTTGAGATTGCAGGCATGTTTATCGGGCGAAGCTTTACAAACGATTAAAGGTTTAGGATATTCTGAGGTTGCTTTCGAGGCTCCTAAATCGATGTTGTTGAGAAAATACGGTGGAAATCGTCAGGAAATTCAGTGTGATGTAGATGAGTTAATCAAAATGAAACCAATCAGAGAAAAAAATGCCAAAGATTTGGAGAAGCTTTCAGACATGCTAGAGCGGGCAGTGATTAATCTAAAGGAAAACAATCGAACTGCGGATTTAGAATCAGGAACTTTGTATGTACACTTTTATCCTTGGAAAACTGCTGCTGAAATTATTGTCCCAATACGTTCGCTGGGCAAAAGAAAACAGAATCGTGTAGTCTCTAATTACGCTCAAGAATTGGACTGCAGAAGAGGCTGAATACCAGGTTCATGCCACTGAAATTAAACATGGTTGAAAGTCAGGAAATTCAAGCGGAAAATTTTAGGACAGACGAAGTAAGTCCTTTTGAATTAAGCAAGCTGATGACAAAAAGAAGGGGACATACAAGGTTTGTGGTGCAAGCCATGCTGTCTGGAATTGCGATGTTTTTAGGAGTAGGAATATTCAGGAAAAAATGGGCTACTGCGAAAAAGCTAGGACTCTGTTACAGGTGTTTGGGTGATGATCATCTAGGCGGAGAGTGCCTCAGAAGTAGAGTGTTTAATATTGATGGTTGCAGGGACAGACACAACTGGCTGTTACATGGTAATCGAAATAGAGACAACTGTTAGTCTCGAACCCTGGGAACCCAGCCTCAGGAAACCCAGCCTCAAGGAACCAAGCCACATGGAACTCAGCCTCAGGGAGCCCAGCATCAGTCAACCCAGCTTCAGTTTACAAGACCTACTCCAGGAGGAAGGGAAATCCAGTCAAACAGAAATGACAAAAGCGTCCGACCTAGCACGGAGGGGGATGCTAACTCTAATTCAAATTCGCTCAAGATACAGAAAGCAGAAAAAGTGGCACTGCGAACTGTTCCAACAATCCTGAAGCATGGCAAGAAGAGCAGCATTGTAAATTGTTCCTTGGATGAGGGAAGTTGCACTTCATATGTTAATGAAGATGTAGTTGAGGAGCTCGTCGTCAAAGGGGAGAAAGAGTTGATAACTGTGAACGTTGCTAATGATCAGGAAGTTCGTTTTCCCTCCATGACATTTTTTGTTTGTTATTATTATTATTATTATTATTATTATTATTATTATTAATATTATTACAACACGAAGAACACTACTTACAAAGCAAGGCACTACTTACAACACCACTTACAGAACATTACTTATACTACTTACTATACAATTTCCTTAGACTACAATTACTACACTACTTTTTACAGTTTGTTTTTCGGTTACACACCTATGTACCTATGTACCTATGCAAATTACAATTCAAAGCCGGTTTTTACTTAGCCTCTAGCATCTTCAAGTAATGACGTTCTAAATGCGATCATTTGGAATAATAAAGACATTCAAATCGGTGGAAAACCAATTTACAATAAGAGACTTGTAGATGCAGGATCTACAAGGGTAAAAGACATTCTATCAAATGACAATAAACTAATGACTGATTATTTTCTTTTGATTGGGATTTATAGTGCAATGCCCTCGAGCTGGAAAAGGCTATTAAATACAGAAATTGAGTTGACGGGAGCAAACCTTTCACAGTCAAATACTTCTGTCGATTCTACATCGTTAAATTCGAAATCAGTATATAAGGAGTTAATAAAAAAATGTAAAATTCCTCCAACAGCACAATCTAAGTACAACTCCATTTACTGTGATGAAGCCACTTTAGACTGGAAAGAGATTTATCTCCTTCCTGGTCGTGTTTCGATAGACACTTATTCTAGAAGCTTTCAATACAAAATACTAAATCGCATACTGTACACAAACAGTACGCTTTTCAAAATGAAACTTGTCTCTTCGCCTAAATGCTCTTTTTGTCAAGTTCACGACGAATCCCTCGAACATTTACCAGTTCATTGCAAGTTTACTCAAATCTTCTGGTCTGCGGTAACTACTTGGTTAAATGAATTCAACATAGGAATCGGATACTTAAATGAAAAGATAATTCTTTTGGGCGTCACAAATCAGGTTGAGAATTATAAACTTATCAATCATATACTTATTATAGGGAAACAAGTTATTTATTCATGTCGATGTAAGAATATAAAACCGAGGTTGACACTGTTCCAAATTAAAGTTAGAGAGGTATATAAAATAGAACTTATGATATCAAA
Source organism: Meandrina meandrites (assembly GCA_963693305.1). Lineage (NCBI taxonomy): Eukaryota > Metazoa > Cnidaria > Anthozoa > Scleractinia > Meandrinidae > Meandrina > Meandrina meandrites. Next base: position 49,912,511 of record OY855904.1, on the reverse strand, counting down.
GAAAAACCAAAGAGAAATTACGAATTACGAGAAGTGGTAACCTCTGTTGGTATATTTAGTATAGTTCTTTTTGCACCTAAATGTAACTTTTGTTAATTTAATAGTAATACATAGGGGAAATGTATAGGTTTTTGTGTATTTGTTTAACGCAGATTTGTAACGTAGTTTTAATGTAGTAACGTAACGTAGTAACTGTATATGTGTAAGAAGTGTGTTGAAAAGTCAATAAAAATGTTAAAAAAAAGTCTTCATATTATACTTAGCAGCGATGTGACGTTCAGTTTCATATTTTCTTTTAACTAATTCCTTGCAGGAAGAGAAGAATGGAAGACCATTATTCCTACGGCAGTTCAATAAATGTAGCTTACCTAGTTTAATAGAGGACATTTAGTGTCTGTGACGCCAACTAAAATAGTCTTTAACTTGAGTTTCCTTTGTTCTTTGGCTATCGCGATCCAATAAGATTCAAATTTTTTACCAAAAAGCACGTGAATAAACACAGTAAAAGAAAAAAAAAAAGATCAATTGTTTCCGCACCAAAAAAGTGCAAAGATCGCTTTCTATTAAACCTATCTTAGCTAAGTGGGGATTTGCGAATAAAATGCCATTCAGTATTTTGAACTGAAACCATTGCACATATGTTTTACAGATACAGGATCTCATTAATGAAAAGGCCGGTTTTGATTCCACATCGTCAATAGAAAATTTTGATTTCAACTTTATGAAGCCTCTGAACTCTGTCGCCTTACTAGATGTAAGCAGACTGTAGAAAACCCTAGACGTGCTAAGTGCTGGACCAAACATTTTGTCACCGATTTTAAATTGCAGTGATCTGACATGATCTTATTAACTTCGTGGCTTAGAATTCTTAAATGACTTGGTACAGCGCAACGAACACCAGTCCAGATCTGAAAGTTGGAGTCTTTTAAACCATTTTGTTTTGCAAGGTTAAAGAACTCTGTGTTACTCAAATCAAATTTTAAGTCACTTAAAAGAACAATGTTTGCGCTAATATAATTATTATAAAAAATCGGTTTACCTTGTTAACAATGTTAGACATGTTAGAAAAGATAATTTCCTCCTCTTCATCCTCAGTTCAGGAAATAAATCAACAAACAGTACGCGCATGTGGTGAACTGTCTAACAAGCGGGAATTGTGCAAGACAATTGAATGCCAGCCTACATGACGGTCCTACAGCGACTCGCGATGGGCATCACTGTATCGAAAATACGAAAATACCAGGCCGTTCTGTTAATGAATTCCTGAGGGAGAGGGGAAGGAAGGCAAGGGTGGCCAATATCATTTTCTTGCGACAATTTCGACAATTTCAAACATTCAGTCCATGTTCAGTTAGTTTTCATTTGGCACCGTTAGAACTCTTTTCCGTCAGCCTACTGCAGACCGTTATTATTAGTTTATGAGATTTCCGCGGTAGACTGAGTGCGAAGTGAGCACGAGTTCCCCTCCCGGTGACGGTGGGATTGGAAACCTGAAAAAAATAACGTGGCAGAGAGAAGTTGAGGACTTGATCACTCCTCACTTGTGTTTATTGGAGTATAAAGTCCAGTAGAGGAAGAGCAAGGATCTAAATGCGAGAGGGGGGGGGGGGGGGGGGGAGAGGAGGAGAGGGTAGGGTGGCAGTTAGGACATCTCTTACTTGCAAACAAACGCAACACAAAAAAAAATACTTTGAGTTTCTCTGGAAAAAGGGGGGGAGGTGGTATGAAAAAGTTTCATTGGCATTAACAAAGAGGAAAGTGCTGAAGAAAACTGCTTCAATTTATGACCGATTTGGATTTCTGACGCCCTTCGCCCTATTTTTTTATTTGCTCCACAAAATGGGCATTCCGCTTCAAAACGTCCAAAGGCATTTTCTCCCATTGAAGGGCCATATTAAAACAACACCATCTGGTGAAGCCTTCAACCAACACAAGTCCACCTTAGTATATATTTTTTTCCTTGTCCTTGTCCAGAGACAATATATAATTTTGCAAGTCCAATCTCCAAGTCCAATCTCATTGACTAAACCATACTTCATTGCTGGTGTCTGGATTGTTTTTCTTTCAAACAGTTCCTTTAGAAACTTTTCTGTAACAGCCGCCTTTCTTTTGACAACCTGGCCAAACTGAGATGCCGTGATCCGCCTTGCTCTCTCTTATTTCCGCTTTGCACTGCCATACTGCTCTCGTGTCACGTTCAACTTTAGATGCATCTTTTGGTAACAAGTTGGTGAAGATTAGATCTATGTTTTTGAATATATTTACTCCGATCATCACTGAGCACACGAAGCTCGAATGGTAACTTACTGTATATGTTTGTTTGATCAGTCTCCAATACAATCAGTTTAGGTGTTCGCCAAAATTTGTTTTCACTTTGGTTGAGCTATAATTTTGTACAAGAACAACTGGTGCAGGTAGGGCATACCGTTTTAAACTTTTCTTGAAGCTCTTGAAATATTTCTTCTTTTTGTAATATTGTCACTCGACCCTTACCGTATATAACTCCCAAATGTTGTTGTTAAGGTGGCTCCATAGGGTAATAACATGGATGTGGCGCGTGCTAGTGTTATATTTTGAAATCTGGTTTTTGCATTTGTTTTCACTCCCAGTTCGCTCAAACTTATTAAATACAATAAGCAACGATGAAATAGTGTTCTACAACCATTTCTGTTAAAATATTGGGTTTAAGTCGTGAATTAAGAGTACCCAAACAAATGCGACTTTGAGCGTTTATGAGGCTTTAAGTGCAATTTTCTTCTATTTCCTTCGGTGAAATCTTCCAAAATTTTCACAGTACATGGATACTATCTGAAAAATAATTTTAAACAGAAAAAAGTTGGGGGTTGTAAAGGCAGCTTCTTTGTTATTTGCAAATTTGTGTTTTTCCCCTCTGCGTAAAAACTGGTCTTATAGATTTTCGTAAAAAACGAATACCATGTAAAGCAAAATAATTATAACCTCTCTGGCAAATTTTACGAAATTTCACCGAAGGAAACGCGAGAAAGTTAGACGAAAGTTGCCATTTTAGTCCCCCAAATTTGTAACAATCACGTAATGGAATAGAAATTCGCCAAGATCGCTATTTGAGTATGCGTCAACGTTGAAACCACTAGGCTTGCTTACAGTGTTTACTGGGCGTTTTATGCAATTCCATGATGAAAATCTACAACCTCATATAATTTGGAAGCTTAAACAGTATTGTCTGTTCTTAAAATTCTATTGCAGATAAAGATTTCCTTTGAAATGTTTAACTCAAATTCGTGGTTGAAAACTTTTGCCTGAGCTTGCGTCAGCGCGCGCGCAGTTTCCCAAGGCTCGCATCATCAGCGCGCGCGTGGTTTTAAAACTATATGGAGCCACCTTCTCTGACTAAAATGCGTTTCACAGACTTGTCCTTCCGATAAGCGACAATATTGGAGGTTTATAGAAAATATTTGAGCGAGTTTGTTGTTCTCAGTTATGAGGAAATAGCAGGATAATTTAATAATAATTGTTAATGACAATTTTCTTTACTTATTTCACATGCTTCCCTAAATTTAATTTAAAATCAGATAATGATTTGCTCACTAAGTTAGCGGGCAGTAAGTTCCACTCTGTTATTGACCTAGGAAAAAAAGAAAACCTAAAAACGTCCTTAGATACTTTTGGCATCCTATACTTTAAAGCATGGCTAATGCGTGTTCTTTTTTAACTGTTTGGTATTAAGTGTTCTTCCGAGGTTATGCCTACTAGATTATGACTAAGTTGGTACATTAGAGTCAGCCTGTTTTTCTTTCGTCTTGTTTGTAATGTTTCCCATTTCAAGTCAGATAACATGTCTGTCACGCTTGCTGTTTTGTTGAAGTTTTGAAGGCAAAAACGAGCAGCTTTTCTTTGAACTCTCTCCAGGGTTGAAATATCTTTTTTGTGGTGTGGGTCCCACGAGGCACTTGCGTACTCCAATTTGGGTCGGACGATGCTGGTGTAGGCCGGTTCGGGTAGTTTCCTGGGGTAGTTCCAGAGATTTCTCTTGATCAACTCCAAGGATCGGCTTGCCTTGCTTGAGGTAGATGAGACCACTTTAATTTACTGTTAACAGCAATTCCTAGGTACGATATAGAATCTACTTGCTCAAGTTTGGAGCCACAGAAAAAATGTGTCCGTTGAGGAGTACTTTGCCTATTTGAAATGCAGATGATGTTGCATTTAGAAGGGTTAAATTGCATCTGCCACTTGCGAGCACCACTCCCTAAATCACAAACTGCCACAACTCTTACACAAAAACGGCTTTACATAGCCGGCTTCCAATAAATTTGCTAGGTTTGTTTTATGGCTGTGATTTTCTTTGTTGCGGCGTGAGTTCATACTGTTTAGCCGCGAGTTGACTTTGTTTTGTCATGTTGTTTGCCTTGACTATTTTGCAGTATATCAAATCAAATTTCGTCGCCTTCATCATAGTCCCTTTTACATAAAAATACTCTTAGAAGTAGTGTACCGTGAGTAAAAGTTATGAAAAGTCTTCATACTAAAGCCAAGACCGAACGGCAACGCAACTGCATGCAAGCAGTTGCAAGTTGAACTTGCGTACAGACTTGCGTTGGCTGCGGGCCAAACGGACTTGCAAGTCTACTCGCAAGTGCACGCAAAATTCATTACTTGAAGAAAGCAAGAAGGCTTGCGTCGACTTGCATTGGATGAAAAACTTGCGTTGACTTGCGTGCAAATTTGAACTCGACCAAGGTGAACGCAAGTCATCGCAAGTCAGCACATGCGCAAGTGCATGCATGACGTGGCCAAACGGAAACGCAAGTAGAAGCAAGTCGCATTTCCGTTTGGCCAGGCCTTAAATTTGATTTGTGCGCCTGCAAGAGTACGAAAGGAACCCAATAAAGTGCAGCGACATCAATTTTACATCGTGCCTATATGGGCAACCATATACTCTTAGAAATAGTGTGGATTCTTCATTTTGAAACGCTGTAAACTCAAACAAAAATATACTAAATAGGAGCTCTGCTTTTAGGCCTGCCTAAATCTATATATAATAACTGTATGTAATGTACCGACCAGGTAAATTTTTATGATCAAGACATAATTCGAGCATTTGGTCCTGGTGAAAGGAACTTTTCTAAGCTGCAGTAAAAATTAGGTAACTGATGACAACTAAAGACGAAGTAGACAAGGTCATTATATTGTAGTGTCCCACTGGAACCGAGAATGCTCAATATAAAATGTGCGTGAAAAATAGAATACCAAACTTCAGAATGCAATTTTGTTCGTCTCGTTTCCCGAACACGTGAGCACCAGTTTATAGAACACAAACACCGCCAGTGATCTTGTCCTCTCACACTTCAAGACTTGTGTTAATGATATTGCGAAGTAGACTCTACAAACTATAACCAACAGTGTTTTGTCCATGGTGTCGTGAGCATCGTCGGCTATTTCACTAAGCGTTATCACGGCAACAGTAATTGCTAGCTCCAAAATAGTTTGCACGACGCATGTAATGAGTGCGTGATATTATCCGCCATGAAACAGCACTCGATCACTCCCCACAGCTCCCAGTTATTTTACTTCAAACGTACACTAAAACTATCTCTTTTATCACAATCTTTCCTAAATCAGTCGAAGCAATTTCTCTGTAACCTCTTTTGATCGGCATTAAACAAAATTACAGGAATTCGTGGTTCAGGAAAACGAAAAAAATACGTCAGAGCCGTAGGCAGGATTTTGCTTGGGTGGGTGCGAGCACCGGAAGCGTGAGCGTCTAGGGGGATCCGGGGGTTAATCGACCTGCGACCTCTTTCAACTGCTTAGTTCAAAATCAAACGATACTGTCAGTTCCAAAAAACTGAAATATACACGTCTGCTTGAAACTTTTTTTCGACGACTTCCCAAGGGCCAACACTTTTTGACTGGATGTGACGTAATTTGTTCGGCGATGATTTCAGATAACGTGGTAGGCGTCGCAGAGTGATCCGCCCCGCCCCTGAACTAAACTTACCAGTGCTGCCTACCCAGAATCCCATTGGGTCATATTTATATAATTAGGCGTCGCAGAGTGATCTGCGACGGGGTTGTCCGAACCCTCGGGAAATGAATTGGGAGTTTTGTGCTACATGCATGCATATAATTAGTTGAAAAATTAACTCTTAATCATCCATTGTGCTTTGGAAAATGAAAGACTGACACTTCCTTGTAGGATCTTCCTAGAAATTTTCATTTTCTAACTTCCCAGAGGAACGAATGACGGATTTTTAGTCTTTTTACTTTCCAAAGCGAACAGTATAAAATGAACAGCATTGACAGCGTAGTTCATTCTATACAAGGAATACGAGCTAGTCAGCTTTAGACTTTCGTTTCAACGTCGGCGTGGTAAGTGTAACTAACCTTGTATTGTATGCATTATTTTTACCATTTAAACGAAACATAAATATTATAAAACAAGTTGAAAAGGGAGAGTTTTGTGGCAATACATGTGCGACGTGCACAGTCAAACCCGTTTTAAATATTTAAATAATATTTAAAACTTAAATATTTTACTCTATTTACATAGTCTTAAACGTATAATAAATATGTTGTTGACATGATGGGTTATTGACCAAGCGTGAGGTCAAGATGGCGGGATACTGGCCAAGTTCTTTTTTGCGTGTTTACTGACCGAGACGAAGTGGAGGTCCATGAACACGCAAAAAAGAACGAGGCCAATATCCTGCCATCTTGACCGACCAAACTTGGTCAATAAAGGATTTTGATCATGTTTATTATATGATGGGAAGGATCTTAGAAGCCAGTTTCATGCAAAATAAATGGCGCGTGCTACTTTATCCTGAAATGAGTGATCGTCAAATTCTTAAATGAATCGAGTAGAAGTAAAGAGCACGATGCGAGAACAGAAAAAATTACTTTTCTTCTAGCCCTTGAAATGGTCCAAATTTGCAGATCAATGTTGAGTTTAGGCCTATAAACAAGAATGTTCATTCCGTCTGCCCGCCGCTTTTGATTCTTGGACGTTTTGCAGAGTATTTGCTCGCTTCTGGCGCTCGTGTTGTGTAAACCTGCCCTGACGCGAGCTATTGAAAGTGCAGTTGTTGAAAGCGTTTGCAGCTTAACACTTCTCAGGAAAAGCTTTTCTTCATAATGTTCGACCTACTCTTTTCAACGTCGGCGTTAGAGGACTCATTGAAAAGATTTTTAGCTCACAGTGCCTGACTCGCCGTTCCGTCTGCTTACTTATCATTTTTGGGAAACTTACACAACTGACAAGTTTACTGGGTTCTGTGTTCTTCAGGTAATTAACTGACCTAACTCTTCCTCCAAACAAAACCGCTAGAATGTCTTCAAGTCACTTTGCGTTTTAAGTTTCGTATTGCCCGGTTTTTGTTGCAAATAGAATTCACGAATTCGTCAACATTTGTTGTTTTGTTTACTTTCATTCGCTTCAAGACCTATTACTTTGTCATCGGACTCCATATTAATATTGTTAGAAACAGACAGAAGATTTTTGCGTTAATATATCGGAAAAGCCTTCGGCTCGCAGAATAGCGACACTTCTCGATATCGCATGCATCACAAAATATTTATCATCTTATTTCTCGTAATTTTGGGAACCCCCCAAGTGCTTCGCAGTTTCCCTCTCAACTAATTTCCAAAACGAACTACGCCGTGGTAAGTACAACTAACCTTGTATTGTATGGCGTCTATCTTAACCAGTTCAGGATATAAAGTTCGATTTTTTTAAACGATCAGAAGACTTCCGGCTCGCAGAATGGCGTCTTTAATATCGCATACATTGCATAATGTGATAATCTTGTTTTTTGGAATTTCACTTTCCGAAGCCAACTTCGCCGTGGAAAGATCACTAAGCGTGCCGTTCGCACTACTATACAGACGCCATCTTGAAATATTGTGGGCTGGGTCAATGTCGTGAAGTTGAAATTCGCAAACAAAGACATATCTCTTTGAACTTCGCCGAGTTTCCTAACCAGTCTATCTCTACTAACTATGGCTTGCCCTAGCAGTAGTGGTGAAGCAGGATGAGACAATCTCGGTTATTTTCATTTCATATGCCAGTGAAGAACAGAGCTAGAAATAACAGGCACACATCAGACATATGTTTGACTGTTAAAAATACGAGCGACAAGCTATACTCGGGTATAGAACGGTTCTTGCAATAATATGGATATTAAAATACTTTAGTCAATTGATGATAACTGCATGTCGGTCCTCCCAGGGTTTGTGTATTTTTCAGCAAAATAACATTTTAATCTTAGAGGACACAATTAGAGAGATTGTAAAGGCGCGCGGGTGAGGGAGGAGGGGGGTCTCATATACATGTTGTGGTGGTTTATATCGTTGGTACAATGTGGTATTTTCCTTTGTTTTATATTCATTGTCATATATTACCATACATCAAAACAAAAGAAAATACCAGATTTTACCAATGGTAAAATGTAACGGCAACATATATCCTATATGGGTATGTGCTGCTGGATGGGATCCCATGTTTGACCTTCCAGGTCTGCGAGGGGATTCCAATTTTGTCCCGTCGGTCTGAGATGGGGTCGCTGAATCTGGAAAAATAATTTCAAAGTTATATCTTTTTGCATATTGATTGATGCGAAAAAAAATAACGGAGGATGTAGTATTCTGAAGAAAATCTTCACTCCCGGTTTGAAATAGCGGATAAAACTGAACTAAACTCTTTAGCAAATTTAAGATGTTTTGGTCTGAGACGAGGCAGGGGTTCCAATACTGCACCGGAACACTCCTACCCAATTTTTTTTTCAAGTTTTTCAACCCAAACTTTTTTACCCCCGGGTATATATTAAAGGAAGAGAGTATGAAGTTAGAGAGTTTATCCCCCATATAGGCCCTATTCCAAAGGCACAGTCATTTGTAGACATAGTACCAGTTCACCCGCAGATGTTAACGCGCGTCGCGTGTATGTTCTCGGGTGATTTTTACCCGGGGGGGGGGGGGAGGGGGGTACTCCCCTAAATTTAGGATAGGGGTGTGCCGCGAACGTTCTCAATCACTGACCCTATCTAAGGATAAAGAAAGAGAAAATTAATACCCTTTCTAAGGCCCAAACCTGAAAATTGACACCCTATTCAAGGGGAGGAGAAGTATTGCGTGACGACTCAAATAACGGCTAACCGCGCACGACAAAGTTCAAATCTTTCAAAATCGCTTTGTTAATACTTAATGACGGATAGTTCAGTTTTAACAGACAATTTTTTTTCGTTTAGCTGGGCGTTTATTTGAGCTGATAGAATTTAGCTACCCTATCTAAGGATCACGCCGGAACACAATGCCAAAAGGAACAAAAGTGATACCCTATTTAAGGACCGAGAACCTCAAAAAACATACCCTATCCCGCGGCACATACCTATATAGCCCATATAAGGGAGTACCCCCCCCCCCCCCCCCCCCCGGGGATTTTTAGAGACGGTCAGAAACGCAAAGGCAGTTTCACCAATATAGCATCACGAACAGTTGGTGCAAGGAATTTTGTAGACAACGCTGGCAGAGCGTTTAACACCCGAAGAAAAGAACACTTAAGAAATGTAAAAACAGCGGCTAAAGGCTCCAGAATTGCGAACCATGCATGGTCCCATGACCATTCCATTGACTTTAACAACGCCTCGGTAATCGACAAAGGCAGTTTCCGAATAAGAAAAACACCAGAATCTTGGCATTCCACGGTGACTCCAAATGCTGACAACAATTCCCGCCCACTCCCTGGGCAATACAACATTCTTTTTACACACATTCATAATTAATTTACATAGTCCATTCTTTTTTATTCTTACACATTTATATTCATATTTCGTCATTCATTTTTACCCGTTGAAGACTGTAGATCAAACAGTCGAAAGCTTGTACTTTTTTAAACATTTTTATCCAGAGATCGTCTTTAAATTTTTAATATGTTTAACCCTGGCTACGGTCCTTCAATATTTTTACGTAATAGCCTATATTTTGTTTCTTGCCTTTGATATTTGGTGATTTTGAGTTATCTATTTCCTAAATTAGTTTTCGGTGCTGTTTTCTCTTTGGCCCTGTTTTTGCAATAGGACTGAGATGTGTACCTTCTCAAATAAAACTATTATTGATAATGGAAATAGTGACTTGGATCAAGTGAAATAAATTAAGAAGCGTTCTCAGGTCGAATACTCAGAAAAGACATGTTCTGACTTCCCCAATGGGAGTCGAACCCATAACCTTGAGAACGCTTCTTCATTTATTTTACTTTATCCATGTCACCATTTCACTTATCAATTATTCACATTTATTTTTTTCGACATATCGAGCCTTGCAGTTATGGAAGGACATGTGTCGCACATAAGAACCTAATATATGACCTCGCTCACCACGAGTCAACTGGTATCTGGGAGGTCATAGGTTCGACTCCCGTTCGAAGCTCAAGAAAATCTTCTTTTTCACTGAGTATTCGACTTTGGAATTATTATTATTGTTATTATTATTACTTTTCAACTTGTTTATATACGATGAATTTTAGAGTTTTAACGGAATTGGTTTTCTCGCTGAAGTTGGTGATCTAGCTGACTCTGAATATTTTCTACCAAATCTTTTTCCTTGTGCCGGCGCGATAATGACAATTTTTTAAAGTAGGTCCCAAGCACACATATTCTTATTAATCTATTTGAAGTGCCTATGAAGTAAAAAATAATTACTGCTTATTTTTAAGGCTTTTCAAAATAAGGAAGAATGGCGTTTTCCTTTTAGAAATATCTTATTTCGTTTTGGAGATATATGTTTTTGTATTATGCAAATGAGGAAAGTGATGACGCCATTAACTGTTTGACGAAAAGATAAAGCACTAAATCAAGGATATCTCTTAAAATACTAGAGTGGTGTTCTTCAAACTTGGCATCATAAATGTTCATCATAAAAGGCACAAGATGACACCCGTTGCACCGTTGCCATGGCAACACTTTTGGCTCCAGTATTCTTCTGTTATAAATCACATATCTCAATTTGCAACTCTTTAAAGTGGATCAGAGGGTCTGGAGTGGAACGCACGTGGTACTCATATTACCTTAACTCTACCCTTTAGCTTGTTGGGAGTGTATCACCTTTGTTTATTCATAAAATGGGAATGTCAGTTTTTATAAAAAGTCTTTACGGCAAAACTGTAGCCATGGCAACGGAAAACGTATGCTATTTTGTGTCTTGTAATTTATTGTGCCAAGTTTAAAAAACACGCTTTAATACTTCAAGAGATAGGCTTGATTCAGTGATTGATCTTTTTGTGCAGCAATTAATGACGTCATCACTTTCCTCATTTGCATAATAAAAAACCTAAATATCTCTGTAACGAAAGAAGATATTTATAAAAAACGCCGTTCTTCTTTATTTTGAAAAGCCTTTAAAATAAGCAGTAATTATTTTTTACTTCATAAGCGCTTTAAGTCTTATTTAGATACCCTTTTTAACCCTACGTATGTACCACTGAGAGTCAAGATCAAAAGGGAACAACATTTACTAGTGAGAAGAATTTTATTCCGCATTTAAGGTCATCTTTGCTTCCTTCTTGCTAACAACACTAAGTGTTTTACTCATCTTCTGCTAGATTGCCCCAATAACGAAATCGAAATTATAATTGGAATTATTATTCAGCGATCAGTTTGGAATACTAAGTTTAATAAAACAAAAGCATAATTAAAGTAAGGATACAATTTGATTTCTATTTTTTACAACCTTACAGAAGAGGTCATTATGAACAACATAGATGACATTTTACAAGTCGCACAAACAATCTTGGTAGGCTTAGTTGTTGCAAAGTTCCTTGCCAACACCGGTCGTGCATTAAAAGCCATCACGTTTTGCAAAGAATGTTTGATCTTCCTAAAAAATGACGTACCTGGAAATATAGAACTTTTTGGCAAACTATATATGGAAGGAAGTATAACAATTTTACTAGCCAACATCTATAAACGCCAGTGTAAATATGCAGAGGCAAGAGAATATTATCATAGAGCCATCAATATCATGAAAGACACAGGCCATAAAAGAGGAGAAGGATACGCTTATGGACAGTTTGGAATTATGTCTTATCATCTTGGCGAATATGACAAAGCTAGAGAATGTCTTGAGAAAGCACTTGCGATCAGAGTTGAAATTGGTGACGAAGAGGGAAAAGCAACAGATTACGGAAACTTAGGATCTGTGTTTAAATCCCTTGGTGACTATAACAAAGCTAGAGAATATCTTGAGAAAGCACTTGCGATCAAAATTAAAATTGGTGACAAAGAGGGAGAAGCAACATCTTACGGAAACTTAGGAACTGTGTTTCAATCCCTTGGTGAATATGAAAAAGCTAGAGAATATCATGAGAAAGCACTTGCGATCACAGTTGAAATTGGTCACAAAGAGGGAGAGGCATCATCTTACGGAAACTTAGGAACTGTGTTTCAATCCCTTGGTGAATATGACAAAGCTAGAGAATATGTCGAGGAAGCACTTGCGATCAGAGTTAAAATTGGTGACAGAAATGGAGAAGCATCATCTTACGGAAGTTTAGGAACTGTGAATCAATCCATTGGTGAGTATGACAAAGCTAGACAATATCATGAGAAAGCACTTACGATCAGAGTTGAAATTGGTGACAAAGGTGGAGAAGCAATAGATTACGGAAACTTAGGAAGTGTGTTTCAATCTTTTGGTGACTACAACAAAGCTAGAGAATATCTTGAGAAAGCACTTGCGATCAAAATTGAAATTAGTGACAAAGAGGGAGAAGCAACATGTTACGGAAACTTAGGAACTGTGTTTCAATCCCTTGGTGAATATGACAAAGCTAGAGAATATCTTGAGAAAGCACTTACGATCAGAGTAGAAATTGGTCACAAAAAGGGAGAAGCATCATCTTACGGAAACTTAGGAACTGTATTTCAATCCCTTGGTGAATATAACAAAGCTAGAGAATATCTTGAGAAAGCACTTGCGATCAAAATTGCAATTGGTGACAAAAAGGGAGAAGCAACATCTTACGGAAACTTAGGAACTGTGTTTAAATGCCTTGGTGAATATGACAAAGCTAGAGAATATCATGAGAAAGCACTTGCGATGACCGTTGAAATTGGTAACAAAGAGGGAGAAGCATCATCTTACGCAAACTTAGGAATTGTGTTTAAATCCGTTGGTGAATATGACAAAGCTAGAGAATATATTGAGAAAGCACTTGGGATCAAAATTGAAATTGGTGACAAAGAGGGAGAAGCAACAGATTACGGAAACTTAGGAACTGTGTTTCAATCCCTTGGTGAATATGACAAAGCTAGAGAATATCTTGAGAAAGCACTTGCGATCAGAGTTGAAATTGGTGACAAACAGGGAGAAGCATCATGTTACGGAAACTTAGGAACTGTGTTTCAATCCCTTGGTGAATATGAAAAAGCTAGAGAATATTACGAGAAAGCACTTGCGATCAGAGTTGAAATTGGTGACAAAGGGGGAGAAGCAGCAGATTACGGAAACTTAGGAAGTGTGTTTCAAAATTTTGGTGACTATGTCATGGCCGAACGTTATTTTGAGACGGCAATTTCAATTAGTAAAGATATTAAAGACCTTCACTCAGAGCTTCAACATCTTTGTAACCTTACATTTTCAAAGTTATTACAAGGAAATATGGAGGAAGCGTTTGACTGTCTACGTTTGTGTGTTAATAAAAGCGAAGATTTGCGTGGGTTATTGCAAGACAACGATCAGTTTAAAGTATCGCTTTTAGACGTTCACGATTTTCCCTATCAGACTCTCAGTGCCTTCTTTTGTTTTTCTGGATTTCCTAACAGTGCTCTTTATATTTTAGAGCTATCACGGGCTAGAGCCCTAGCAGAATTGATGGCGACTCAGTACTCTGTTGAAATGAAAATCTCAGCTAATCCACAATCGTGGATTGGCATTGAAAACATTCTGAGAAAAGAAAGTAATTGTGCTTGCCTGTACATTTCTTATCATGTTCAAGATTTGTTTTTGTGGATTATCGAAACCAGCGGAGCGATTTATTATCGTACACTAGGAATAAACGAAAACCTTGCACTCAGCGGATTAACTGACAGTTTTGATGATTTTTTTTCCAAATGCTTTCGCAGCTTAATTGGCACTTTACCCGAGGAGGATTGCGAAGATCGATCGTTAAATGACATTGAGTCAAAGGTGAAATCGTGCCAGGAAGAGAGCCCGGTAGCGGAATCGAGCCTTTCTTTCTGTTACAGAATGCTCATCGCTCATGTGGCTCACTTACTTGAGGAGCCCGAAATCATCATCGTTCCTGATCGATCGTTAAATCAAGTTCCGTTTGCAGCGTTAACTGATGAAGGTGGAAAGTTTTTATCAGACACTTTCAGGATCCGCGTAGTTCCTTCATTGTCGACTCTCAAGCTCATTCAGGACAGTCCATCAGACTATCACAGTCAAACTGGTGCACTGATAGTGGGTGATCCTGATGTTGGTCGGGTACTTTACAGGGGACGTGTTGAGAACCTAAAACCATTGCCTTGTGCAAGGAAAGAAGCAGAGATGATTGGAGAACTGCTGGGCGTACAGCCTTTGTTAGGACAGTGCGCAACCAAGCAGGCGGTACTTGGAAGGTTGCATTCAGTGAGTCTGATACACTTTGCTGCACATGGCAATGCCGAAAGAGGAGAGATTGCCCTTTCCCCTCTACGCCGTACCAGAAAGATTCTTAAAGAAGAAGAGTACTTATTGACAATGTCTGACATTTCGAAAGTACGACTGCGAGCTAAGTTGGTGGTACTTAGTTGCTGTCACAGTGGACGTGGACAGATTCGTGCCGAAGGAGTGGTTTGAATTGCCCGAGCGTTCTTAGGATCCGGTGCACGTTCAGTACTGGTGGCATTGTGGGCCTTACAAGACAGTGCAACAGAGCAACTGATGGGTCGTTTCTACGAGCACCTTGTTCGTGGGAAGAGTGCTAGCGAATCTCTTCATGAGGCCATGAAGTGGATGAGAGGCAACGGCTTCACTAAGGTTTGCGAGTGGGCACCGTTCATGCTGATTGGAGATAACGTGACATTTGATTTTGCCAACTAAACATTTAACGATGGAATCAATGATGACAAACTCCGCAAAAAAGACTAACGGGTTGCTGATTCAGACTCACATGATGAGGCTCTATTCAGGCGCTTTGCCTCTGCTTCATGGTTTTGGTTCTGGCTTCTCGTGTGTACAAAATAGGTTATCAGAAAAACCGTTGAAACTTTCAATGGAAAATGTCGGAATAAAGTTCATGCAAGAAAAAACACAAAGAAAAAAAATTTCATGCACAAGATTTGCCGCATTTTGATATTAAATAAAAATCATAATTCTTCTCGATAAGTGTTCCAAAATGCACCAAATGGCATTAGAGTGTGTTTAGATTTTTAACATTTTCCCGGGGAGGCATGTCCCGGACTTCCCTACGGAATGGGGCTCTGGCCCATTTTAATACATTACAATCAGTGCTAGCTTTTGGCTCTCTCGCCTGAAAATTTGTTCCTACGGGTAAAACAGGTATATTAATTACACAATTTTTCACTATAAACTGCTATTTACTTTTGAAATCTCCCACAGTAAATTGAATTTCTTAAAGTGAAAATTGTGCAGAAGGTATTTTATGACATAAAATAAACTTTAAAATGGAAAGTAACGTTAAAGTACAAAAATTCTTGTACAAGCAATGGGCCCCGAAAAAATTATTGCAAGCTAAAAATCTCCCTCCCCCCTTCACTTTTCTAATGGTCCGTCCCTTAATTATAAAAGTCCAAATATACCGCTGAAACTAAAAAGTAAATATATCTTGAAGACACTGTAGTATTTTTTAAATACTTTTTTACGGTGTTAAAACTTCGCTATATCATGCATATTTTTTTATGAATAAATATTGGTCGCTGATGACGGCGAAATACAAATGATGAGTGAAAATAGAGTGATACTTAATAATAATTACATGCCCTATGTGCCACAACTGCTCTTTTTGAAGTGGCTTTTAACCACTGAACTCGGAAAATGAATTAATAAAACGAGGATTTACCAAATCGCAACGCGGTCTAGTCTACATCGCGAGGCAGTCTAATCTAAGCAATGGCTCCCAAAAGCTTGTTCTGTCGTCTTTCAGCCTTGTGGTTAGACAAATTATTGGTTGGAACGTCTTTTTAAAAAATAGGAAAGTTAAAATAAATAAATCGCTTTATTTAAGTGTCAATGTTTTTAGCACTGCAGTGCTTATTACGGGCACTGTAAATAAAAAAGCGAACATTGTAAATAGAACAGAAACTTGTTAAAAATCCCAACTGGAAGGAGGCTGACAAGTTGAATTCCGGCCGACCAAACACAAATCCATCTACTGGCTGGGAGGAAGATTTGAACCCGGGACCCCTGGATTACGAATGCAGCGCCCTAATCACTAGGCCACCTCGCCTTTTCCATGCACGCATTTATGCTCTTAATCAAAACTGTAACAACATTCTAGAATGTGAGTCAGCAGCCTGATGAAGAAGACAGGAAAAGAGTTGTGACAGTGGCGCAGCCGTGTTTTTTTTGGCGCGAAACGCTGATCAATATGATAATATTAAATTTTCAGCTAGCGATACAATTTGGGATAAACTGTTCTGCTGTCAGCCAACCATATGCGAGTATTTACGGGAACAGTTTTATTATAACCTAAAAGGACCTCTAGCCCGTGCAAGATCTGTTTTTTTTTTTTTCAGGGACTTAAAAATTCTTTTGGATTTTCTCTCGAGAGTACGTGGGCGAAGAAATGGATTGTAATCGAAAGAAATTATTCGTTCAAAACTGGCTGGAAATGAAATGGACCCTCACACTTTAACAATACCGAAAACCCCTAAACATGCAAGCTGTCGCCAAATGAATATCGAACAGCGTGCGGGGTGAGAGGGGTGGGTAGGTGGGGACTTCAAATCCATGGAGATAATTTGTTTTTTCATATTTGATAGAAAGGCTATCTTTCTGGGCGGAGAACTAGTTTCAAAGTGATACAGTAGAATTATGATTTCTCGAACCTCAAAGGGAAACGAAAAATTAGTTCACGAAATCAGTAGTTTGAGAAATCGGAAGTAAAATGGCAGAGTTTGACTGAGAGAAGAAAATCCGAGGGAAACTCTTTTGGTACATGAGTTATTTTATCAAGAGGTTCAAGAAATCGGAATTTCACTACAATATATATTTCGCATTTTAAGTTGCGCTAACCACTCTTCTGATGTGTGACTTACATGGGTTGCACGGAAATATTTTCTAGCAGACAGGTTGACGAGAATAAAGGAAATAATCAATTGGAAGATATTTGCTGATGTACCGCCAGATTCTCACAACTAGCATAAAAGGAAACATGGTAATCAGTAATGAGAATTCAGATTTGGAGCATCGTTAGGATTTTTTTTTTTGTAACCTGCGTTTGCCCATATATGTCATGGCGCGGGAAAAAAATTCTTGCGTTCTGATGAAACTGACAAGTTGCGCGTTAGTAATCTAGAAAAGCGTGAATTTCGAGTTTTTTTTTTTTTCTTGGGTTTTTTTGTCTTTTAAAAAATCAGTGACCGCTGTTTGTTCTTGTAGACCTAGGTTCATCTGTTCGAGCGCGCTTTTCCAAAAAAAAATATAATTGAAATATTCTAGCGTATTCTAACATTGAATACGCTATCACGATGGCATGGAATCCTAGAGTATTCAAGACGCACACAATATGTGAGATACCCCTGAAATATTCGTATCGAATATGGCTGAGTACGCTCTGTGCAAAATTGTTTGTGAATAACGCATTTTTGCGCTTCTTTATGTATCGCGTAAAGGTCTATTTTTCTAGAATCCCGAGACAGGACCGAAAATTCGAATTTTCTTTTATTTCGTCCAAAAGACCCTTTTGGTAAAACTATTTTCAAAAATATTGTTTTAAAGTTCCAGGGAGTTTAATTTTTTGCGAAATCAGCGAAATTAAAAATGCCGCCTGTTCGTGCCCGAACACCAAATAATGCCGGATGGAATTTCTGCAAAATAGAGTAGTTTCGACACGCTAGCACAGAAAGCCGAAAACTTCCCTTGATTTCATTTTTACACAATTTCTTATCTATCCTTTGGTCATTATTTCTAGCTATACTTCATCTTGAAGCAAATACGTTTTGTCCAATTTTTAACCAATTCAATTTGCATGCCAAATTTTAACTCATTTCAGAGGGTCATAACTCGCAGGTATACCACAAGCTCGGGAAATAAGGATTTCACAAGAGAGAAGTATACTATCTGCTTGTCATATGTAAATATCTAGTTTGGCCCGTGGACATTAAGCGCGCTAGACGAAAAAATATTGAGGGCATTTTGACCAATCGCGCCAGTTTTGACTACTCTGACTACACTGACTTCAACGACTTTACTGACTGCAATGACTAAACTAATTACACTGACTACAATGACTACAACGACTACAACGAGTTTACTGATCACAACGAATACAACTACAACACCGACTACACTGACTACAACGACTACAAAGACTACACGGAATCCATTGACCACGCTACAACGATTACACTAACAGTACTGAGTAGACTGACTACACTGGCTTCACTGACTACACTGACTAATCGAACTACAACGACTGCATTAATTACAATGACTTAAATGACTACAATGACTACACTGAGTACACTGACTACAATGATTACATTGACCACACTGACTACCTTGACTACACTGACTACACTAAGTGCAATGACTACAATGACTACACTGACTACACGGAATCCACTGAGTACACTGAAGATTAGACTGACTACACTGACTATGCTGACTGCAATGAGTATACTGACTACAATGAATACATTGACTACGCTAACTACTAGCAAACTTCTGGGAGTCTTGTTGCTATGCAAGCAGTAGGTTTTCACTTGCGTGATTTCCCTCAAATTTATTCTAAAGAGTGGATGTTGAGCATTTTATCTGTTCTGGAAAAAAACAAGCATTTGCAAAGGAAGCAAACCGAATATGGCGGCGACGAGTTCGCATGTAAATTCCCGGAATCCCCACGTAGAGTTCTTCGAAGGCAATCCAGTGAAACGGAGGGATTTTATGAAAGTAAATCTGCCGAATTCAAGAAGGATGCGAGCTTCAAGGCAAGCTACCTATTTCACGTTTTCTCTAGCAGAACGGTCAGCAGTTTATGACGACTAGTTTGTGTACCTTTTTCTTGGTGTCGCCTTTAGGTTTTAGACCTGGTAATCCCGTATTATTGCTTACAGTCAATTAAGGTATTTGAAATCATTTATTAAAATTTGACTAGTAGTCCTTCCGAACTAAAGAAGCTCCTCTTTAATTCGATTGAATTACACTGATTACACTGAATACAAAGAATACCCTGACTATAATGACTACAACGGTTACACAAACTACACTAGCTACACTGACTACAACGACTGCAATGATTGCAACGCGTCTACACGGACTTTACTGACTACATTGAGTGCACTGATTACACCAACTACAACAACTACACTGACTTAACTGACTACACTGACTACAATGACTACAAAGACTAAAGGGACAACAATAACCACACTGACTACACTGACTACTCTGACTGCAATGACTAAAGGGACTACAATGACTGCACTGACTACACTGACTACAATGACTACACTGATTACACAGACTACAGTAACTACACTAGCTACACTGATTACACTGACTACACTGACTACACTGATTACAATAACTACAAGGACTACAATGACTACACTAATTACAAAGACTACAGTGACTACACTAAATACACTGACTAAACTGATTACACTGACTACACTGATTACAATAACTACAATGACTCCACTGACTACACTGACTACACTGAGTACACTGACTACAATGACTACACTGAGTACACTGAGTAACTGACTACAATGACTACACTGATTACATTGACTAAACTGACTACACTGACTACAAGGACTACAATGACTACGCTGACTACACCGACTACATTGAATACAGTGACTAAACTGACTAAACTGACTACACTAACTACAATGAGTACACTGAC
The DNA here is from genome assembly GCA_963693305.1 of Meandrina meandrites. Taxonomy (NCBI): domain Eukaryota; kingdom Metazoa; phylum Cnidaria; class Anthozoa; order Scleractinia; family Meandrinidae; genus Meandrina; species Meandrina meandrites. The sequence goes on along the minus strand of OY855904.1, from coordinate 49,892,461 downwards.
TACAAAGACTACAAGGACTACACTGACTACAAGGACTACACAGACTACACTGACTACACTGACTACACTGACTACACTGAATAGAAGGACTACACTGACTAATCGGACTACAAGGACTACAAGGACTACACTGACCACAGTGAATACACTGACTACTAGGTCTACACTTACCAAAAGGACTACGCTGACTACACTGACTACATTGACAACTAGGACTACATTGACTACATTGACTTCACTGACTACACTGACTACACTGACTACACTGACTACATTGACTAAACTGACTACACTGACTACACTGACTACACTGACTAAACTGACAACACTGACTAAACTGACTACACTGACTACACTGACTACATTGACTACACTGACTACACTGACTACACTGACTACACTGACTAAACTGACTACACTGACTACACTGACTACACTGACTAAACTGACTACACTAACTACTAGGACTACACTGACTACACTGACTACACTGACTACACTGACTACACTGACAACTAGGACTACACTGACTACACTGACTACACTGACTACACTGACTACTAGGACTACAATGACTACACTGACTACACTGACAACTAGGACTACATTGACTACACTGACTACACAGACTACACTGACTACACTAACTACAAGGACTACAATGACTACGCTGACTACACAGACTACTAGGACTACACTGACTACACTGACTACACTGACAACTAGGACTACACTGACTACACTGACTACACTGACTAAACTGACTACACTAACTACAAGGACTACAATGACTACGCTGACTACACAGACTACTAGGACTACACTGACTACACTGACTACACTGACAACTAGGACTACACTGACTACACTGACTACACTGACTACACTTACTACACTGACTACACTGACAACTAGGACTACACTGACTACACTGACTACACTGACCACACTGACTACATTGACTACACTGACTAAACTGACTACATTGACTATTAGGACTACACTGACTACACTGACTACAAGGACTACACTGACTACACTGACTACACTGACTACACTTACTACACTGACTACACTGACAACTAGGACTACACTGACTACACTGACTACACTGACTACACTTACTACACTGACTACACTGACAACTAGGACTACACTGACTACACTGACTACACTGACTACACTTCCTACACTTACTACACTGACAACTAGGACTACACTGACTACACTGACTACACTGACTACACTTACTACACTGACTACACTGACAACTAGGACTACCTTGACTACACTGACTACACTGACTTAACACTTACTACACTGACTACACTGTCAACTAGGACTACACTGACTACACTGACTACACTGACCACACTGACTACATTGACTACACTGACTAAACTGACTACATTGACTATTAGGACTACACTGACTACACTGACTACAAGGACTACACTGACTACACTGACTACAAGGACTCCACTTACTACACTGACTACACTGACAACTAGAACTACACTGACTACACTGACTACACTGACTACACTTACTACACTGACTACACTGACAGCTAGGACTACACTGACTACACTGACTACACTGACTACACTGACTACACTTACTACACTGACTACACTGACAACTAGGACTACACTGACTACACTGACTACACTTACTACACTGACTACACTGACTACACTGACTACACTGACCACACTGACTACATTGACTACACTGACTACACTGACAACTAGGACTACACTGACTACACTTACTACAAGGACTACACTGACCACACTGACTACACTGACTACACTTACTACACTGACTACACTGACAACTAGGACTACACTGACTACACTGACTACACTTACTACACTGACTACACTGACAACTAGGACTACACTTACTACACTGACTACACTGACCACACTGACTACATTGACTACACTGACTAAACTGACTACATTGACTATTAGGACTACACTGACTACACTGACTACAAGGATTCCACTTACTACAAGGACTACGCTGACTCCCAGGACTACACTGACTACAAGGACTACACTTACTACACTGTATACACTGACTACAAAGACTAAAAGGACTGCAAGGACTACAATGACTACGCTGACTACACCGACTACATTGAATACAGTGACTAAACTGACTAAACTGACTACACTAACTACAATGAGTACACTGACTACACAGACTACAAGGACTACACAGACTACACTGACTACACTGATTACACTGACTAGAAGGACTACACTGACTACAAGTACTACACAGACTACACTGACTACACTGACTACACTGAATAGAAGGACTACACTGACTAATCGGACTACAAGGACTACAAGGACTACATTGACCACACTGAATACACTGACTACTAGGTCTACACTTACCACAAGGACTACGCTGACTACACTGACTACACTGACTACATTGACAACTAGGACTACACTGACTACACTGACTACACTGACCACACTGACTACAAGGACTACACTGACTACATTGACTACACTGACTACACTGACTACACTGACTACATTGACTACATTGACTACACTGACTACACTGACTACACTGACTACACTGACTACATTGACTACACTGACTACACTGACTACACTGACTACATTGACTACACTGACTACACTGACTACACTGACTACACTTACTACACTGACTACAAGGACTACACTGACTACACTGACTACAAGGACTACACTGACTACACTGACTACAAGGACTACACTGACTACACTGACTATAAGGACTCCACTTACTACAAGGAATACGCTGACTCCCAGGACTACACTGACTACAAGGACTACACTTACTACACTGCCTACACTGACTACAAGGTCTAAAAGGACTACTAGGACTAGGATGACTACACTGACTAGTATCACTACACTGACTACTAAGACTGAAATGACTGCACTGCCTACACTGACTACACTGACTAAAATGACTACAATGACTACACTGACTACACTGAGTACAATGATTACAATGACTGCACTGCCTACACTGACTACAATGACTGCACTGCCTACACTGACTACACTGGACTACACTGACTACACTGAAGAAAATGACTACACTGATTACACTGACTACACTGACTACACTGACTTCAATGACTACACTGGCTACACTGACTACAATGATTACACTGACTACACTGACTACACTGGACTACACTGACTACACTGAAGAAAATGACTACACTGATTACACTGACTACACTGACTACACTAACTACACTGACTACACTGGCTACACTGACTACAATGATTACACTGACTACACTGAATACAATGACTACATAGACTACACTGACTATAATGACTACAAGGAGTAAACTGACTACAAGGACTACACTAAATACACTGACTACACTGAATAGAAGGACTACACTGACTAATGTAACTACAAGGACTACATTGACTACACTGCCTAAACTGATTACACTGAATACACTGACTGCACTGACTACACTGCCTACTAGGAATGCACTGACTACACTGACTACACTGACTACACTGACTACTAGGACTTCATTGACTACACTGACTACAAGGACTAAAAGGACTACAATGACTAATATGAGTACACTGACTAGAATGACTATAGTTACTACTAAGATTGCAATGACTGCACTGCTTACACAGACTACACTGACTACAATGACTACACTGACTACACTGATTACACTGACTACACTGACTACACTGACTAGAATTACTACACTGTGTACAATAACTGCACTGACTACAAGTAGTATACTGACTACACTGATTACAAGGATTACAATGACTACACTGACTACAAGAACTGCACAGACTACCCTGACTACATTGACTATAAGGACTACAATGATTACTAGGACTACTAGGACTACAATGACTACAAGGACTACATCATCTACACTGATTAAACTAACTACACTGACTAAACTGACTAAAAGGACTACACTGACTACACTGACTATACTGACTACAAGAACTACACTGACAACACTGACTACAAAGAGTACACTGACTACACTGACTACACTGACTACAATGACTACAAAGACTACAAGGACTAAACTGTCTACACTGACTAAACTGACTACCCTGACCACAATTAGTACAATGACTACACCAAACACTGACTACGCTAACTACACTGACTACAGTGACTACAACGACTACAACGATTACAATGGCTACACTGATTACACAGACTACAGTGACTACACTAACTACAGTGATTACACTAAATACACTGACTAAACCAACTACACTGACTACGCTGACTAAACAGAACAACACTGACTACACAGACTACAAAGACTACAAGGACTATAATGGCTACACTGATTACACAAAATGAAGTGACTACACTAACAACACTAATTAAACTGAGTACACTGACTACATTGACTACACTGATTATAATGACTACACTAACTACACTGAACACTCTGGCTACACTGGCTACACTGACTACAAACACTACACTGACTACACTGACAACACTGGCACACTAACTACAACGAGTACACTAACTACTATGACTACAATGACTACACTGACTACACTGACTACACTGACTAATCTGACTACACTGACTACACTGACTACACTGACTACGCTGACTACAATGACTACACTGACTACACTGACTACACTGACTACACTGACTACACTGACTACAAGGACTACACTGACAACACTGACTACACGGACTACGCTGACTACACTGACTACACTGACTACACTGATTACACTGACTACACTGACTACACTGACTACAAGGCGGACTACAATGACTACACTGAGCACACTGACAACAAGGACTATACTGACTACACTGACTATAATGACTGCAAGGTTTACAAGGATTACACTGACTACAAGGACTACACTGACCACACTGACTACACTTATTGCACTGACTACACTGACTACAAGGACTACATTGACTACACTGACTACACTGACTACAGTGATTGCACTAACTACCTGACTACAAGGACTACAAGGACTACACTGACTACACTCACTACAATGACTTCAAGGACAACAGACTGGGACCAACACATCAATGGAGTGAACGTGTTTTTTAAAGCTCTCCGATATAAACGGGTTTGCACAAACTATCTTGCGGAATTTATCTGTAATTTTATCAATAGTCGTTGTTACTTGAAATACCGCAGGGATGCCGCCGAAGCCAAGTTTCAAAAGGTCGAGGATATGACGTTCAGAGGACGAAAACAGTATCCACTCTCTCAAAGATGACGCCATCTTGGTCGACATCCAAAGGAAACTCGAAAAGCTGAACATGCTTGACAAAATTGACGAACGCCTCATTAAGATGGAGAACGATATGGGCACTATTAAACAAAAAGCCCTCGATTTGGAAAAGGTGCTTAACGCAGTTAACAGCGATGTAGAGAAATTAAAAGAAGACGTGGCAACGAAAGCGGATGAAGAGCGGCTTCAAGCTTTAGAAAACGAAGTGGAAGAATTGCGAAACAGGTCCAGACGCTACAACCTGGTATTCTATAATATCCCGGAAAAAGGGGAGGGTCAAAACTGTGTAGAATTTATTCAAAATTTCATCGCTAACCACATGGGCCTTGAGTCTCTTTGCGGCTATGTCGAGATTGAACGCGCCCACCGTACACCTACTTATCCGGTATACAACAAGAGGCACCCGAGACCAATTCACGTGGCGGTCCTACGTTACACCGACAAAATTAAAATCCTTTCTAACGCTGCCTTGCGATTGAAGGATAACCCTTACGCTGGTAACGTTATTGGAATTGGCGCCGACTTTGCGAAGAAAACTCAAGAGCGACTAAAGGAGCTTCTGCCGTTCAAGAAACACCTAAAAAAGAAATTAGGGGACGACAGAAAAGTTTTCATTGCTTACCCTGCAACCCTAGAAATATATTGATGAAGACGGCAAGTTAAAAACTGTCAATGATGACGATTTCAAGAAGATCAAAGGCGAGATGGAAAAATACGTGTGACAAGGTAGAGGAGACTTTAAATTTAGTGTAATATCTTTTTTCTCTCGCTTAAATTAGTTCCAGCCTCGACGGCAGTATTTGGATCGATATCCTATTGCTTTTTTAGTACAGTTTATGTCTCGTAAATGTTTTTGTGCGTACTTCTTGCTACTTATCGAAATTTTAATTTTTTTGGTTCGTTATTATCTTTTCTCAAGGCTACTTTTGCGGGTTGCGGAATTTAAAAGCAATTACTCTTTATTTGCATATTAGGCTTAGGATGTTTTTTCTGTTGTATTTGTTGTTATGTGGGCCATTAAGTCAGTCAATAGTTTTACTACGCTTATCGAACACAACAACTTTTCGAGGAAATGCAAATTCATATAATTATGAGGTGGAATAATGACAACAAATATACAATTTTAAAGCTATCTCGTTGAACGTTCGTGGAATTCGCACTTTCGAGAAAAGGAAAACAATTTACAATTGGTTAACTCAAAAACATGCAGATATTTGCTTTCTCCAGGAGACTTATAGCACAAAAGAAATAGAAAATCAATGGAAAGCTCAATGGCACGGCGAAACTTATTTCGCACACGGCACTGTGCATAGTCGGGGGGTCGCCATACTTGTACGAAACACCCTCGATTTCACACTAAAATCAGCCCAATCAGATGAAGAAGGAAGATTCCTTTGTCTTGAAGCCATTATCCAAGACCAATTGTCTATTTTAGTCAATATATACGCACCTAACACTTCAACGGAACAAACATCGTTTTTTCGCAAACTCTCTGATCTTATTAACAGTGACGAACGCTATGAACAATGTAAAATCGTAATCGGAGGTGACTTTAATGTCACTCTAGATCCATCTAAAGACTGCTCTGGTGGCAATCCCGTTTTAAAAGACTCGGTTAAAGCGTTGGAAGAAATTTTAATAGAAAATGATTTAATTGACATTTTGAGAATCCAAAACCCTGAGATCAGAAGGTTCACTTGGAGACAAAAAACACCACTTATTCAACGGCGGCTTGATTATTGGCTCATTCCGGAGTCACTTCAAGATGATGTCGCTAAAATAGAAATCTTACCTGCGGTGAGAACTGATCACTCGGCAGTTATTATCGAAATTAATTCTCTAGACACTCAGAATCACGGCCCTTCTTTTTGGAAAATAAACAATAGCCTGTTAGAAGATCCGACACACGTTGAACTGATAAGAGAAAATGTTCCTGTCTGGTTAAGCGAGATCAATTTTTGCACAGATTACCGAATAGTATGGGACTGAATACAATACAATATTCGTCAGGAAAGCATCTCTTATAGTAAACAAAAAGCGCGTGAAAAGAGAGAAAAACTTAAAAAGATCGAAGAGACATTAAAAATGTGCGAGGAAAAAACTGCTGAAGAACCATCTCAAGAAAATCTAGAAAAGCTAGAAACAGCTAAAAGCGTATATGAGAGAGAATATGACCATATTGTGAAGGTGAAGGGGTTAATCATTCGTTCCCGCGCAACATGGTTCGAAAAAGGGGAGCGAAACACCACATATTTCCTAAATCTAGAAAATAGCAAAAAGACAAAAACCTGTTTAAGAAAGCTATTAGTAACAGACGAACAAGAAAGCATAAACCCAAGTATAATCCTTAATGAAATATATTCCTTCTATTCTAATTAACCGTATATGATGAAAAAACAGATATGGAGATCGATCAGACATCTTGCCCCTTTTTGAATAATCATGATCAAATTCCTAAGTTATCTGTTCCAATGCGCGACATCTGTGAAGGAGAGCTGACCCAAACAGAATGTTATAAGGCCTTATCTGCTTTTGAAAATAATAAAACACCAGGAAACGATGGGATATCGGCAGAATTCTACAAAGTATTTTGGTCTGAAATCGGTGAAGTTCTGGTTAATTCTCTCAACTACTCTTATCGCTGCGGGGAACTGTCAACAACTCAAAAACAAGCTGCAATCACACTAATAGAGAAGAAAGGAAAGGACAGAAGAAGGATAAAAAATTGGCGACCTATATCATTGGTGAATGTCGATGTTAAGATAGGCTCTAAAGCCATCGCTATGAGGCTAGAGAAAGTACTTCCAAACATAAATCATTACGACCAAAGTGCTTTCGTCAAAGGACGAAACATATTTGATGCTGTCCGCACCATAAACGACATCTTTGACTTCACGCAAATAAAAAACTATGATGCTATTCTAACTGCGATTGATTTTGAAAAGGCTTTCGACTCATTGAATTTGAATTTCTTATTTCATTCTTTAGAAGCGTTTGGTTTTGGTGAATCCCTTATTGCATGGATTAAGACTTTTTTATGAGAATATATCAATTTGTGTCTTTAACAATGGTTTAGCCACACCTTTTTTCCAACTTAAACGAGGTGTCCGCCAAGGTGACCCTCTGTCACCATATCTTTTCATAATTGCCATCGAATTATTAGCAATTAACATCCGAAACAATGACCAAATAAGAGGCACCAGGGTTGACGGAAATGAGATTAAACTAGTGATCTTTGCCGACGACATGACAACTTTCGTGCGCGACGCAGTTTCATTCTCTCATCTAATCAACACTGTGGAACAATTCACAAGTTATTCAGGATTAAAAATGAATCATGAAAAGACGGAGGTAATGCCCCTGGGAAATATGACATTGGAACCAACGGAAGTAGGCGTGAATGAGTTAAGTAGTATTGTCAAAATTCTGGGGGTACATTTTACCTATAATCATCAGCGTTTTTGTGAAAACAAATTTTGAATCTATCGAGAAATCTTTAAAAGAATTGCTACAAAGCTGGTCTTGGAGAGGTCTTACGTTGATTGGAAGGATTCAAGTGATCAAATCCTTTGCCATACCGAAAATCCTTTATCGTGTTGCATTGGTCTCGTGTAAAAAATCAGATTTTGACAAAAAAATCAATGACTTTCTATATTCTTTTATTTGGAAGGGTAAAGACAAAGTAAAGCGTGCAGCCTTGATAAATTCTATTGAGGAAGGAGGTTTGACAATGCCAGATATTGCATCTATGATTTCAACTCAGAGAATATTGTGTATCAAGAAATACTTGGACAGCTATCCAGGAGGCTGGAAATTTTTTCTTAATTTCTATTTGAAGAACGTTGGGGACAAGTTTTTGTTTCACTACAACTTTGATTATAAGAAACTACCAGTTGATGTTCCAGAGTTTTATAAAGAATGTATCCAAACCTGGTCCTCATTAAATGAAAATGATCCCAGTACAACAAAGGATGTCGTGAATCAGATCCTCTGGAATAATAGGTTTATTTGTGTTGGCAAAAATTCAGTATCAGTATGCTGGACGCCATGCCTCTGGAAGGGCGGAACTTGTTAAATGGCAGTAAATCATCTATAGCTCACCTAACCTCTCCCTTTCAGCCTAACTCTTTTTATATAATTCACGACAATGACATAATCCCACTTGAAAAAGTTCAGTCGAAATCACTTTATAACAAATTCGTCTCAAAAGCTTGCACTAAACCTACTGCTAGGAAGAAATATGAAGAAAGCTTTAACACCGAAGAGTCTCAATTAGATTGAAAAAAAATTATCTGACGCCTATCAGAGCAACACTAAGCACAAAACTGCGGGAATTTCAGTATAAGATACTTAATAGAATCTTATATACAAATGACATGCTTTTTAAGTTTAAGAAAATCGAGTCTCCTCTATGCTATTTCTGCGAAAATGATATAGAAACTATAGAGCATTTTCTTTTCCTCTGCCCGAAAGTTCAAGTTTTTTGGAATGAAGTATGCTCTACTTTCGGAGAAAAACTGAAGTGGAGCAGATCTCTTCACATAAAAGATATCTTTTTTGGATGCCAAGACCTAAAATCTCACAATACCTTGACAAATTACATTATCCTGGAAAGCAAATTCTTTCTGTATCGCTGCAAACTAAACAAAACTCCCTTATCTATTCTGCATTTAACAGAAAACATTAAGAATACATATTACATAGAACGTTCTATTGCGAGAGAAAATAATAAAATTGGTTTTCATTATGAAAAGTGGGAACCTCTACTCCCACTTATCTCTGCTTGATTAGTTGTTGTCACTTTTTTTAAAATTATACTGCAAACTATATGTCACAATGCTGTAATATACCTAAGTTTTTTGGCCTTTGTAAACCGTTTTTTTTTGGAACCTGTAACCCTTTAACTAAAATTAGTGTATGTTAAATTGTATGTTCTGTAAACATGTAAATTGTAACTTTTTTGTCCGTAAGTAATTGTATTTCCTATTTTTGTGCTGTACATTTACATTGTATGTTAGGCTTTACAAAACAATAAACAAATAAAATACAAAAAAAAAATCTTCATTTGGTACCATTCCTATCGGGCAGTTTGGGGTTGTGTGTTTCTTTCCGGCTTTGAGAATGTCTTTCTATTAATTGTCACGACTATTTGTTGGGAGTCTTTGTAGATCAGGAGCATTTTTGCTACAATATTTTGGTAATAAACCAATGGCGGATCCAGACCTTCCCCTAAGGGGGGCCCCGTAAGGGGAAGGCTCCACTGTGAATGCTGAATTCTGCGAAGATAATTCCGGCAGATCAAAGAAAATGCGCTATTTCCGAAAAATAACGGGTGGGGGCGCCCACCTGGGCATCCGCCACTGTAACCATCGATGATTATTTTGTCATTTGAAAACACTGTGTCCTGTTTGTATTGTCTTAGCCTCATGCGCCAAATTTTCCACACTTCTCAAAGTGAACGTAAAATTAATTGCTTCTTGCAAAATAAATATTTGGCGTCACATAGTCTGGTCTGGCAGCGTCGGCTAGTTAAACGATCTTTTAACTTGCTGCAGAATATAATGAACCTATTTAAGGTTTATAAATGTAGTAAGCCTGATAATTTGTTTGATAGATTGAGTGAGTTTGTTGTTGGTTCTCGTCCTTGCTCCAAGGGTTTTCTCCAGGTTCTCCGGTTTTCGTCCCTCCTGAAAAACCAACATTCCAAATTACAGTTTGATCTGGATAGAGAATAAAATGAAAAATGAAAGCATGAAAACCAGCAGGAGTAGAAAATCGTACGCATGTAAAAAAAAAAAAAAAAATGAAAACCAGCAAGAGCTTATCTGGCCTCCTCTCTAAATATAGTGTGGTTTCTTATTTGGTAACACTGTAATTTACTCGAGCAAAAAAAAGATAAATGCATGGGAGCTCCGCTTTTAGGCCTGCCTAAATGTATATATTATTTATTAACACATAATGCAAGGTAAAATCCGGCCAATATTTTTGAATATTTTTTGGTTCGTAAATCGTCAGTCGTCACCATCCTTGTTCACTTTCGGTTGATTTGTTATTTTATTGTCTCTCCACCCGATAGAAAACTATACTATTGTTTGTCAGGCTTTAATGGTAACTTTGTATACCAAAAAAGGCCACTTACGTTAGAAACTCAATTTAGAAACTTAAATTAGAAATTAAAAACTGAAATAAGAAATTAGAAACATCAAATTATAAACTTAAAATTAAAGCGGATGCTGTCTTCTACTCGATCTGCAAACTTGGACACAAAATCTTGGATTTCGCAATTTCGTGCTAATAGCGCTCTAGCGTCGACTTTAAGCGCAAACTTCCAAATCAAAAACGGTATTCGTAAACTTCCATCATTCTTTTATGTCTCTGGAAAATTTCAGCTCAATCGTACCCAAAACCGCCGAGATATTAGTGTTTAAAAAGATGCAGGACAAGCGCGCAAAATTTTGCCTAATGAATTTATTCATGGCCATGTGTCACCCGCGACCTTAAGGCCTTGTTTAAACGTCGTATTTTACATGTGCTTAATACAATACTTATTCAAGTCGACTTAAATTAAAAAAATCGGCATTTGGTTTTAAACGTCGCATTTAATTATGTCGCATTTAATTGCTGAGCGTTCAAATTCCAAATATAAAAGCCCAAAATTATCCGTCGTGGTTCAGGTTGTCCACAATACGCAAAATCTGGTCATTTCACGTTGTTGTTCCGCAAAGAACAGCTTTGGACGGCAATGAAACTGGAACAGTCGAATATTCGACTGCACTTGCATTTAATTCAAATTTGCCGAATTTAATTGTTTTAACCGTCGCATTTTACATGCACTTCATTCGGCAAATTTGATTCGGTGCATGTAAAATGCGACGTTTAAACCAGGCCCGAGGTCGCACAGGACCCCTGCTCTCACTATGCATGTGTTTATTTAAAGAGTATGCACGAACTGCAACGACTGAGGACGACAACAAACGAAAAATTCATGAACACATATTTTTCAAGTTCTTTGTATTAGAAATTACATGTTATTGTTTTCAGCTTTGAATCCCGTGCGTTGGAACGTAGCGAATTATCATAATTTTGTACTTATTAAAAAATAATATTCAGCTTTGAAATGCGTGCTTTATCGCGGTATTGTCCAAGTGATTCAAGGCATGAAATTCTTTACCAAAATTTCTGAAAAATTCTTTAATGCACTCTGTTTGAAATGAACATAATTCTCGTTGTTGCGAGGAATGAATTTTAATCGCATATATAAAGAAGTGTCAAATGACACACCCAGAATTTGGCTGTTGGTTCGTCGAACCTCTGAGGTGGACGGCGGACATCTTTCTCCGTGTACTTTCTTCAGATAAGTCTACGTTTTCTATCTTCTTTGTATCAGTTTTATTCATTTAGTTACTATTAGGTTTAGTTTTCGAAATTTCGCTCGGGGTGTAATCAGAAGCAATCTATCTGCTTCTGCTTTCATACTTTTTCGGTTTGTTCGGTTCGTTTCACTCTTAAAATAAAAACGAAGCTCTTCGATCGAAATGAGATAGAATTTTGCTTCCGAGCAATTGTAAGAAAACTCCAATAAGTTTCCATTAACTTGTCAGCAGTCGTTCCAAAAAATATACGAGAAGAGAGTTATTTGGAGCGAACAAGTAATAGAATTCAATAATTAGCTGATGTTTGTTTAATGTTTCTTGTTCGTTTTTGCGCAGGGTTTGAGCTGAGTGCAATCATCTTGGATCGAAGCGTGTAGCTCTTGGACTCTGACGCATGTGACAATTGGATAAATCGTATTACAGATAAGTACAAAATTCATAGTTGTTTGTCTTGAACCATTTTAGAAACGGAGCTTGTTTTTCAGGTTAATTTGTGATTGGCATTTGATATAAGCAGAGTAGAAAACCGTTGAAGTGCGCCTCATCTGTTGCGGACCTAAGGCAGTGAATCGCAACTATTTGAGAGAGAATAATTAACGGAAAACGATCCTGCTGACAGAGGAATCAGAAAAAAGAAAACAGAACATAAAATTAATATGAATAATAACACCTCATTGGTCACTCAGAGCACGTTTGTTCAAGCTATGCATAGCGATTATTTTTAATCACCGCAGCTTAAAATTGCAGTGAGTGAACGTGTTGAATGAAACAAAGAAAGAAAGGCTTGTTATTTTGACGTTTCATCTGTAAGTTTACTCCAGGTTGGACAGAGATGCATCAAAGAAAATGTATGGTCTCCTGAGTGCAACCATTTTGAATGGAAGTGACGATGTGTGTAGCTCTTGGACTCTGGCGCAAGTTGACAATTGGAAACATCTAATTTCAGATAAGTACATCACCGTTTTCTTATTTAATCTGTTATTTACCATTTCAGACTCAGAGTGGTTTGAAATGAAATGGTTATATTCATTATTGATAAATTGTCGCTGAGTATCTTGCAAAGAAATCATTAAATTGTCTTGATGTATCACCAAATTCTCCGTACTAGCATTAGTCTATAAGAAATGTAAGTAGCAATCAGCTCTAGCTTGTTCGTTATTTTCGGAGCTCAAAGCAAAACCATTAAGCACTGTATTGAATTTCCAGTGCTAAATTAAATATGAGTGATGGTCGTTCAGTGTCCAGGAAATTGGTGGAGTTCAAACAAACGCATCAGATATCAGATATCATTGCCGTTGGGTTGTAAATTAAAAAGTGTATATAGTATATGTTTGCTGCTAATAGACGTATTCAGCTGATTTCAATAGTAAAGAAATAATCACCTTGAGGATATTGTCGCTATGAACTACCACATTTTAGAACTAATATTTTAAAGAAATGTACAACAATTAGCAAAAAGAATTAAGAATTTTTGGCTCGGAATCGAAAACTTTTGTAATATTTTTTATCAACCATAGAAGAATCTAGGAATGTTATGGCCTTTCATTTTAAAGATCAATGCAGTAAAAAGGCAACATATGGCCTATAAAACATGCACCACGCGTTTAATTTATACTCTTTTTTGTTTGTAAAACATTGATACGCAGAATTGAACGTATTTAACAGGCGATCCGCGTTAGGAATGAAAATAGAGTTTATTATCTATCGCGGCCCTGAAAGAATGCCATAAGCTCTAAGAACCCTGTAAGACACCTGTCGTAGTGGAACTGGTGTTTAATACTAATTAAAACAACAACAACAACAACGACAACAACAACAAAAAACAGGACACTTGAAAAAACAAATGAAGTCAAGAAACTTTAACTGCCTGTAAAATGTTTCGCTTTACAACTGCCATTTATGTTTTATATCATAAAATTCATCCTTACTTAATGGGCTTTTGCCGTTAAAAGACTAAAAATGTTCCAAGAATCGCGTGATGTAGCATTTTGCGAGTCTTGTAGTTAGGCGTTTTAGCCAAATGTGCGTGAAAATCTATGGAGAAATCATGGCTTTTTACGTCAGACGAATTGCAGATAATACTTTCATACAGGCCGAGCCAAGGCTTTTTTCACTATTGTAATTTACATGTATTCAGATTGAAGAGCAAAATTGTTTGCCAGCAGCTAATATAAATAAGGAAAACATATAATTTTTGCTTCTTATTTTCTTACTCTGTATAGTCAAGTTATATATATCTTGCGTAGATTCGAAAATGTATATTTATTAACTGAATAAAAGACCTCCTCAAAAAAAGCAATTACGGTATTTTTATTTCAAACCCTTTCTGGTGGGTTCCTTTTAGGAAGGGATTGGACCGCTATTATCTGGGGCACATCTTTTAGTTGGAAGGATTTGCGAGTTAAAAAGGAGCATCCCTCATCAAACGGAAATTGAACTCTATCAACATACATACTTAACGATTTATACCCAAAAAATAAGCGGGACTCAGTAGGGGCACAGTTTTATACTAGGAAGTTTTTCAATGTTAATTGTTCTTATGGAAATAAATTTGAAATCCATGCATGGCATTATATTCGTGGGGAGGGGGTGTTAAGGATAAAGAATGGTGTATGTTCGGAATTACTTTTTCACCTCAAATTTCGGTAACTTATTTTCTCTGTGAGGAGGCGTTTTTTGGAAGTCCTTCAGTGTGGAAATCTTTTAAGAGTTACGTATATACGTGGCGCGAGTTTCCACCGGGTGTGCGTGATATGCATGTTAAATGAAAAACATTTTATCAGCAATTATCCTTTACAATTTGTTTGATAGATAACAAGATCCACTTAATCAATGAATATCATCGTTATCATCATCATATCGATTGCCTAATTTTTTTTCGCCTTCAGTTTACAATCTTAGTCCTTTGCATTGGAAAACCAAACGTTTCTGTTTCTCGTGAATAAAAAAGAGATATCTGTGGAAAATGATCAGCAGATTAATTAAGTGAAATCAGTGAAAATTAAGCAATATTTCGTGTAATTGTTTTTTTTTTTCGCTTTCAGTTTTCAATCTTAGCTCATTGCATTAGAAAACAAATGCCTTTGTTTTTCGTGAAATAAAACAAAAATATATCGTGGAAAATAATAGGTATGTGAAACCGAGTGGAATGTAAGTAATTTTTCGTGTAGACATGGTTTTTTGCTCTCAGTTTTCAATCTTAACTCATTGCATTGGAAAACCAAACGCTTTTGTTGAAAATGTTCTGTGGAAAATGACAAGTAGAATTGTTAAGTGAAATCTATCGCGTGAAAAGCTAAATAATTTTTATTCTGTCTGTAGATAATCTAACCAAGCAACATAATTATTAGTTCAAGTTAAACGCTCTCGCTTTCGGATATTAAACTTATAAAAATGTGATTAGGGAACATGGGCCAGTTAACAACTGGATCTGTTTAGTTTTCAAGCTTGGTGACCAACATACAATTTCGCCTTACAATATCAATGCATTCCTAAACAGACAGGTTGGGAGAATATAGAAATTCATCAAACAGTGGGACTTTTTTTGTTCACCAATTGGAAATGACAGTCAGTAAAAGCAATCAATATCAAAGGTTAATACTGAAAAGAAACCAAATGACGCTTAGTTACTTTCACTCATGAATAGCCGACAAATGACTCCACAAAACACTAGTAATTGTTTGTTTGCACTCATGTGACCAAATTTAGTAAACGTTGTTCGGGTGCATTATTGTTATACTCTCAGAAAATTTGCACAACTACTTGCCCAAATTGGAACTCTATAATTAGGATTCGTCATCGAGACCTGGTTGTTCCAAAGCAGATTTACGCTGGGATTGTAAGATATCCAACTTTTATTGCTGTTGTTTCAAAACGTTTTTGCTGCTAATTTGACGCTCCCGTTTTACCCTGCTTCAAGTAAAAATGATGTGGAAGAAAAACAATTATCCATAAGTGCTCAAGCAGAATTGAAAGTTCGCTGCAGAATTAGCTTGCTCTCGCTTTGAACAAGTAGGCCCAGATATGATAACTATTTTCAAGCAAAATAAGGTAGAACACATTACTAATGAACAGCAGGTTTTTTGTTAACTTATTAGAATAATACGTACATCTAAATCGACCTGTATACGCCTTCCAATGTATGGTCTTTGCTTAATCTTGTCAACAGGCACGAAGCTAGAGATACGAGAGAATCTGCAAGAAAAACAGTACGAAAATATACAGTGGAAGCGCCACAGTGGTAAAATCAACATAAAAATAAATCCGAGTAACATCGCAAAGTGAGCACGTTTATAACATCAACTTGTAACACTCTTTGACCAAAAACAATAAAAATTTCAAACTTTATCTTAGTTTAGTAATATATCAAGCAATCATTACTGCAATTTCCTTCAAGCAAGATACCAACCGTATCGAGTTAACTCACCCTTTTTTTAAGAAAAGCCACGCACGTGTTCTATCGACAAGTTAGATTTACAAAACGTAGTTCATGTAAAGGAGGTGAAAAGAGTAAAATAAAGGTTCGCTAATACAAAGCTCTTTCAAACCTTCTACTAAAAAATAAGAACCTGAACAGAAAAGAATAAACTAGCCGCGCGACCTAAAAGGTACGGATGGCAAAAACTTGTGTTCTTGTTGCTACTTTTAATAATTAAACAGAGCGTGAGTGAGGACATGAGGTACAGAGAGAACGTTATTGGGAGTACTCAGCACTCGGCACTCACTAAGCACTCAGTGCTGAGTACTCCCACTCATCCTTCTCCCACTCCACTCCGGAGAAGGAGAGGGAGAGTGGGAGGGACTCCCACTCATCCTTCTCCCTCTCCACTCCGGAGAAGGAGAGGGAGAGTGGGAGGGACTCCCACTCATTCTTCCAGGGTTAATATATTCATATATTCAAGAACATCAGAAAGTTAAGGTGCAAGCAATTTGGTTCACTGCTTATTCCATTCCTTCCAATCAAAGAAGGCTAATCTGGCATAGAATTTTTACCCTGGTTTGGACGAATATTGATCACTCCAAATTTTCGACGTTCCTTTACCCGGATGATTGTAGGAAAGAATTTTACTTCAATCCAGAATCCTCCTACTTCGCGTGGAGACTACTGTAGGTTTAAGTTTAATTCCCATGAACAATCCTGAAACCACATGGAAGCGAAGATTATGAGAGGTTTCAATCCTATCCACAATCCTCAACTGTCCCCGAAAAGAAGACTGTGGGAAGAAAAGTTTCATTTTTATCCACAATCTATTCAATATTGTAGACGGAAATTTTAAACTTCATCCTGCAGTCATTTCTTCTTCGGGAGAGTTGAGGATTGTTGAACGGAGCAAAACTCTCCCCATAATCCCCTCTTCTGAGTGGGTGGAGGATTGCTGGCGAGAGTTAAACTTAAACCCACAACCTTCTCCTTTAGGAGGTAGGAGAATTATGGATCAGAGTTAAATTCCTTTCCATAATCTTCGGCGAAGAAGTTTGGGGATTTTAAATGTGTGGCGGGGTAAGGGGCTGTTAGGTCTCTCATTGTGGCCCTCGGTATTCCTGGCAGTATCACCTTTTACGTTAATGGGGAATTTCATATTAGTAAATTAAATTTAAATATAAAAGTAAAGTACAACCACACAGGTCTCAGCGCCTTAACGTTTCAAGTGTTGAGGCATATTTGTATTTTTTCTCTTTATTCACTGTTTAATGTTATATTATGGAAAGGTTTAAAGAGCATTTGGATCAAGCCTTTAATCTGCTCTCAACATCTTAAATTAATCAGTGAAATAAACTAGTTTTATATTAACTCTTTTGGTGTGTGTCGAGAACTTATAACTGTTAAAATATAGAATGACTCATTGTACAATACAAAGTTTTCTTCTTTAATTTAATTAAGCTATATGCAAGAGTCGCCTACACGATAATGCGCTCTGTTTTGACAGTTTTTCGACTCAATTGATATAAAATAGACATCTATGGGAAAAGCTATTGCAAAGGACAGCGTAGCTAACTTTTTTTGTAAAACGTGTTTGACTAATTGTACTAGTCTGTACTGCTTTCACACAAGTTTGTACTGGATGTTTTTCTCTTTACATTTTTCCTGCTATATCTAGTTCGTGCATTAATTAGAATAATTTTTTCTGTATCGATCCAAATAGTCATATTGTACATGTTAAAACTTTGTAGAGTTAATTTATTCACACGTCATTACTCAATTGTTGCAACTACAAAGTATTGTTTGAGCGGTTTCCACATGGATACGAAAAGCGTTCGCAAATGTTCTTGAACTTGTCTTCAATTCAATCAGGGGCTGTGTTGTTCGTTTTCACAGGATGTTTGATGTCTAAATACCTGCTGAGAGGATCAAACATATGACAATATATTAGAATACATAACATGGAATAAACGTTGGCGATGAAAGAATTAATCATAAATTTAGCCAGATAATTGAATGGGCGTCCTGTAGTGATTTTTATAATTTTGTGTAACAAATAATGATTTCTATTTATACCATATATGTCGAAGTTGGAGTGAGAGATCAAAATTAAGATAAATCATCAGGCGGTATATAAATAGAAATTGTTCAATCTAAAACAACAACCTGGCAACACATTTCACTGCAATTCACACACTTATTGATTTCAACTTGCATTTTGGCACGATTAATTTTTGCTTTCCAATGATCACAAGGTTTCCATGTTTCTTTGTATTAGAAAAGAAGTGTAATGCTGAGAAACGAAGAAATGTCATTTAGTGTTATTGCTTTTTCAGTTATAACCGCATCTACTAGCTCTTTGTTAGTAAAGGAAGATAACCAAATTTCAAGTGTGACTCAGTATACTTTCGGTAATAAATAGAAAACAGGACAAAAAGGCTATCACCTTAAATTTTATTCATTTGTGCGTGTATCACCTCAATTCTATTCCATTTCAGTCTCTTCCTTTTGTTTCTTTAACATCAAATATCAGGAATACGCTGTACGCTACTCAAATTGCAACTGACGTGAACTGACGTCCAAACCTTTCATATCAATAATTAATTTGGACATATTGAGTTATTCTACCTAGTTTTGCAATTCAAGGAAGCAAATTTTAAATTCTCCGTACAATATGTGCATGCACGACTAGCCATATTTCCCGATATGATACTAATGCTAGATGACGGAATCTTATGCCACATCAACACATGATCCCCTAGTTGATAATTTTGTTTTCTCATTACCTAGTTTTGGAATTAATAAGGTATTTTGACTCTGTTAGGATAGGAGAAATTGACTTTGCATCTCATCTTAATTCGGCGATGTTATTGAAATGTCACAGGCTGAAATAACTGTAAGTTGCTAGCACATTGTTATCACAAAAGCTGAAATTTTTTTGCCGACAATTATATAGATTTTATTTCTCGTACTTTTAATGAACTGTACGTTGTATAAAAATGTTTTACAAATATTCTCATGCAGATCACTTGTAAGAACACCGCTGTGTTTATATTCTCTTCAATCAGTTCAATTGGTTTCGTGCACAAAAGAAGCGTTAGTTCGTTTTTCTGTTAACCACATTTTCTATACTTCCCAAAAATGAACGACCGGTATTTATAACATTTTTGCCGAGGGAAAGTTCATTTAATATGAAAAGGAGGGAGGGGTGGGTGAGAGATCTTAGTTGGGGTATGGGGTATGCATAAGGTATGTAGGGGTATGTATTGGGTATATTGGCGTATTCTTAGGGTATGTTTGGGGTGTGTTGGGGTATGTATGGGGGCTTTTGAAAAGTCATGGGGTCACAAGAGCGGGGTTGGAGGGGGAGGGGGTGGCGCAGATTTCTTTCTTGATATTAAAACTTAAGTTTTTAAGATTTCTTTTCGTTATAAATAATAACTAAAAATTTTGAGTCTTATCGACACTTTATTAAATCATTTCTAAGACTTCAGTGACATCCTCGTCATCTTCGTCAGTTGTGGCACTGGCATCACCCACTGACATTGTTTTCAGATGAGTCGGGGTCAGGTCTGAATCTTGACCAGTGACATCGTCTGTTTCTTTGCCCATTGCAGGTCTAATGCGTTTTGCTACACGTCATCCATCGCATCTGCTGGGACGTGATATTCTAGGACCTTGATGTGAAACTTTGGGAGAAGCTTGATACGTCCCAGTTTGTGTCACACAATTTCTGGTCAAGGTCTTCTAACAAGACTGCATTTTTGAGCTCTTCACCGTGGTTTTGTAAATTATATTCTTGCTTTCTTCACATATCTTTCCGCCGTTAAGGTTGTTTCTTCCTTGCTCTTTCTTTCTTCTCTTCATTCGTTTCCTTTCTCCAGCAGCAGCTTTTTCACGATTGAAAGAAGTGCTTAGAATGTATTTATTTATAACTGATACAGCAGTGCAAAGAACTGATTTGCATTTTCAGTGTTTCTAGATGCTTCTGTTATATAGGCACATTCCTTACTCGCCCAGTGTATAGGTGTATACAGTGTACTTATTATTTATCTTATTTTTTTGTGGGAATGCTTTGAAAACTATGTGGCATTGTTAGATGGGTAAGGGTGCCGCAACTTTAGCCTCCCTCCGTCCCTCCCTCAATCCCCTTCAAATTAAATGAACTTTCTCCAGGTCGAATTTTGGCGAACAAGTTTAGTTTTGGATTAGTGATCATTTGTGATTAAATCAAGTGCGTCTAACAAATATTACTCGGCTAAATTTGCCCTAGTTATATAACAAAATAGAAACAACCGTGTATCTTTCACGGTTTAACATCGAACTGCATGCTGACTGCTCGAAATATTTTTTTTTCGATGCTTGCCGATTTCTTTACCTCTTAATGTAAGATACTTGACAATGTATCGATAAGGTAAAGAGATATTAGATTTTGATCATTCTTTGACTTAACCTTATTTGCAACTGACATGTTTACTTTATTTCTTGTGAACTGCTTGCTCCATGTTGCATGGTGGATTGCAGTGAACTCGTGCTAAATGCTGCAAGTTTTCAAAATGACTTTTTCTAAAATAAAGTAAAAACGACAAAGAATACTATCGAGTTTCAGTGTGATCAAATTGGTTTACGATTAACTCTATGCCATGATCAAAACGAATTTCAACGTACCTGGTCACATGACAGACTACAACTCACGCGATCTCCTTTCAATACTAATCTTAAATTTCAAATTTCTATGCCATTAAATCGCTGTTTATTTTCCCTTAATGTAAGATCTGTGAATTTTACGCTGCATCAAGAAAATATTCCTTAGGTGACTCTTTTCTGTATTCTGGCTTTTGGATAATGCAGAGATACTGTAAGGAAAAAAAAGAATTTTTGCCTCTTATAGCTAATGATCGTAATTATCTTTGCGTAACATAATACTCAATTTTTGACATAATTTGTTTATAGAAATTGTTTTCACGATAACACTACCATGTTCTTATCTGATCTATATCACCTTTAAATACTTCTAAAACATAAGCGACCATTTGTTTTCTTAAATTTCTTGTTCATTCAAGCTTTTACAGGACATTTTGGTAAAGGTTATCTAATAACGTAACTCTTTAATTTTTTGCTAACAAATCAAGACAATATTTCCTAGCGATATTCTTTGTAAGATAATTGACAATACGTATGGTAGGGAGATATTAGATTTTGATCACTCTTGGACTGAAACTTTTTATGGAAAGTCAAACAACGAAAACACAAGACAACTGTGAAGAACTTATCTCAAAAAGATGTTTCTAGTCTCGACTTGAGCCAGAGTCTTGAGCTAATCACCGCACTGGCTGCACTTCTTTCCGAATATCTGCATTCAACCTGGAGAGGAAAGGAAAATGTTATTAACTTGGGCTATTTTCTGTAGTTAGTCGAACGTTTAGGAAAGATTATAGTCCTCCTTTACTCGTCAATATTACATACGAAAGGTGCTCGAATGCTCCAAAAGTATTAATGCTTCATATGTATCCTTGATTTTTTTCAGGGAACAAAAAGCAACTGCCGAAATTTTTTGTACCCTGCAAGGATCAGTTTCTTCATTTGACAATCCTTACTGGTAACTTTATAAACCGTTTGTTGCTAGTATGTCAAAACAATTTTCCCTATTGAAGATTTTCTTCATAAGGTACTTAACAGTGTATCGGTATGGTAAGGAGATATTAGTTTTTGATCACTCTTAATTAACCCTATCCAGACCGGGGAGGGCTAAAAGTGCCCGCGCTGACTTTGAACCCTTATAACTTTTCCAAGATTTAACCAAACGCTACCAAACTTTGTAACGTTGTCTAAAATTTATCTGGGAACAATTGGATAGGTTGTTGTGTCGGGAACTTAACGTTACCATGACAACGGCATTGTGACAGACATGTTCTCCCAAATTTGTAATTTTTGTGTTACTATTAATGAAAATTGACTTTAATTCATTTTCTCCTTTTTTAGTTTTTTTTTGCAGCGTTTTATAGATTTTGAGTACTTTTCAGTAATTTTGGGTGGTTTTCTGACGTTTGAAAAAATTTTAAAATCCAAGATGGTGGCTGTTTTGATCATCCCACGTGACGTATATCAAAAGACAGATTTTCGGACATACTATATATCCTTCGAGGTTCATTGCCATTGGTAAAAGACCGAACGAAAAGACCAGATAATGATGATAAACTCACCTTAAAAAAGATGTATCCAATGTCAACTTGCGCCCGAGTCAAAGAGCTTATTATCACTGCAATCCAAATGGCTGCATCTCTTTGCAATGAATCTGCATTCAGTCTGGAGTAAAAGCAAATACGACATATATTATTAACTTGCGCTATTTCATCTTTGTTTATTTCAACGTTTAGGGACGAATTTAACAGTCTTGTTTACAGATCAATACGTCATATGAATGGTACTTTAACATTTTACTCATCAGCAAAAAGACAACTACGATGAACTTACTTTAAATAAGAAGTTTCCAATGTCATCATGAGCTAATTACTGAAATCCAAAATGGCTGCATTTCTTTTGGTATATCTGCTTTCATCCTGGAAAAAAAGGAAACATTATTACCTTAGGCTAGTTTCCTTTGTTTAGTCAAGCTTTAAGTTCTCATTTGTTGATCACGAATAGCACTCCATTATTTATACTGATCATACGATAAATAACGGACTCTATATCAAGGTTACTCCATACCATCGCGTTTCAAAAAAAATATTCCGCCTGCAGTTAAAGTGCCTATAAAATTATTTCTTTTTTTTCAATTTTTGAAAGTTTTCACCTTCTATGATCGCAAAATAAAGAATTTCATGGGTTAGAAACGATACAAAACAATTTTTTTATCGTCTCGAAGTTTTGCTCCTCACACTTAAAAGGGTTCTTATTTTCGGGCGACCAAATTCAAAATGATCATCGTTTCCACGTCATCAACCGTCCCAGTCTCCCAAGAAATGGTCCCTTTTTTGCGCGGCCAAATACAAACGATCATCGTTTTCCATCGTTTCTACGTCATCACTCGTCCAGTCTCCCCAGAAACTGGAGCCACATTTGAGGGAAGGAAGGGCATCTTTGTGTGGCTGAAATTCTGATTTTTTTCCCACGCTCTTCGTAAAATAATATTTTTTTCGTTCTTTGCTTATAATAAAATACTGAAAATACCGGAAACGAAATAATTTCATTTGCGCTTTAAGGATAAAATCTCCAAACTAAATGCCAATAGAAAGTAAACTGCACGCTGAACTCAAGAAAACTAGAAGATACGCTGGCTATTTCTTTTCTAAATGGACAGAAGCGATAAACACTAAAATGAACGACTCCCGTTCCAATGAATTATAAATCGGTTATGGAACGCGATCGTCCTTGCAAAATAATCGCGTACAATCTCAGAAGCGTACCAGAAAACTGATTTTTCTTTATTCCTATTGGTTCGGATTTTATAAACTCTCCAAGTTGAACTCGCCAATTAATGAAGAAAATAATTTCAATGAAATAGAACACCGACACAATTACCAAATTATTGTTTTTGACCAAATTTTACAAAACAAAATCGCGATAATAATTTACTTCAACATCCTCCCCAACCCCACGTTCGCCTTGTTTGGCCTCCAAATCGACATCGTTAAACAAATTGCAACACATGTGCAGTGTCTGGAATTTCCATGCACATCATGGTATATATATTGTCAGTTCAAATTCATTTCATTTCCCAACAGTTTTTACCTAAGTTATCGATTTGATTTTTTGCTAGAGCACTAAATGAAAAATATGTCTTGATAATTCTGCATATCAGAATATTTTCAAATAGTTTATTTTACTTTCAGCTCATTTCATGACTCTAAGCCTCCCTCCGTGTCCAGCCAAAACCTGTTTAGAAGTAGTAGTAATATCGGAGTCTATCAAATACCACCTCGGGCGCACCCACCTAATTTTGCCTCTTTCCTAAGGTTTACACTAAGGATTTTCAACTTACCTCGCTCACAAAGCTCGCTCGGTAAGTTGAAAACTTAGTGTAAACCAAGGAAAGAGGCAAAAGGTGGGTGCTGCTCGGTAGTATTTGATAGACTCCGATATTACTACTCGCAAGAGAAGGATAAAAGGATGCCCATTTAGAGGCTCGCAACATAAATGTACAAAGTTCTAAATAATAAAAATTAAAAAAAAAATATTTTTCCATATTATATACGATGGACAGCATAGACCTCAGATCATTGGAAGAAGAGCTTGCAAACCTTGATCCCGAAGATTTGCGGTTTTTATCAAAATTTATTGCAGAATATTCGCCCACAATTCAAAGAAAAATAAATACTCTGCTAGAAGAACCAATCCCAGAAGGTGTAAATAAAAAATTAAAAGCCCCATTAAATCCATCAAAACCAATACCAATACCACCGCCAAGAAACAGAAACAGAAAAAAAGAAACCCTATTGAAAATATTCGACCCTATCCAACCGAACAAGGTGAAAACGGTGACAGATTATCAGAATGAGATTCTAGATCTGTACGAAGACAGGGAATATGAGGGGGTTGAAGAGATGAGCGGGAGACGTTACAGGAGGTGGCGCATCGTAGAGGGGCTAAATAAAGACCTCACACCAAGGTTTATGGAAAAGATAAGGGAGAACGTGGGAACATCGTTTTACATGAGGCACGTCTATTCGTATCTTCTTGAAAACATCGAAGACGGAACCAGGCTAACTTACTACCAAAATAAAGGCTCCCCCTGGATGAAAACTTACGCGGACGCGGAGAATTGGATAAGGGAAATGGAGGCGGTGCGTCTTGAATCGGATAACATTGAAAGACCAGATACAAAGTGGGTTTTTGACTCCCATTTCACCGTCGATATAAAGGTTGTGCTAGACCGTCAACCATTGATGGGAACAGGACCATTACCAAACTGGCTACGCAACCTTGCACACGCCTCTAGAGGGCACGCAATGGTGACGCTGGACACGTATAGAGATAACCTGTGTCTATGGCGCTGTATAGCCGTACACAGAGGAGCAAGACCGGATCGCAGCACAGAAGCAGCACGAGATCTTGCCAAGAGTTTCTACAAACTCCGAAATATGCCATCAACTTGGGAGAAAACGTCATTAGATGAACTGGAAAAGGTGGAAATGCACCTGAACAAGGGCAAGGTTTTAGCAGATTGGCTGGGAATAAGGGTTTACACGCCAGAGTTGGCTAACGCGGATGAAATCGAATTCGGGATAGAAACTAGCCCCAGAATAGTATGGCACCTAATGAGAAACCCACCAATGCCCATCAAAAACGTAATGACAATAGGGCTTTATGGAGAGCACGCGTTCCTGATAAAAGACATCACGAAGTTGGCCAAATCGTATGAATGCAACCACTGTCACGCAAGATTCACAAAGGCAAGCAATCTCCAACGTCACGCGGAAAGATGCAGCCAAGGCAAAACGGTGATCCACTGTCCGGGTGAAAAAGTAGAAGCACCGCAGACAGCGTACCAGAAAGCGTTCTACCCAAAACACCAAGCCTCAAAACAATCGATCCAGTGGCTGAGGTACGTGGAGAAAAACTGGCAATTCAAAATAGCGCACGCAATGTCGGGGCAGGGGGGAGAACGCTGGATAGAGAAAAGGCCGGTAGACGGATACAACGACGAGAAAAAAGTGGTATTTCAGTATCATGGCTGTCGTTGGCACGGATGTCCAAAATGTTATCCAAATCGAGAACAAATAATCGAACACGGTGGCAAGACAGTAGAAGAGCTCTACCAAGCCACAAAAAGGCGCACAGCCCATCTGCGAAAGGTGGGATACAAAGTGATTGAATGCTGGTCATGTCAATGGCTAGTTCCAGGAGGAGCGGAAAAACACGGAGAAGAGCTGCCAAAACCCGGGACAAAAGCGTACCCACACGCGATTCTGTACGATTTTGAGGCGTACGGAGATGGAAATCAACGAAAAGAGCCAACAAAACATCTGACGATTGAAAGCAAGCATATACCGGTTTCAGTTAGCATCGGCGACACTCTTGAAAGAGAGCCAACCCACATCTGCGAAAGAAACCCCAGAGTGTTAGTTCAAAAGTTCATGAAAGAGCTGGGGAGAAGGGAGAAAAACATAAGAGCAAAAGTGAGAGAAGAATTCATGCCACCAGATGTGAAACTGATCCCCAAAGACCAAAGAAAAAAGATAGAAGAATGGTGCGACCAGGTGCCCACACTGGGATTCAACTCCGGGTCATACGATCTCAATTTAATCAAAAACCACTTCGCGAAAGAGCTGGCGGACACGGCAAACAAAGTGAGAGTGGCAAAGAATGGGAGTAAAATCATGTTCTTACTCACGGACAGATTGCGATTTCTGGACATAATAAACTACTTAGGCCCCGGAACAAGCTACGAAAGATGGGTAAAGGCGTACGACTGCAAGGCAACAAAATCGTGGCTGCCATACGAATGGTTCGACCGCGAAGAAAAGCTGGATTACGAGGGCTTGCCGGAATACGAGCATTGGTACTCAAAGCTGAAAAAAGAGTATGTGCTGACGCGAGAAGAATGGAAAGCCTGCAAACAGACGTTCAAAGAAAAAGGGATGAAAACGTTCAAAGACTGGCTGGAATACTACAACAATCTGGATGTGGCACCCGGGCTTGAAGCGCTGGAAAAAATGAAAGCGTTCTACATAGAAAAGGGGATAGACATACTGAAAGACGCGGTAAGCATACCAGGGGTGAGTTTGCACTATCTTTTAAAAGGCGCAATAGAGCGCAAAGCGGAACTCTACGCCCCAAGTGAAGAAGCGTATAAGATGTTAAAAGGGGCGGTGGTAGGCGGACCAAGTCTGGTTTTTACAAGATATCATGAGGCAGGCAAAACGCGGATAAGGTCGCATCAATACCCAGACAGTAAACTGTGTGAAAACATCCAGGGGTACGATGCAAACGCGCTGTATCTATCAACCATGCTGAACTATATGCCCTGCGGGAAAGAAAAAGTGGTGCACTACACAGCGCATTCAAGAGAGCATTTAACAGAACAAGTAGATGACTGGCAAATAGAGCAAGAAACGGCAGACTTCACGCGAAGATTGAAAGAAAAAAGCTGGTTCGGATACGCGGAAGTGGACATAGAAATCCCGGAGCATCTGCATCAAAAGTTTGAAGAGATGTGTCCATTCTTTCACAAAAAAGAGGTACCGGCCAATGTGGTGCCAGAGCACATGAAAGAATATCTGAAAGCGACGGGGAGAAAAGCGGTGGAAAGCAACAAAAAGCTGCTGGGGACACTGTCAGCGGAGAAGATACTATTGTACGAGCCGCTACTGCAGTGGTACATAAACCACGGGGCAATAATCAAAAGGGTGTATCGGACAATCGATTACAAACCGAAAAAGATCTTCGAATGGTTCGTGAAAGAAGTGACAGAAGCGCGGCGAACGGGGGATGAGGACAAAAGCAAAGCGCTGCTGGCGGACATATTCAAACTGCTGGGAAACAGCGGGTATGGAAAGCTGATAGAAGCGCTGGAACGGCAAACAAATGTGATCTACACAAAGGATGAGAAAGTGGTAGACCGAGCATTAAGAAGCGCGTATTTCGAAGATCTAGATGAGATAGGGCAGGCGTATGAATTAGAAAGCCGGAAGCCGCGGATAACAATCAGAAGACCGTTTCAGATCGGAATCGCGGTATATCAGCTGGCCAAGCTGCGGATGTTGCAATTTTATTACGACTTCCTGGACAGGTACTTGGACAGGAAAGATTTCGAGCTGATCCAAATGGACACGGACAGCAACTATTTGGCTATCTCAGGAAAGAGTCTGGAAGAGATCGTGAAACCGGAGATGAAAGCGGAATTTGAACAGCAAAAAAAGAACTGGCTGGCATGGGATAAGTGGAGCGGAAGAACGCCAGGATTATTTAAAAAAGAATTTGAAGGGGAGCGGATGATCGCGCTGTGCTCCAAATGTTACTATACAGAACATCAAATAGAAGATGGAGTGAAGCAGAAGCTAAGTACAAAAGGAATGTCGAAGAAGCAAAACGAAATAAACTGGCAACGTTTCAAAGCAGCATTGGGAGGAAGCAAAGACATGGCAACAAACAGGGGTTTCAGAATGCGAGACGGGAATATGGTAACATACGAGCAAGAAAAGCTGGGGTTGAGCGCGTATTACGACAAACGCTGGGTACTGCCAGACGGAATACATACAGAACCAATTGAATACCATGTTTAAGCGGGTACATCAACTTTGACGATAATCCACACCCTAGGTGACGTTAGCTGGAGGTAATTGTGTATTTGGCGGCACAACAAGCAGCTCTTCACGCACAAAACCACGCTTAGGACCACCGCGCAAATAGTAAAGAATTGGTTGTTTCGGTTTGATAAAAGCACGTTCAATATTGAAGATATCCAAGGACCAGATAGGATCAGTGGCTCTTTTTGTCCCACCTTCAAGCTCACCAGGTTCGTACAAATACCGAACCATAACGATGGAGGGGAGCTTTTTTTCGTTCAAACCAACGGGTCTCAAATATTTGGTTGACGGCTCCGCATAAACATTTTTTTTCTTGATTGCGGCGGCAGGTTTCATACCGATTAATCGAGTGACTTGGTTGTTCAGAGCAGAAACAACTTTGGGAAGCCTTTTCACCCACTCTGTAGATCGCTGACCCTCAGGCGAACGCATTTCAACAGCGTACTGGTGGCCAAACAAACGCTCAGCCAAGGTACGATTGAAACGTTCAACAATAGCTTGGTCTCTATGAATTTCAGGGTGACCACGTCTGATAGAAGTTTTATGATTTTCCATTTCTTTTGTAACAGCGCCCATAAATTCACGCCCAGGATCAACTTGCAACAGTTGCGGCCATTTCAGAGGTCCACGTGTATAAATTGTCTTAAAAGCTTTGGCAACCTCATCAGAGTTTTTAGAGGTTAAGGGCTGAGCTTCTTTGAATCTGCTGGCAACATCAACAACGGTAAGCGCGTATTTGTAAGTGCTACGACCTACTTTGTCATGTGGTAGAAAAAGAAGATCTGCCTGATGAACTTTGTTGGGTGTAGGCACGTCGAATTTTAGGCGAGGAATGTAGCGCGGTGCGGGGAGGTAAATCTGCCAGAGCGCTTGTTTGAACAACCATTCTTTGGCAACAACTTCAGGAACCTTTGCAGCTACCGCTAATTTTTTAATGGCGGAAATGCCTTTCCAGTAACCTTGTGGACTGTAGTAACGCCGCTCCAATTTTTTATCCATTTAAATAATTATGCGCGATCATATATACATGACAACAAAATGAGTTTTGATTTCCCTTTTCCAAAGAGGTTCGGAGGACAACAAAGCCTCCAAGAGCTTAACGAAATGTGGGTGGAAGAGCAGGAAGCGAAAATAAAAGAAATCAAACCGGAAATCAAGCTTGACTTTTACTCATGGGATAGCAACTCAGTTGCTGTTCCACTGCCGGATGAGCCCCACGAAGAGATGAGACACCACCTCAAATTATGGTATTTAATTGCGGTACTAAAAAAAGTCGGCATTTCTGTAGATCAGGTCGGTGACAATATGGGGTTGACTTTTTTGGGCAATGTCATTCACCAGTTCAAGCGGAATCAGCAACTGAGTTGCTACCCCGGATCGTGTAACTACGTTTGTTTTTTATACAACTATTTTCAAAAGGTCTCATCAAGAGATTGGCCGGCGAAAAATGCAATACTGGGAAAGCTCATGAAAAGATTGCCGAAGATGGTACAAACCAGAAATAAAGCCGAAAAAAGTTTCAACGAATGGTGGCGAGAAGAAATGTTAAAACAAATTATTTATTACCGATATCAGGGTTCCCACCATTAAACAGAAGTTGTCTTTGATGTTCTGTTAACCTTTACCCCGCCGTCAGTGTGGTTTGAAAAACGGAGTTTTGTCTTTGCAGTAGTAAAGCTGTTGTACTTTTTGATAATATCTTGGTACTCACTGTCTGAGATTTTACCATCTTCAAGAGCGGTTGATATGAGAGAGTTTATTGAGCTCAGCGTAGCTTCAGCCAAAGTTTGTATTTTTTCGTGTTTTTTCGCTTTACGCAGGAAAAATTTGACGGTGACGATGGAGGAGGTTGACACCAATGAAAACAGGGTGGCAGTTGCGATTAAAGGGGCTCCAACAACAACGCCAACCACAGAAAGAGAAGCGGCCAACCCAGAGCCTGTAAGAATGGTAGCAACTCCGCCTGTTAACGCACATACTGTTTGACACCGCGTGTGCCACCGTTTAAACTTGGCTGAGGTTTCGTAGTAATGCGCCAACTGGTTTTCAAGATTTTTCTTTATCATTTCTATTTCATCCCGCCGGAATTTTGTTGCAGAATCCATTTCTATATATGTGTTTAAAAAATGTGTAATCTAATCGCAATATTGGTTATGCCATTTTCCATTTTTATATACAATCTGATTACATGGCCCAGTTGTATTTTTAGGGTGTGTCCAAAACTTTTTGCTGAACAGACCGGTTTTCTTGTTAAAGGCACCTTTTGCGATGGCACCACTCCAATACTTTTTAAACAAATCCTTATCACCACCTGTGACAGCCATGATTGCAGCAGCCACATCTTGAGCCGGTTGAAAGCCCGGAATTTTTTCGCCGATATTTTTATTGATCGTTTCACCGACACCCAAACCCACCTTTTGCTTCGAGCTGATTGCATTTCGAGCTGCGGCATGACCCCATTGCCGTTTGTTTTTGGGAATAGCGTCAAGCGCCTTCACCATTTTTTTGTCTGCATCATGTTTGCAGCCTTTCTCATTTTTCTTGCCTGCACAGACGGCATAATCAACATCATGCTGCATTGCAACTGCATCCGTGGCGCCTGTGGGTTGCTGATAAATCTTTAATATCTTTCCCGTCTTGGGGTCGTAAGAAAGCTGTTTTTCAAGAGGATTGTACGGTCCTGTGTAGTTGTGGCCCGGAAGTGTCCACCCCTTTTTTGGTTTAGGCAGCTTGCCGATGGCTTTATGCAAATCAAACCCAGCGCCGCGGGGTCGTTCATAAAGAGGGTTTGTTGGGTCATCTACTCGATTACCCGCATAAATTCTCATATCATAGTCACCACCACTTTGCATTTTATTAGAAATGAAACGTGTCTTGGTAATGCCACAACTCGCGCATTTTACTTTAAGCAGCCTTCTACCGTTTTTTGCGGTTGCGTATTTTTCACTTCCTGACACATTGGGTGTGAAGCGCTTTTCTTTCACACAGTATACCTCCATCTCTATATAATAATTACAAATTATGACACCCACCTTTCAACTTATTTCCCGGTATCATATCTTTTGGTCTTAATCTGTTTGAGGCTTTAGTTAACAAATCTCCAGACAAAGCATCAATTGTGTAATTAACAGCTTTTCTCGCGATTGGTTTGGCTTTATTGGCTAACTTCTTCTGATACTCTGGTTCTCTTAAAAACTCGCTCGCCATGTATCTTCCTTGTTTCACACCTTGCTTTGCTAAATAAGGAATTCCGTGCTCAATGAAAGCTTCAGCAGCTGTGTCTCCTATTGTATCAAAAATTCCACCTCCAAACATTCTTTTTTCAGCGCGTGCAAGTTCTTCTCTCTTCTTTTTGGGTAAACCCCTTCTGGTCCACTTAAATATTGGATTCAAAATATTACCTCCTTCTTGAGCAGCACCATTTTGCGTTTTATTAGAAACGAATCTTGTCTTGGTAATGCCGCAGCTAGCACATTTTACTTTAAGCAGTCTTCTGCCGTTTTTTGCGGTTGTAATTTTTTCACTTCCCACCACATTAGGTGTGAAGCGCTTTTCTTTCACACAGTAAACATCCATCCTATATAACTAGCAAAAATTTACTGGGGTGTGGGGTTTACCCCACTGTGTAAAATAATCCTTCACCACAGCCTCGTTGGCGCGCGTATTTTCAGAAAACATGCTCAAAATATCTCGAAACGACCGTCCTTTATTTCTTTCATTCAGGAAAAGCAAACAGTAATAGCCGCAGCGCACACTAGATTCCCACTGAAGCTGGTTGTCATTCCGAAGAAAGGTCTGTTTACCTTCAAGAATCAACTCAATTTCCCATTCCGCGGGTGGAGGTAAACCAAAAGAGTCGAAGTATTCAGTTCCATCCCAGCAGCAAACCCAATGGGTGCCTGGCCCTCCAAGATCATCCATGTTGATTATACAAGGGGAGTGGTTTTTCACGTGGATCTCGTCTCTCGCAAATATTCCTTTGATGGGGATTTTCAAGTATTGGCACCATCGCTGCAAGTCATAATCAGTTAAGGGGACATCAACGAAGGCGGGCTTTTTTTTGGTCACCCCAAGAACCAATAAATGGTGGCGGGCGCATATATGGCGGAGGGTTGATGCGCATTCCCTTTCCACCTGTTGGAGGTTTTACCTGCATGCCTGATCCTGTTTTCTTTTTGACAGCGTTGCGCACACGTCTGATTTGTGTCTTGCTCATGTCTATGTCCACGCCCGTTTTGTTTTTGATAGCGCGCTCTATTTTTTTGATCTGCCTGGCGGTCAAGTGCAAAGTGTCGCTACCGCCGGTTATAGCTTCGTTTTTAAATCTGAGTGTAACTGCTTCTCCTCGCCCAAAGGCTCGCGCGAGGTTTACCTTCTGCCCATCTGAAAGTGAAATCTTATGCGGATAGTAAGTCGTCATTCTTATATTTCATACAAAATTATTTCACTTTTATTTGCTACAAATTTCATACAAAATTAACTTTTGTTATGCTAAATAAATTCTGAGTCATTAACCGATCACCAGCTCATTACCCACCTGCCTGAGAGCAAATTCGGACTCGTACAAAATTCCTGCATAAATGGTGTAGTCGTGCGCGTTGGCCGCCTCGTTGAGCCTGTAGTGAAAAACCATCTGCTTCGGGTCGTTGGTCATGTTATCTTTGTTTTCACGTAAGTCAAAATAAAGTACTGGGTATAAATCCTTGAAGTTGTTGGGCTGAAGCTGAACACCGGTGTTGTAGTCGTTTTTGCGGTACCGGTAGTTCATTAAGTCATTAAGAATGCGCAGTTTGAAGTTTTCGTCGTAGTCTAGTTCTGGATAGTACTGTGAAGAGCCGTACTGTAGCCGGCAAGTCGCTAGCTTGGCTGAATTGTCATCATCAATGTCAAAAGTGTCAAAGAAGTAGGGGTTTTGAGTCATGGCCTTATCCTTCCCTGACCGTTGAATGAAAATGAAAACATGTTTGGCATCCTTTATACCAGGATTTATCTGCCACGTCCCAAAAGCGTCACGCCGGCTACTGCTGGGTTGGATCATTTCATTAAGGTACGTCCATTTCTGAGGTTTTAAAAAGTTTTCGTTTGCGAGCTTCTGCCCTTCGCTGGTGAAACGCAGCAATGGAACCCACAGCTCGAAGTTTCTCACCACTATCCTGCGATTGGTGCCATCATTTTGCCAAATCAGCTCTGCATCCGATTGTAGCTCAATTTCGAACTCCATCTGCATTGGGGGGAGAAGCTTGTCACCCAACTCTTCGAAAAATGAGTACCTGTTAAGCGGTATGAGGGTTTCAACCGTGAGACCTCCGTGGGCAAGCAAGCCCCTTTGTCTGATTCCAAGGTTAGTGGCAGCGGCGGCTGTTACATTGCTATTCGTTGTGTCTAGATACCAAAACTGGTTTTTCGCTGCGCTCCTCGCATAGTCATCAGAAAAATCCAACAAGTTTTTGATAAATATGAGCTTGTGAATGTTGTCTACGTTGTACATGTTTTTGCCCGATGATTTTACCACAAGTTTGTTTATCAGTGAAAATGAGCCGTTAATGGGCGCTGACTGGGTATTTGCTGCAACTGCCGCGCCATCCGCGGTTGCCTCGAAAGTGAAATCAGCCCGGAAGTAGGCGTTATACCAGTCATACCAGTTGTCTCGGTCGGTGAGTGTGAATTTATAGTTTGTTTTTACCTGGTGCTGATTGTTTCCCGGGATAGTGATCGGTTTGTCTAACATGATACGAACATACTCTGTTTTTTCCAAATGCCTGTGGCTTCTGAACATCCTACCTTCGCAGTGTGAATAAAAAGCTTATACTTTATTCTAATCCTTATATAACTTTTTAAAAAATTATTTTAATTTTCTGCTATCAATTGGTTTACTTTCATCCTTGCAGCCCGACCCGCGTTTAAAATCTGGTTTAACTTTTTCCGTGAATCCCCGCTTAACTGAGTTGCTACCCCAGGGTTTAGCATCTTCTTCAGTTTTTGTTTCGACTCTGTACTAAGTTTCTGTGATGGGGTCTTTTTACTCTTTGGTTTTACAGTTGGAGTCTTTTTACTCTTTGGTTTTACAGTTGGAGTCTTTTTACTCTTTGGTGTGGGTTGCAACTTAGTTGCTGATACCCCACTTCGCAAAACCGCTTGTATCTTGTCAGCCGCTTTTTCTTCTGCTTTTTCTGCAGCTTTTTTAAGCATTTGCTTTGAGGCTTTATTTACAGCCTTCTCCATCGTCTGACGGGTGACTTGCTTTTTGAACCGCTTTCCTATATTCATCAGGGTGTCTCTTACAACCCCCGTACCTTTGTGTCTGTATCTATATGTTCCGTTTGGCGGATCGTAATATCTCGCCCACTCGCTCGGATGATTCATTATTATACTTATGTGTAAATTATTTTTCTTTTTCTTCTTCGATGATTATGCTTAAAGCCACGTCTTGGTCATTCAGATCTATAATGTTGTTGCGCCCGTCCGTGATTTTGATATTTATCGCATTGATTCTATTTTTGTTCACCAGGTGCCACAGGAGACGGCGGGGCTCTTTTGAAAAGGGGTAGCTGACGTCGAGTTCTGCGGTTGAAAAAGAGAACATAACGTCACCCCCGATGTTGTCCACGGCCCTTGTAATGAGGTCACAATGGATGTAGATCCAGTCGACACCTCTTGTTATATTTGGCACGCGGTCACTCCTATTGTTCGCCCCGTCTATTGTTCTCTTGTCAAAACCCAGCAACGGAGCGAATTCACCTCCACTTAGATCAAGCTCGTAGCCGTCCTGCAACAGAATGACCGCCCGATACGTTGTGGTGTGAAAATACAGCTGGACAATAAACTTGGATTTTTCATCCTTGGGATCCACTCTTCCGATAAGCGACTGGATGGTGGTGTTGAGACCGTCGTAATCATACATTCCATCCGGAATTGTCACGGTTTTCCAGTTCTCTGTTTTTTTCCGCCATTTGAATTCGTTGTTGTTGTACTGTTTCGCGATGTTGTACCACGAATAGGTCATAGATACCAGCTCATTTAACGCCGCCTTGTATGATTTGGAGGGATCTAAAGCGATTGGTGGGTCAAAGTTAATTGTGAAGTCATGTGACTTGCTGTTGGCGTTGTTTTGTTTAGCCAGCTGCGAGTCGAGCAACAGGTTGAAATGAAAATGGGTTGACATGTTGCTTATATAATATTACTCAAATTTATGTATTGTCATGTTGCTTATATATTATCACTCAAATTTATGTGTTGTCATGTTGCTTATATAATACTTCCCAAAATTTTGTGGGCTTCTTTTTGTGTTATTTCCTTTAGCTTTACCAGCAACCCCAACATCTGCTGGACCTGTTTTTTCAGCTTCAGTGAGGTGTTGCCCGCCTGTATAGACGCCAAGCTTAAGTGTAGCCTGTCAACCAAAGCGTTTGGATCAACACTTCCGCTTCCTTCCATTTCCTTTTCTCTTTCGGGTTCCTGTTCCCAGTCGGGTTCATCATCCTGGGTGTGGGGTAACCTTACTGAAGGCTGTTTATTCCCTTTTCTCCTGTCAAGAATTTCATCTCTTGCCTTTTTTATGTCTGCCAATGTGTAGCCGCGGAATTTTGATTTTGGGCTTTTTACAACATAGTCAGGATTGTCTTTATTTTTTGTTAACATGCTGCTCAGTGTCTGCAGGTCAACCGACTCTGATCCCTTGATACCCGGTTCTTGTGGTGGCCCCCATTTACTTGGTTGGGGTTTTACCCCACTTGTACTTGGTTGCTCTTCTTCCATTTCTTCCATTAATTCCATTTCTTCCTCTTCAGCCAAAGGTGGTAACGGTGTTGATGTAGGTGATAGTGGTGGTGATGATGTAGGTGATAGTGGTGGTGATGATGTTGGTGATGGTGTTGGTGATGGTGTTGGTGTAGGTAGAGGTGTTTCCGCATCCGGATTAAAATCTCCATCAAAGGGGTTATTTAAATCAAACTCATCCATACCATAGTCTGGCACCTCTTCTTTTGGCTCAGCAGCTGAGTTGCTATCCCCTATTTGGAGTTTGTCAAGCCGCGATGTGATAGGTTTGAACAAATCCTCACCTGATAGCTGGCCAAACCCTTTATTGATTTTGGTATTTTTTATCACCGCGAGGATTTTGTCGTTCTGCTGCTCAACTTCAGCCTTTTCGCTGACAAGTTTTTGCCACTTCTTCATGGACATATTTTTGCCGTATATATAACAGAAAAAAATGAAAATTCCCAATTACGACCCCAGTTTGACTACAAAAAGTAATTACAAACAAGGCCACCCTTGTATGCCAGCAGATACCTTTCGGATGCTTATTTGCGGGCCAAGCAACTCTGGTAAGACAAATATTCTCATGCATATGCTTTACAAATTGTTGGTCTACGACAAAATTTACCTTTGCGCTAAGAACCTGCATCAAGACAAGTACCAATATATGATTGATGATTTCGACACAAGAGTCAATCCTGTGGCTGACTATAATGTTATTGAAGCCGCCAACGATGTTATCCCTTTGGAAACGCTGTCCACTGACAATCAAAAGATTGTAATTTTCGATGACATGGTTTGTGAAAGCAACCAAAACGACATTATCGATTATTTTATCAACGGTCGCCACCGCAATTGCAGCGTCATTTATCTTTCTCAAAGCTATTTTAAGGTCCCCAAAAACATCCGAGATAATTGTAGCCACTTTTGCATTTTCAACTTTCTTCCCAGAGAAAATAACCGTATTGCTGATGAATTGGGGATTGACAGAGAGCTGCTTGAAAGGGCTGCCGATGCTAAATATTCTTTTTTATACCACGACAAACCAAAAAAACAAACTCTAAAAAATTTTGATGAAAATATATAGAGATGGGGTTTCTTAACGGTGCTACGGGTGCAACTCAAACACATGAAGAGTCTCCTTCAATCCGAGGGAAAGCCGGCCCTGCTGGCCCTGCTGGTCCGACTGGCGCAACTGGAGCGCGTGGCCCTAAAGGTGAAAAAGGTGATAAGGGCAATACTGGTCCACAAGGTCCTAAAGGAGATAAAGGCGATGCTGGAGAAAAAGGAATAAGAGGTGAAAGAGGTCCACAAGGGCGAACCGGACCTGCCGGACCTGCTGGAGCTACTGGGCCAACCGGACCAACTGGAGCTACAGGACCTTCGGGACCAACTGGAGCAACTGGACCTGCGGGTTCAAAAGGCGCTATTGGACCAAAAGGTGCAAAAGGTGATAAGGGTGATAGTGGGGATGTATCAACCGCTAATATTACTGGAGATATTCTCATGAAAGACCATGCGATAAAGCAACTTGCAAATCCTACGGGTGATCAGGATGCTGTAAATCTTGGATCAATGAAAAAATATGTGTCCACCACTTCAATTACAGCAGGACACTCACATAAAAAGAATGCCTTAGCCTATTTATCCAAAATAGTAGGTGTTGCAGCAGGAAACAATGTTACTTCTGTTACGTTTGAAGACTTTACCTCCAACCTTCACAGTGTGAATAAAAAAGCTTATACTTTCAATCTTGTAAGAACTGGTGTCAATTCTTTCAACTCACGTTTGGCGTTAAATAAAATACCTCTGCCCGAAGGAGAGTACACTATATGTGTCGAGTTCTTTATCCCGAAAGTTGATACTAATTGGTTTTTAAGTCCTTCAACCCTTAACCCGGTTGATACTCTTACTTACCATACCAAGCACTTCTACAGTCACAGCCCGAAATATTCACGCACCATTATTCACACGCGCAAATACAAAAACAACGATAACACTATCTATTTTGATATTTCAAATTCGGGTTATGATGGCTCGTCGCCACTTGAAAAGGCTGCTTTGATTATTTATGGGGTAAAGGGTTATCAAACAGATGTAGATGGAACTGTTTATGATCAGGCTTTCGTTATCGATGATGGCGAAATCACGCTACAAACCGATTTGGATATGAACGGCTTTTCATTGAAAAAATATGATCGAGGGTACAAAATAGAAAACGATACTATCAGGTTACAAAAAGATTTAGATCTAAGCGGTTATTCGTTAAAAAATTTCCAACCTAGGATAATAATAACTGGCGAATGGAAATCCGATGAAAATGTTACTGGTAATAGAACTTTTGTTAAATTCGGTAGTAACATTCGTGTGATGGCGCCCTTTCCTTGCTTACTCGACGGTATCTCAACTTTAATTATAGAACAAAAGGGTTCCTCTAGAACTTTTGAAAGAATAGGTTTTAATTTTACTTTATCTTTCGGTTCACGTGGTGACGCCCCATTTACAAGCATACGTAATGCTAATGGTTTAAAATACCAATATGCAGAGCCCCGTCATTTAGATATAAGAAAAAGAATAGACCCGGGAGACTATTTTGCGGTTTATTTATCTCAACATGACCACTCAGATAGAGGCCTATCTAATACAAAACGTGTATTGGTAAGTTTAATTTTAATAGACGATTTTTCTTTTAAGAGGTAAGTTTGCCGACCGCTCTTCTTCTCAGAAATATCACGCAAAGACTCCTCTCCATTTCGAGGAGAAAGATCTCTTGAAGCACTCATCGTAGTCAGCTTCATCATAAATTGGATAGCCGAGATAGTGTCTGAATCCATTTCTAATACACAGATTACAGAGACCATTTCGCGAACATCTGCTTCTGTCACATTTATAACAGAACAAGACCCTTACAATTTGTTTATTGCGATCACAAAATGGAGCTTCATAAATTGCAGCATGAACTTCATCCCAGCCGAGAGTTTTACGCTGTTTGAGCTTCATTTTTACAAAGCCTTTATTAATTTCTTTTCTGACATCGTCCCAGCCAAGCATTTTACGCTGCCAGAGTCTTATTACAATATACTCCGTGCAGATTTTTTCCCGAAGTTCAGCCGGAAGTGCTTGTATTAGTTCTAGTGTGCCTGCCATGTTTATACTTGTTGGTGTATTTCTCTAATTCCGCAGCGCTGACAAAAAAAAATCATTTATATATACAATGCTTGTGTTGTTTCACGCTCTCCTTTGTGCTATAAAAGAACTTTCTTCACCATTTTGGCTAAATGATATCAGAGTTATAACATCTCAAGCTGTGGAAGCAATTTGTGATGCGGCGCGGAATGATTAAATAGTCAGCTCTGAAATAACCTTTGAAAGATCTTCTTCATTTAATTCAAAAATTTCTTCTGAATCTGGGCTTGCCTCTCGGGCAGGTTTTAAATCCTCAAGTTCATCCGGATCATCGGGGTGCGCATCCATGTCAAGAATATCTACAATTTGCGTTTTTCTTGCTTTGGGGGCGCAAACAACTAGATGTGAAACTCTGGTAAGAAGGGAAATACCAAAATTTGAGAAACAGATATCTGGCATTTCAACCAACCCACTTACAACTGAACGCGGTTTTAATAAATGAATATTGTCAGCCCCGATTTTTTTGCCATCAAAAAGTAGTTCAGGGAATGCTCGCTTACCGGTTGATTTGTCGCGAAAAGGTCTGTCCCCATCTAAAAAGACCGTGTCATTTTCAGCACTTTTAGAGTCAAAACTCAATGACATACGTGCGATGGGGTTTGTCAGAAGCTGACCCGGAGAGTTTTTGTCAGTGAAGCTGATGCGTTTTTGAATAAAGGAGCAGATATTGATGTTGGCGACGGCTATTGCGCTATCTTTTTGCACTTCGGGAAGGTCATTGTTTAGAACAATTTCTTCATTTTTGAGACGCCTTTTCATTTCCGTGTAAAAGAATGTGTTGTAATAGTTCAATGCTTTATAAAGCTGTGAATGGTACTCTTCTGCTATTGTTTCCCCTTCTGTTTCAACATCTTTTTTGAATTTCCTTATCCCAATGGTGGGTTTGTAAAGGCGTTTTTTTATTTTGTTGACAGAAGATCTATCTGCGTTGATTCTGGTGACTTCAGCATCCGTGTTCGGGAAAATTTTACCCGAATTTATTTCTTCGATAAACCTCATTTTAAGTTTTCCCCGTTTGTTTCCGACTTTACAGTAAATTGAAACGTATTGACAGTTTTTCGTTTTGCGGACGTTTTCGTCGATAGAAAAAACATCTGATAGAAAGGGTTCTACCTTTTTTTCAACTGAACGTTCGCAGGCTTCGATGATTTCCTTTGGTGTGAAAATGACTTCGCTTTTGTGTTCACTCATGTTTTAACTTTTGTGTTAGCTTTTGTTTTATACACTTGCGGTGTGTTTCTCTAATTGGTTGTCAAAATATTATAATACAGATTGTATGTTGCGTTCCTCTAAATGGGCATCCTTTTATCCTTCTCTTGCGAGTAGTAATATCGGAGTCTATCAAATACTACCGAGCAGCACCCACCTTTTGCCTCTTTCCTTGGTTTACACTAAGTTTTCAACTTACCGAGCGAGCTTTGTGAGCGAGGTAAGTTGAAAATCCTTAGTGTAAACCTTAGGAAAGAGGCAAAATTAGGTGGGTGCGCCCGAGGTGGTATTTGATAGACTCCGATATTACTACTGAAGTTGTGTGAGCCCAGGCCAGGGTTTATAACCAGGAGTTTATGTATCCAATAAGAAACTTCAAAACTACTCGTTCGAAGCTTTTGTTTCCATCCTTTTCTCTTACAGGCAAAAGCAACATTTTTACAAATTGAAAAAAAAATCTGTAGGTAGGGTTCAGAGCGATGTCCTTCTTTCAAATTTTCGTCCGAATAATTTCGTTACTTTTTATGATCTTTTTCATCAACACAACTTTTTGAAAAGATCTTAGAAAGGTTTGTTTTGTCGATTGTAAAGAAGGGTATTAAAAACAACCTCTCACAGAGTAGTTTTTAACTTATTAACGTCAAGAAGCCAGAAGAGAGTATCTTTGGTCTTTTGACGTTGCCATGGCAATATATTTTGACGTCATTTTGATTTGACTGCTTTTACTGATAAATAGTTTACTAATTAATAGTTTATAGTAAACGATTTTCAGCCGCATCATCAGGCTAGCCATAGAATACAGAAGACAAGATGGTCTTCTTAGGAAGTATTAAGTATTGCAAACCAAGGAAATTTAGAGAAGGCATTTGTTCGAGAAACCATTTGGAGTTTCTTGAAAAAGTTTATTGTTGTTCATCGTTGTAAAGTACAATAATTTTTTTTTCGGGTTGTAAATCGCAACTGGTTATGCGTCACCATATGTGGCACGATGATCGGCTGTGGATTTTCGATCCTCGCTGTTTCGGCGAGCTGTTTCCTCTGACGTCCGTTGCCTGCCTCGTACCCAGGCGCCTCTCTCTTGGACATGGGCGCGCAAGGGAGGAAGGGAAGGCGAAAGGAAGAGAGACGCCTGGCAGATTTTGTTTTCAAGATGGCGGAGAGTGTAATGGCGGACGATTACGCAATTTTTAAAAATGAGTTTAGACCTGTTAATTTGGCGTTTTTAGAAGAGAAAATCGTTTGTCCTCATCCATCTTGTGAAGGGGAAGCTGTATTTTGTCAGAAAAACAGACTTCAACAACATTACAGGCTTCGACAACCTGAAACAAGTTTCTAGCCGAAAATCGAACACGCCGCTTTGGTTAAAATGAAAAAATTGCATGCAAAGGAAACAAGGAACGTTTTGGATAAGCTTTTCGAGACCCGATCACGACAGGTCAGTAGTTCAATACATATTTATACATAAGTCGTCAAATGATTCTTCGAGTACTTCAAGTTCGTATGAATCTTCACACATATCATCATCGACTTCGGTGGCAGCCATAAGTGCTGAATTATCACGTATATCGAGGCATTGATCGATCTACATATCAATTACTTCGTATTCGTCGATAAACTATTGAAATTGTCCACTTCCAAGGCTTAAAAACGCCGAAAAAATGTGGATGCCAAGAAAACGACAAAATTGCCACGAAATCGACACGTTTTCTCGCAGGCGTCTCGCTCTCTTTCCTTCTCCTTCCCGTGGTCCCTCGCGCTTCGCGCTCGTCACCAGTCACTCGCGCTTCGCGCTCGCGCTCTTTGTTTCAGCGAAAATCGAGGCGCCTGAGGAGGAGGCAGGTCCGTTGCCGTGTCGGTCTTGTGTTGTTGCGTTTTTTTCCTGTGGGCATCCTGCTTCTGGAATGTCAGTTACGCTATCCCTGTTGCCGATGTTAGCGTGAAGTCTTATCTGTATGATTTCTTTGTCCCTCCGTGTGCACCAAGCGAGTCTTGATAAAAAAAACTTGACCTCGTTCCAAAGAGGATAGTGGCCGGTGTCGTGGATGTGTTCTGAAACGACGAAAATCTTAGCTTCGTAGAAACCCGCTTCTGTTAGATACTGTGCGCGCGTTTTTTAAAACTGAGGATAAAGCCATAAAAATGTGTCCAACAAGAAAAGCTGGGAAAGAAACTCGATACCAAAGAGCAAGCGCCTACAATGGGTTGTTCAAAAGTGGCACTCGCGTGGCTGAAATAAGATCTCTTAAGTTTGTTGTTATGTCAGTTCGCTAGAGCATGCACCCTATGGTTTTTGGATTATTAACTTCAGTTATCAAAATATATTGCTTTTATAGCTCACGTGCGTTTAGTTTATCAAATATTGAAGTTTAAATTGACTGAAATATCTTTTCGCATATGTATCCCTACGTATAAGAAGGTATGGAGTAACCTTGGCGAAACGTGTAGACAACAAAGAATATTTTGAACACTCCTGGATTGAAACCATTTAATTACCGGCGATAAACAACAGAAGATTGTCGGATAAAAAAAGCTGATGGTGAACTTATCTGAAGAAAGATGTTTTAATAGTCAACCAAGAGCTGTGCGCTGCAATCCAAGATGGCTTCACTTATTTTCAACACATGTGTGTTCAGCCCTGAGAAAAAGGGAATAGACATTACTAAATTATAAGATATTTTCCTTTGTCAAGTCAAACTTCAGCGAACGAGTTTGGTTCCGGTGTACTAAACAACAATTTAAATAAAAATAATTTGATATGTGACAGTTACACGGTGATCACAGAAAATAACGAAGCGGAAATGAACTGCATGCAATCCTTTCAGTCTCACACTAGCAATATAAATTCCCCTAACCCACTGCCTTAGGTTTTCGTAATTTAAATAAGTAATGTGAGAAATTGGTACTATATCAAGGCATTTCCTCATCGACGTCGATTTTAATTATGACAGAATTCACAAGGAATCAATGTTTAAGATTTTGATCACTTTTGAAATGGATTCGGTGAAAAGTGAATGAAAAAAAGAAATTTACATTGAATTACCTGAAACAAGATGTTCCCAGTAGTTAAATTGCACCAGAAACCAGGAGCTACACACAGTGATCCAAAATGGCTGCATGCTGGCTTGCTTTTAACCTAAGGAAAAGAGGAACATCAATTAGATTTACTCGAACTTTTGCTGTGGAACATGGTTTGGCTTTGGAAACACTGAACATTCAGAAACTACGCTCCACCAGCCAATGTGCCTATGTTTCGCTAAATTCGTCTGTTTCTCTCTGAGACTATCAAAAGTTAACGTATTATATGAACTCCTGTTCTTACGCCATCACAGCTAAGTCGAAGGGGGTGATAAACTTGATGAAATAACGCA
Organism: Meandrina meandrites; assembly: GCA_963693305.1. Classification (NCBI taxonomy): domain Eukaryota; kingdom Metazoa; phylum Cnidaria; class Anthozoa; order Scleractinia; family Meandrinidae; genus Meandrina; species Meandrina meandrites. The sequence continues at coordinate 49,847,581 of OY855904.1, read as the reverse complement.
TTTTACTAAACTTGACGTTTCTATGCTAAGCAATATTAGCATTAAAAACGAAATAACTACGAAAGTCTTAACCTTGCCTAATGTGCAAGAACCAAAAGTCTTACTTCTTTTGTAGATAAGGCGCCTTGGTATCAAGTCAGACCGTAACTAGTTTGCTTCAACAGTCGCCGTGTTCCACAATGGAACACGGCGTATGGTATCAAGTTTTCTCAACAAACATTCCTGGAATATTGGAACAAAAATACGCCAGTGAGAACTCTTCGGATAGTAAATGTATGGGGCTGTGCGGAAATCTTGCCTACTTCTTTTTCAGGCAACACAATGAAAATAAAGATCGTTTTCAGTAGTTACGAAATAAGCGTTCTTTTTTAGTAATCTATAATACATTTAAAGTTCTCATTTCTATATCTAAAAACAGTGGAAAATAAAGACCTGATATAAAGACTACTCCCAAGCATAAGTTGAGGGCGTGCATGCTGAACATATGGGCCCGGTTGTTCAAATCAAAGATTCGTTGCTAATGTTTTGTGGCGTCTGATATTGGTCAAAGTCAAAAGTGAAAGACAAAAACTGAAAGAAAATTCATGCTAACATGCAACAAACTTATATAAGCAATAATGGAAAACTCTTGTGTAAGATAATAATTTAAAAGTGAGCAATTCTGGAAAACTTTGTTTGACTTATCTGTAATTGGAGTTGTTTTCAGCATGATGAAGCCGGCCAGGATAGAATAAGAGCGTTGCACCAGCTTTGAATTGGTGATAATTGGCATCAAAGCTGAACATGACCACTCCAAAATGGCTGCCTGAATTCCTTTAGACACACATCTGTTCGTGTTGTGGAAAATAAAGAAAAGCGTTCACAGTCTAGAAGCATTTTAATAGCCTTGTCAAGTTTTGAAGCCATATCAGACATAAACCACAGCGATGTGCGAACGTGAGGTCCAAGCAAGTTTTGTTGACGACCAAATCTCAAAGTTCATTCATAACGGGCGATATAATTACGGTTCTAACTTAACGGTAACAGTGAAACAATATCAAAGGGACGATGACCAAATGAATGTAGTGAACAGCACAAAGCACTTTGTAGTAACAGTTACCAACAAATAACGGAAATTTTCTAACTTTTCTCGCTCGAATTTCAGTTCAGTAGATCAAACAAACTTTACCTGTTATTCAACCAAACGAGATGTTGTTTATTGTATTTGTCTTGCTCTCCAGCGTCAACAAAAAGATCTCTATCATGAAACCAAGCCTACATCAGCGAACAGAAACACCTCGCACGATGTTGGTAAGTCCCTCTCAGTCTGTGAAATAAACTTTGTAAAATTTATGAAGATTACTGGTCATGGTTATGCTAAAACTTTTTATATAGACTAAACAACTACATTTTTTACGGGCGGGAGAAAATGTACACGGCAGCACTTCGAACGCTACAGTTACAAATTACGAAAAATAATCACGCTGTATTAAACGTACGAACGAAGAAAAACTACTTGAAGACTTGTTGAATTAGTTAATCAGTACTTCTTGACTTGAACAACGATTCATTCATGGCGTCATCAATAACACGCCGGAACTTTCACGTCGGCTCAGTGGCTCGATTAATTTAACTGTTCAACGGTTAAAATTGAAACAGAATCAAAACGAAGCGAAAAACTATAATAAGCAAGCTATAACAACTAGTTAAATAGACTAAACAACAAAGACAAGATAGATAGAAAACGTTGACTTGCCCGAAGACGAAGCTCATCGATGAAGACGAAGGTTTGCATACTGAACTGTGACCAACACCAAAATGATCAGCGTGTCCTTTGAGACTTCTTTATGCACCTGATTAAAATTGATTTTCAGCTGCGATAAATGCGCTTTGTTCAATCTGAATATTTCGGGAAGATTTTTGTGCATTGAATAATGAGTATTCGAAATGTTGCGAGAAAAACACGAATTTTAAAAATTTTTAAAATTATCAACACGTTATCTTGGCTTGGACAATGGACGTCTGCATGCGAAAGAGGCTTGTAAAACCAGCCGTACGAGTGTACGCATTTCTTTGTTTTATTTGCCTCGAGTCTTAGATTTACGCACATTCGAACTGTTGGAACCTTTTCGGCGGTTGACGATGGAATCAAGAGACAGGTTTTGAGATATCAAAAATGTTGGGATATGCTGAAATATTACAGTGAGACAAGTGAGATTAAAAACAACAAAAAAAACACTTAAATTAATTAAATGCCTCCTGTCTGTAACCGATTGGACACTTTTATTTGCCACGTTTTATGTAGAGTAAATAACGAATAGCCGACATAGCATACTATACTTCATGTAAAAACAACCAAGTGGTTATCGAAAGAATTGACGGCCATCTGAATAGCTCTGCATAGCAAGCATCCTTCGATTTATACTCCTTAAAGAGTATAGAGTTTTCTGTTGTATTTTTTATGCCCCTTTCTTCTTGGATGCTTGGAAATGGGGGAGGGGACTGCCGACGGGTCCCCGAAGGATATGATTTACATAAGCAATGTCTTGCCCCTTTGCGATTCACTCTGAACTGGAGATGAATAAAATTATGTTCTGCAGCAAGTTAAAAGTTCGTTTAACTTGTACACGTCAAAAATCCTTTAGGTAAAGCATTTTTTAAATGTACTTTGGAGAAACTAAATTTTCGACTAGCCGACGCTGTCAGACTGTGATTCCAAATATTTATTCTGCGAGAAGAAATTAACTATTAACATGTTAATTAAGTGTGGAAGATTTGGCATAGGAGTGTTTTCAAATGACAAAATAGTCATCGATGTTTATTACCAGAATATTGTGACAAAAATGAATCTGCTTTTTTGTTTTTCTTAAAAAAAAAAAACTGATTCCCCCCAAAAGCCGTGACTTTCTCGAAGACTCACTCAAAGCCGTTCGCTTCTAGTTCAGAAGATCCGCTTCCTCGTGCTCCACGCTGCCTGAACTCGACTTGTAGTAATTTAAAAGGTAAAATGTTTTGCTCTTGACAAAATAAACATTTGTCGTTGCGCAGTCTAGTAACGTGGGCTAGTCGAGAATTAGTTGCCTCTTAACACTTCCCCTTGCAAGTGGAGGTGATCTGAAATCGAAATTTGAGTTTCTCTTAAACATGGCGTCCTTTAAAAAAGAGCTTTGAAATTTACAAAATACCAGCCGAATTCATCATTTCAGATGGAGAAATATGCAGTGCAAATAAATACCTTGCAAAAGTCATTTTGTCAGTTAATTTCACAACAGTGCTTCCACTGGATTATTAAACGCATTGTTTATTTGTTCTCTTTCGACTACAATCATTTTTTTATACTAATTACGGAATGGAGGTTTCTATGGTTTCTATGGTTGCACATGTTGTGGACGTGAGCTGGTCTACTCTAGTTTTTAGTTCTTTCGAGTGCAGCAGATGTCCTTGTGTTTTGTTGGGTTGCGCTGCGTTGCGTTATAGGCAAGAAGGACTCTTGCTTTAACTCTGCCCAGCTTTATAAAAGTGCATCAGCGAATTGTTGGAGAAATCCGTCTAAATGTTAGAGCATAACTCATGATTGGCGAAGATTTTCGCCTGAGAAAGTTTGCAGTTACGTGACTGATATTCATTCACAAGCACTTAATTAATTTATCCATTTGTTAAATACTCTCATGCATAGGTAGAGTTCCTAGGACGCTTTGCTCGCTTATTTAACTCGTGAGGTCGACTTGTAGCAAGTCTAATACATAGAATATTTCTATACTTCCGAGTTTTTTTTTGTGAGTCAGTTTCTAATTAAAGTGGCTACTTTGTGTATGTCACGTTATGTTAAGACCTTTTTCCTGAAATTTCTCTATTTAGAGAGGAAGACAGATCAGCTCTAGCTGGTTTTCATGCAGGTCCTCTATCCAGAACGAATTAGAATTTGGAACCTTGGTTTTTCAGGAGTGAGAAAAACCGGAGAACCCGGAGAGAAACTCTCGGAGCAAGGACGAGAACCAACAACAAACTCAATGTATCTAACAAATTATCAGACTTACTTCATTTATAAACCTAACTGTCATTTATAGGCTTGGACTCATCCTAAGAGGAATCAGCATTAAACTGTTAATGTCTAAACTAAATCAAAGTTAAAATGATGGTGCATGTTTGTCTACGGTTTTGCAGTTTATCGTTCTCGTTAAGTCCTCCGGTAGCACTGTCTCAATGTTAGACAGTTTGATTTGAAGGCAATTTGACTATTGCAAATTTATATGAATTTAGATGCCGTAATTAAGTTTTCACGCTGTTAGGAAACTGTCACTTAAAATTTTTAAACTTATGCCAATTTACATAGCTAGTCTTTTAAAAGCAGGAAAACTGCCTGATTGTGTCTTTAACTGCTTGTTTCACTTCTCTGATTTTCCAACAGTACAGGATTGGGTTTAGTGATGAGTTTAAGTCGACTAGAGTTATAACAGCAAACGAAGCCACGCCGTGTTGAATTCCATTCGCATCTAGAAAAGCCACAATGACCCACGGAAGATAGCAGGCAACTAATGCCAACTGCACCCACATAATGCTGGAAACTGTCTTTTTGTATCTTGCTATGTTTTGTGGAATCCCTTCTGCGTTCTGTTGTCCGTGGGGGACATTGTTTTGTACTTGGGCTTGTTGATGTCGTAGTTTGAGGTGAATCCTCGTGTAACAGAAAATCAAAGTTACCAGACAAAGTATTAAGCCAACACTGCCTGCCTTAAAGGCGATATCAATTCTCCACAACCAGAGCCATCCAAATGAAGGAGTTATTAACCAAACGCAAGTTATGACTAAACGAGTTCGCCTTAATGTTACGACATGTCTGTATCTCAGTCCCAGCAATAGGGCGAGAAGTCTGTCTACACTAATTGCGGTCGAGCTCGCGACAGATACTCCTGACAAAGTTACACTCAGGGCTACCCAAATTTTGAAAGCGTAGTACAGCACATTCACGTTCATCTTTATTGTAAGAAAAATCATGTAGGTAGCAAAGAGCGGCTGTACAATAAGACCAACGCAAAGATCAGTGACCGCCAAACATCGAAAGAAAAGCTTTGTCGGAGGATGAATAGAAGAGACATTCTTTAGAGCTATGAGGATCAGAGCATTGCCCACAGCAGCGGTGATGGAAAGAAAAATGTTCAAAGCTGAAAAAAATTCAGCTATGCCTGCCGGTGATGCGCTGAGTGTTTTGTTTAGTTTGCTTGTGTAGTTTCCTTCTCCAGTAAAGTTCGCCATTGTTCCTGGGTGGTCTGAAAATAAGATTGTCTTAAAGTTGACGAGGCAATGGAGCTTGGAGAAAAAAATCTTCCGCTTTCAGCTCTGTTAGTGAAATGATGATTTTATATGTCGCTAATAAGACGTCCGCTTACGATTTGTAGGTGTTATTACAGGACTTCCTATTTATCTATTATAAATAAAAGGCCCGGTGCTAACAATTGTGTTTGACCGTTTTCTTGACTACGTGGGTTGAAGCTGATAGATCTGTCAGTTGGTTGTATTCGGTTTCATACAATAAAGACCGCAAGAATAGCATCTTTCACAGATCTTTTTAACAAAAGGTTTTCAATGAAAAGAATGGCAGTGTTTTATGTTCTACTGTTACTTTGGTGTATAGTCTTTTCGAGTCTATCAATTCAGTAAGACCCATGTAACAGCTGCAAACAGGTTATTCTCTAGTAATTAAAAGCGGATTGTCAGGGTGATGGTGCTTGTTTATTAAAAATCCTTCAATATAGTTATCAACTTGTCAAACGTAGTGCAAAATAAATACCTTTATAATATAGATAGGAGTCTGCGCGCGCTCTGATTGGCTAAAAACCTATGTTTTATCAGAGTATAAAACATAGAAAAATCATGTTTTATTGTTTTTCGTCAGCTTTCTTTAAGTGCTTCGCGCCTCGTTGGCTATAACCACTCGTATCCAACAAGGGCGAATGGAATATTTGTTTTATTAAATTGCTTTTTACTGAAGTATAAATCCACTGGACATTTCATTTTGATGTAAACGAAGTGATAGTATGAGGAGGCGGGAAAAATTATGGCTCGGTGTTCACTCCTTGAGTTGAATGAAACACGCAACGACAGCGAGCGAGAGAGTTTTCTTTCGAAGATTTTCCTCGACAATCTCCTCTTAAATCGTCTGTCTATTCAGCTGGAAAATTGTGACAACAATTAAGGTTTACGGGAAGATCCGAAGCAATAGCTTTTCTGAAAATTATACGCCTTGTGCAAGGCGAGCGAAGCAAGTGTTTACATATTGTACTTGTTTACGGCTCCACGGCTGTCATCAAGACTACTACATTATGCTGAGACGAAATTGCACTCAGAGTCGGTGAAGGTTATTGAAGTTCAAAAAGACAAGATCAACATTGAAAGGTAACAAACTTACGTCGAACACTGAATGAAATTGTGTCAGTTTTCTGGTCTTCCCGTAAACTATTTGCTGCCTTTCATCTTCGTTCAGTCACTCTTGTTGTACATTTACAAGTATTTTAATTTAACTTTTCACTCGCGGCGTCTAAAATCTATATCATAAAGCAAATAAAGAAGCCTAAGCCATGTTTTATACTGTCATAAAACACTCCGGGCATTTGAGAACACTCGAGAAATGTAGAAAACATTCGCCTGCGGCTCATGTTTTCTACTTTTCCCTCGTGTTCAAAAATGCCCGTCGTGTTTTATGACAGTATAAAACATGGCTTAGGCTTCTTTATTTGTTAAGTATTGAGCAAGAAGAAACAAAGGTGTTCCTAAACACGCACAACAAAATTGTGAAAAAGTGTTCTTGAACACGCACAAAAAAAAATTGTGAATATTAAAATATTCATATGCATCAAGGACTTCACAAGATGCTTAGCTATAATTGGTTCCTAATTTTAAACTATTACTTTTAACTTCCGAAAATTAGCATCTCTTGACGTCATGTTTTCAAATGACAAAATTCTCATCGATTCAGTTTATTACCAGAATATTGTGGCAAAAATTTCTCTGCTTTACAAAAAATCCCCCCAAAAGTCGTGAAAATTAAAAGCTAGATTTTCTCAAAGCCTTTCGCTTTTAGTTCAGAAGGTCCGCTTTCTTGTACTCAGCGCTGAATGAACTCGACTTGTAGAAAGTCTAATTAAAAGGTAAAATGTTTTGCTCTTGACAAAATCAACATTTGTCGTTGCGTTGTCTAGTAACGTGGGCTAGTCAAGAATTGCTTTTCTCCACACACTTCTCATTGCAAAGTGCAGGTGATGTGAAATCGAAATTAAAGTTTGTCGTAAACGTGGACTTGACTTGAAATCGGAAGGTCCCGATTGTGATTTTTAGGCCTGGTTTAAACGTCGCATTTTACATGCGCCGAATCAAATTGCCGAATGAAGTGCATGTAAAATGCGACGTTTAAAACAATTAAATTCGGCAGATTTGAATTACCGGTAAATGCAAGTTCAGTTGAATATTCGACTGTTCCAGTTTGCAGGCGTTCTTTGCGGAACAACAACGTGAAATGACCAAACTTTGCGTATTGTGGACAAACTGAACCACGACGGATAATTTTTGGTTTTTACATTTGAATTGAACGCTCAGCAATAGCTCAGCAATTAAATGCGACGTTAAAAACCAAGTGCCGAATTTTTTAATTCGAGTCGACTCGAATTAGTATTATATTCGGCACATGTAAAATGTGACGTTTAAACCAGGCGATATTTAGCATAACTTTGATCTCAATTTCAGCATTCAAAAGATTTTAATTGCTTAAATTTAGAATTCAAAAGCATTGTGATGATTTGGTTTTTGTGTTTGAGAGGAGGATTTTTGTAACTGGAGTATGAACTGAGTGCATCTGAATTGACTCGAATGAAGTCTAGACCTAGCTGGTCAGAGGTTAACATTAAGAGACCGTTCACGCGTTTGCTCAAACAAGATGGCGTCGGCGAGTGCCACGCCATCTTCTCAAAACTTGCACCTCATAGAAGGAAATAATGACGGACAACATAGACCAGTCCCTTCAACGATAGCTCGAGATCGAACTGTTTATCACTGAACAAGTTTTGGCTGCATCATAAGTTTTATAAACAAACAATTAAGCAGTTTTCACTTCATTCAGTTGATGATAAGCACACACGATGCCTGAGTTTGTACGTTTTGCTTGAAACAAAAAATGCTTTTTCTGGAACCAAAGTAGCATTATTTTGAGAATCGAGCATATTTGAGCATTTTTGGGGCATAAAAACGAGAATTGCTAGGAGCATAAAATGCCAGTTTTACTAGCATAATCGGGAAATGCCTAACCGGCCACATATGTATTGCGTACAGGATTTTTTTTCCTCTCCGATCTTTTTGTAGTCTCCTTTTGCAGTCACTGAAAGCCAGGAGATTCCCGTTTCTCACACGCATAAACATTGCAGGCTATGGAGCAAAAACGTTTGAAGAAAAGCTATCATAAACTATCGGTAATTCACTACATGCTTAAAGTAGAAACAGGAGAAACTGTGGAAAGCAAAACGGTTTACACACCTTTATATGACGTCACAGTCCCAGTCATTTTGGGGCTTCTTTGGACCTCAAAAAAATATTTACCGCCCTGAATTGGATGATTACGAATCAATTGATCATAGGCTACGTTTTCACGAATAAAAATGAGGTCGAAAATTTCATTTCATAGGCACTCTAAGAATATTTGAAGAATAAACCCGAAGGTGAGGTTTTGAAAAGAATTTAATTTTGTGTAAATAGAATACAATTTTATGTTTTAACTAAACCGTTTTAAATTCTTCCTTTCTCTAAACGGCGGAACTAGCCACTTGCACTAGCCAAATATTCGATGCTAATGACAGTTCGATGAACGGTACACGTAATACATATGTATGGTTTTCAGATGGTGTACAAACCTAGACTTCGAACACTTGTAATTGATACCCGAATACATTCTAAAAGGAAACTGTCATAAACTGGGATCTTAGAATATTGACTAAAATATTTTCAGCCTAAAATCGGCAAAAATAATAAGAATATTCGGCCTGAGCCGGAATTCTGATATACAAAGCTACGTTTAAGCTTAACGAAGCCTAAAAAGTCATGATAAACCAAAAGTAAACAAGGTTGGTGACGACTGACGAATTACCAACAACAAAATTCAGAAATAATGACAGGATTTTAGTTTACATTCTGTGTTAATCTATCTAGCAAATTTTTATACTTAAAACATTTATAAACCTAACTGCTAGCCGGTGTTTTAACCCTGGTATCGGTCATTATATTAGAGGTTATGCACTCGCTCAAAGAGGAATCCGCATAAACTGTTTTAACAGTTAAAAATGTCTGTTATGAAATCTAACTGTGCTTCTACATTTCTCATCTGTGGCTTAGCATGATAGCTAAATTAAAGCAGCTAAAATACAAATTTGTTGCTTCACTATTTGCGTCAAATGGTAATGGAAGGCTCTTCTTTGTGTACGGTTTTGCAGTTTATCATTCGTAATGCGACGCTTTCTCAATCTTACCCAGTTCGATTTGAAGTCAATTTTGAATATTACAAGTTATGAGTTTAGGTGCCGTAACGTTTGAAGCTATTTGGAAACTGCCAATTGAACTTTTCAACTTTGTGAATCCCACACAGCTAGTCTTTTAAAAAACAGGAATACTGCCTGATTGTGCCTTTAACTGCTTGTTTCAATTCTCTGATTTTCCAACGGTACAGGATCGGGTTTAGGGATGAATTTAAGTAGACTAAAGTTATTGTCGCTAACCAAGACACGTCGTGTTGTATTCCATTCGCATCTAGCACAGTCCCAATAACCCACGGAAGATAGCAGGCAACTAATGCCAACTGCACCCACATAATGCTGGAAACTGTCTTTTTGTATCTTGCTATGTTTAGTGGACTCCCTTGTCCGTTCTGTTGTCCGTAGACATTGTTATGTACTTGGGCTTGTTGATGTCGTAGTTTGAGATGGATCGTCGCGTAACAGAAAAATCGAAGTTACCACACAAAGCATTGCGCCAACAGATATTGCCTTATTGGCGATATCAATTCTCTACACCCAAAGCCATCCACATGAAGAAGCAATTAACCAAAAACAAGTTATGACAACACGAACTCGCCTTAATGTTACGACATGTCTGTATCTGATTCCCAGCAACAGGGCGAGAAGTATGTCCACACTAATTGCGGTCGAGGTCAAGGCAGATACTCCACACAAAGTTATATCCAAAACAGCACTCCAAATACCCGAAACGTAGTGCAGCCCATTCACGTTCATCTTTATTGCACGAAAAATGATATAGGTAGCAAAGAGCGGTTGTGCAATAAGGCCAACGCAAAGATCAGTGACCGCCAGAATTCGAAAGAAAAGCTTCGTCGGAGGATAAATAGAAAAGACATTCTTTAGGGCAATCAGGATCAGAGCATTGCCCACAGCAGCGGTGATGGAAAGAAAAATGTTCAAAGCTGAAAAAAATTCAGCTATGCCTGCTGGTGATGTGCTGAGTGTTTGGTTCAGTTTGCTTGTGTAGTTTCCTTGTCCAGTAAAGTTCACCATTGTTCCTGGGTGGTGTGAAAATAAGATTGTCTTGAATTTGACGAGGTTATAGAGCTTTGATAAAAAATCTTCAGCTTGCAGCTTCAGTGTTAGGGAAATGATGATTCTATATCTCGGCTAATAACACGTCCGCTATTAATTATTAATCCTCTTAAAGGCCCTGTGTTAACAATTTGTGTTTGAAGGTCACCAGTTCTTGACTGCGCGGATTTTCCGGGTGATCGTGCTTGTTTATTAAAAGTATCTCAATGTTGTGATCAACTTGTTAAACGTAGTGCAAATACATACTTTTATTGAGCAAGAAGAAACAAAGGTGTTTTCTAAACACGCACAAAAAATTTGTGAATATTTTATTTTCATATAATTCGGGACTTCACAAGATGCTAAGCTATATGCAGCAATTTCGAGAAACGTCGCGTGCACGCGAGCTGCTGCACGTGTTTAATACTAATGAGATATAATGACGTGATACACGCGAATTTGTACGTTTTTTTGTCTTCAGACATGTGGAAACAGGATACGTTTAGCCACGCTGAATTTTAGAAAAATTTGTATTGACCAAGTGGCCATTTCAGGCCGCAAAGAAAAATTATGTCAGAGAAATTTGAAATTACTGCAACACCTTTGATGTGATTTTCAGCTAAGTGTGATCTCTTTTCTTTTATTAAAGTTAGACTAGAGACTACTTGCAGTCAACCTAATCTAGACTTCAATTAAACAGTGCTACTCACGTTTTGGAATGCCTCTTTGGGCATGTTTAATAAATGAGACCATTTCTTAACTTAGAATTTGTTCTTCCCATGATGTTTTATTTTATTGGTAAACATAGATTTCCGTTTCTTTTGCATTTTGTGGTCTACAGGTAATGTTTGGGACTAATAGAATGCCAAATGTTTTGACAGGATTTACAGAATTCAGAACTGAGGACATTCTGGATTACTGCTGAGTTAAACGATGGATTATAACAAGTTCAGGTAGTTGTAGATCTCTTAGTTTTACACATAGTTATGTGACAGTCAATTCTAGCAATTCCCTTCCTTCTCTTTACATACATTCATTACTTGAGGCATTTAAGATCTGCTTTTTGACCAGACATTTGTCTACTTTATAAAAAATTTGTTTGATATTTTCTTAATGCCTGTATTTTCAGTTGTTGGATGACCTTCAGTAGCATTTTAAAGTAGCAATGTAAAAATTCATGAGGCCTTAAACTTAAGCAAGCCAGAAAACCCTAATTCCAATATAAAGCTAACTGCAAGCAACATGATGTACCGTTTGGCAACCAAGGTGCTTTTAGGGCTAACCGGAGTACTATGTAGGCCAACCAGAATCTTATGCAGGCTAACTGGAATTGCTTGCATGGCTTGCATGTTTCATGACACATAAGAGCCATACAAGCCAGAAATACCTAAGTCCAGAAATTAGCATAACCTCAAGCCACCTCAGCTAACTATACTCAGGCTAACTGGAGTACTGCTTTGGCTAACCAGGGAGCTTTTTAGGCTAACCAATGTGCTATTTATATATAGTGGAATGGCTCTCATGACCTGTTGGCTCGCACTTTGTCAAGGCCCAAGTTTTTTTTTAACTCATATGGGAATTAGCCAAGTAGTAGCTGCAAATTTGATTTAAACAAACTCCAGCTTAGTTTTTGTTGGCAACTTGCTCCACAAGAAAAGCAAACACAGATTTCTGTGACATAATGTTTTGAAATGAACAGATTACAAAAACATTTTTAAACATTTAATTAAAATAATCTGACATTTTTCTGTAATGATTAATGAAAGGAGGGGTGCAAAGAACATTGATTTCTTCCCTGTCTGACCCAGGTAGACTGGGCAAGGTGAAACCAATATAAGCTTACCCAAAGTCCCATGTTTCTTTCGAAACAACTACAACAAAAAATAAAAATCCATAAATGTCATTTGGCTATCTAGCAAGTGGAAAAAATTATTGGATCCACTAGCCCAACATAAAAGCAGCCAGTTTTTTTCACACACTGAAAAAGGCCATTTAATTTTAATATACTGCGTCTGCATGCTGGAAAATAGCAGTTTCATCAAAATAAATGGTTTTTGTGTGTTTTGTTTCTTTTTACAGGTGACTTGAAGACTTTGCAAGGGCATTCCTGTTAGTCAAAATGAACTCAAAAATACACATTGTGTCAATGTAATAAATTTGTCACATGATTGATTCCCACATGTTGCCAGTTTAAACCTGAATATACTTGAGTGACATTTATAGCTATTTATATGATATGAACATCCCAGAACCCAATAAGGCTACATGTAAATACTGACACTTAATTACATGTAAGTTTTAAAACCATTCTGGGGTTCATGACAAAAAAAAAATTGTTTCAATGTTTCCAGGTTAAGTTGATGTGTCAAGTTTTTTTGCAGCACAGGCTTGGTTCCTCAAGGTGTGTTTCCAAAAAATATCCATACTTCTCCCAAGGATGGTTCTTTAGTTTGGACCCTCCCACCCTCTGGGAATTCCAGTTTAGCTTCATACTTTCTTTTAAAAAATTGTGCTATTGAGACCCCCATCCCCCTCGGAATTTCCAATGACCATCCTTGGGGTGGGTAAGGATATTTTCTGGAACTGAACAATGTAGGCATTTGCTTATGAAAGTAAGCTGCAGATTGATGTGATTGATACACACTAATCTATTTTCACATTTACCTGTTTTCTATGGGATATATAGAGGATAATACATGGTTTCGCGGAGATATGAAATTTATCTTCGAGTGTTCAAATCGATAGCTCACGAGTGAGCGCAGCGAACGAGTGAGATATCGGATTTGAACACGAGAAGATAAATTTCATATCTCCAAGAAACCATGTATTATTCTTTTTATTATATAAACCTACTAATTACGATGTTTTTGACGATTTTCCGAAGATTTCCGACCATTTCTGAAGATTTCCGAAAATTTTCAAAATGTTGTCCGAAGGTTGTACGAATGTTTCCGAACATTTTCCGAGAATTTCCGAAGTTTTCCGAAGATTGCCGAAGATTGCCGAGGAAGATCCGAAGATTTTTCGACTTAATATCGATTTACTTTGGCTCATTCAGCATTGGAACATGGCAAACTCTGCAAGCTGATTGGTCAAAAATGATATCACACATGTGTGGATATCATTTTTATCCACACATGTGGGATACCATTTTTCTCGATTTGCTACCACTCGCTATACCACTGCAGTTTTTATAATAAATAAATATATTGTTTTTACCGGTTTCACTTGTAATAATAATAATAATAATAATAATAATAATAATAATAATAATAATAATAATAATAATAATAATAATAATAATTATTATTATTATTATTATTATTATTATTATAAAAAATAATAAAAAAAACCAAAGCAAACAAACAGTAATCAAGAATTTGACAATAACTTGTCTCTCATTTCAATTCAGGACGATATAAACTGCACTAACTGTACGAGTATATCATAATAACCAGTGGAGTTTATTAATTGCACAATCAAGGTTGAAATTGGTAACACAAAGCTTGGGATTCGGTATTATATGATCTATTGTACTAAAAAGGCTATCTCTAATTGATGAACAACTTTGACAATGAAATAGAAAATGAGTTTCAATGATCTTCAACATTATGCCCACAAATAGTGCAAAGTCTGTCACTTCTAGAGATATTGTTATATCTTCCTGTTTCAATCAGGAGTTTGTGATTACTAATTCTTAGTTTCACAACCGTTTTTCGATTAGGATTTTTTCAAGTCAAATCTAAATAGGGCGAGGGTGTATAACTGCCTTTAAAAGTATTATAAAATTCTAGTTTTTGCAAATCAAAAAGGAATGTTTCCAATAAGCGATATAAATATATTTCTTTTTCATTTGATCTACAAGGTACGATTAAAGTTAAAGGAAATGTTATAATAATTGAGCATCTTTATCAGATTGGAATAGAAACTATTTTTACCATTACAGTGGAGATCTATTGACATTACCAGTGATTGCACGGCGAGGTAGTTTAAACCTATTTTAAGGTCGCGGGGGACACATCACCATGAATAAATTCATTAGGCAAAATTTTGCTTGTCCTACATCTTTTTAAACGCTTATATCTCGGCTGTTTTGGGTGCGATTGAGCTGAAATTTTCCAGAGACATAAAAGAATGATGGCAGTTTACGGCTACGCTAGAGCGCCATTAGTCCCAAATTAAAAAGTCCATGATTTTGTGTCCAAGTTTGCGGATTGGGTTGAAGACAGCACTCTGCGGTTTTATCAAAAATAGATCAGTCCAAACCTCTAGTGTGTCATGACAGAAGCAGATATTTTAATTTAAACTTTGCCAGCGAGTAAAAGTCGTTAAAATTTGCAAATTTGAATTGAACGCCTTCTATCTTTTTTTCAAAGCGCTCTTTTAGAATTCCACTTCTGTCATGACACACTATATACAGCATTCTTTGTTTATAAAGTGCCAAATCTGCGCTGAATTCCTGGGCACTAAATTGTCGGAAAAGTCCAAACTTTGAGTTTTCCGAAGGTGTTCCTATCAAAACACGAGTGCCAAGGGAGGTAACTATGGTAATTGCATTCCACCCTTTAATGTTGAGATCAGAAAAGAACAATGCGGTGCAGAATGCTCTCGGTTTTACAAAGAAAAACCTACAACCAAAATGCACTGTAAAAAAACTGATTTCATAAACAAGACAAAACCTTTACAGCAGATTTTGAAATGCAAAGAAACGTTTTGTGTCTGTGACTTGGATCTTTGCTGTTCTGTTTACTGGGGTCACTGACTTTTTCTTGGCATGACAGGGTCCGTTCCACACGTGAATACTTCAAATCGCGGGCAATATTTTATTCAGTCATGAATATTCCGTACATTCGTCGATGTCAGTCGTTGCGCTTCGTGCATACGCTTGAAATGAATGCATAATGATAATGCCTAAGGTGTCCCCCGTGACCTTAAATGAGGTAAGTCCGATAATTTGTTAAGTACGTAGGTCGAGTTTGTTCAGTGTTGTTGTTAAAGGGTAGTATAACACAACCTACAGCATTAGTAACACAAAATGGTGATTGGTATGCTGCACTTCACCCTATCGTGTCTGGTTAATGTGTTAAGCAAAGTCAGCACCCTCTCCTTATTAGGAATGTATAGGAATTTTCAAAATAGAAATTTATTAGCTTGGACAGCATAATCTACTCTTGTCCAAACACAAAAATCACACTATCCACTCCCATGAGGCCCTGGACTTGATAATAATAATTGTGATTTTCTTTCCACTTAATGCCACTTTTTGTTTGCTTTAAGCAAAATTGCTTATTTTCTTTAATAATATCAACTACTTTTTTATTTGCTCCACAAAATGGGCATTTTGCTTCAAAAAACCCAAAGGTATTTTCTCCCTTTGAAGGATCATAAACAACACCATCTGGTGAAACCCCCAGCCAACAAAATGTTGGGTTAACCACATTTTGTATACTTTTTTTTCCTTGTCCAGAGTCAATATATTCTTTTGCAGCTCTGATCTCATTGGCTAAACCATACTTCATTGCTGGTGTCTCGATTGTTTCCCCATACCTTTTTAAACTTTTCTTGAAACTCTTGAAATATTTCTTTACTCTTCTGCAAGTCCTTTCTATTGAGAGAAGTTGGATCGTAAAGACAAAGTGATGGTTTTGAGAAATTCAGCTGCATCCAGGGTTGCGGGTTGATTTTTGCACCTCTTGGAACGTACCATTCCTGGGTCTTTGAAGTACAAACACGATCACTCTCCTTCACAGCGTAGGCTAAAGCCGAAAGATGATGACAATGTCCCTGTCCAGCTTTGCAAGAACATCTTCTAAACACAATATTTGATCCTGAATCACTGAATTCCAAAACCATTTCCATTTCGTGGGGTTTCTCTGACTTGGACACCGATCGATAACATTTTCCTTTCAAACACAGCATTCAGCTTCGTGAAACGTGACACAAAGATCGTCAACATAATGTTCCACGAAGAACGCCGGACGCCTTGAATCTGATTTTTTCCTTAATAAACTCCTCTAAGCACTTCCTGGTTAATGGTTTACACGTTTCTTCACTGCTGGCAGTCATTTTTGACTGAGGATCCACGGTCAACACAACCGAAAATTGAATAATTAGCCATGTGCATTTTTTCAAGATGGTGGACGTATACCTCCACCGCCCAGTCTCCGCTCGGCAGGCAAAAGATCTAATCGGCAAGTGTCGTGACCTGAAAATGAAATTTAATAAGTAAATTTCGCAAACTGCTTACAAATGCGTCTGCTGGAAAACTATTTCGTCCTGTGCAAGTTTTCGCGGACTGGGCTATTATTGTTTATCGACCTTGCAATTCGATTACTCACCTTGTTTACAATTGGTCGAAGTTCTTCTTTGCTTTCAAGCGAACAAGATCGAGGAGACAGAGTTAGCATTTATGTTCTTACCGAGAATAAACCAAATTTTTGAGTCTAATGCGCATGCGCTTTAGACTCTATGTAGTGGAAAAAAGCTGTTAGCAATCCCAAGGGAATGGTTCGGGATCGATAATCGTCCGGTGTAATTGTGCTTAAACAATTAGACTCATGTACCCACTAGGTACTATTTTTTTTTGTATCTGAAATCATCGCCGAACAAATTACGTCACATCCGGTCAAAAAACGGCCCAAAATGTTGGGCCTTGGGAAGTCGTCGAAAAAGAGTTTCAAGCAGATGTGTTTATTTTAGTCTTTTGGAACTGACAGTTTCGTTTCATTTTGAGCTATGCAGTTCAAAGAGGTCGCAGGGAGATTAACCCCCGGATCCCCCTAGATGCTTACGCTTCCGGTGCTCGCACCCACCCAAGCAAAATCCTGCCTACGGCTCTGACGTATTGTTTTCGTTTTTTTTTCTGAACCACGAATTCCTGTAATTTTGTTTTATGGGATCGAAAGAGGTTACAGAGAGATTGTTTCGACTATTTTAGGAAGGATTGTGATAAAAGAGATAGTTTTTGTGTAAGTTTGAAGGAAAATAACTGGGAGCTGTGGGGAGTGAAGTGCTGTGTCATGGCGGATAATATCACACACTCATTACATGTGCCGTGCAAACTATTTTGGAGCTAGAAATTACTGATGCCGTGATAACGCTTAGTGAAATAGCCCACGAAGCTCACGACACCATAGACAAAACACTGTTGGTTATAGTTTGCAGAGTCTACTTCGCAAAATCATTAACACAAGTGTGAGAAGACAAGATCACTGGCGGTGCTTTTGTTCTATAAACTGGTGCTTATGTGTTCGGGGAACGAGATGAACAAAATTGCATTCTGAAGTTTGGTATTCTATTTCTCACGCACATTTTATATTGAGCATTTTCGCTTCCAGTGAGACACTACCATAATGATCTTGTCTCCTTCGTCTTCAGTTGTCATCAGTTACATAATTTTTACTGCAGCTTAGAAAAGTTGTTTTCACCAGGGCCGAATGTTCGAATCATGTCTTGATCATAAAAAATTTACCCGGTAGGTGAATTGCATACAGTTATAATATATAGATTTAGGCAGGCCTAAAAGCGGAGCTCCTATTTATTATATTTTTGCTTGACTTTACAGTGTTATCCAAATGAAGAAGTCACACTATTTCTTAGAGTATATGGTTGCCCATATAGGTACAAGATAAAATTGATGTCGCTGCACTTAATTGGATTCCTTTCGTACTCAGTAGGCGCACACATCAAGTTTTAGTATAAAGACTTTTCATAACTTTTACTCACGGTACACTAATACACCTCTGAGAGAGTAATTGAATGTAAAAATGAAGGCGAAGAAATTTGTTTTAATATACTTAAAAACAGTCAAGGCAAACAATGGCCGTTTTTATACTAGAGACGCGTTACCCGTCTGGACGAGCTTCGGCAAACATTTTGTAAGTCGTCCGGTTATCCGTCTCTAGTATAAAGACGGGCACAAGACGCGTTACCCGTCTAGACGAGCTACTTTTCGAAACGCGTCTTGAACGACGGATTTCGAAAAGTAGCTCATCTGGACGGGTAACGCGTCTTGTGCCCGTCTTTATACTAGAGACGGATAACCGGACGAATTACAAAATTTTTGCCGAAGCTCGTCCAGACGGGTAACGCGTCTCTAGTATAAAAACGGCCAATTATACGATTAAACAAAGTCAACTCGCGGCTAAAGAAAATGAACTCACGCCACAACAAAGAAAATCAAGGCCGCAAAACAAACCTAGCAAATTTATTGGGAGCCGGCTATGTACGTTATGTTAAAGCAGTTTTTGTGTAAGAGTTGTGGCAGTTTGTGATTTAGGAAGTGGTGCTCGCTATCTAATAAGCTTTACAACGTGGTATTTAACCGTCTTGGTTTGGTTGTATGATTAACTATTCTGTTTCATCGAACACGTTGCTAAATACCTTAGAGAATTTTATGTAGAGCAGTGAATGAATTTCCTTCGTTTTTGGTAAGCAAATGTGTGTTAGGAAACGTCTGAACTCACTAAGCACAGGCAACTCGCAATAACACCGGCGTAAATATTCGTTTACTTATCTAAAACTTTATCACGCGTACGAGATTTCAACACACTCACTGAAATAAAAAAAATGCAAGCGAGTAAAATAGAGCAGTTGCATAAATCGTCTAAATATATTTTGGTGCGAAGTATCGTTGAGTAGGTTCACTCGTTTTTACGACTATTTTGCAGAATGCAAAAAAGGAGTTAAGTGGGGCGAACGAATTCACTCACACGGTGGGTCGTAACGATTTGTTTGTAATTCCGCTGACCAAAGCATAATTAAACTTTGGTGTAAATGTGATACTTAGTGAAGTATTTAAGTGGTGAGATGTTAATCGGCTATGTCACAAGCGTCAAGTGCGACCGTGTTCTTAGCTGTGTTTTGGGAAAACAAGCGAAAGAAAACTATATGAACACGGGCTCCCACTACTGAGTAACAAGCAGACGGCTTAAAAACATTCACGCGGAATGTTTCGGTCGATGTGCTAATGCATCAACTTTAGCCTCAACACTAAACAGACAGAAAGACATGATCCCGTCCTCTGCCGAAGTTAAAAAAACCATAAAGAATGAAAAAAGGGCCTGAATTTCTTAAAATTTACGGAATTATTTTATAATCATGGAAAAGTAAGAAGAAGAAAGAAAGCCTTGAACACGAGGTATTTCCCAGTTGGTCGCCCTTCCAAGTACTAACCCTGCCCGACAGGGCTTAACTTCGGCGATCGGACAAGAGCCAGTGCTTTCTTTGTGGTACAGTCCCAGACGGTACAATGAGTTAAATGCCACGAAAATAGGGAATTACAATTCCTAGTTTTATTAAATGGATCTTTCGAACAGTTTGGCACCTTTTTGCTAAAACTGCCAAAAAAATTTATGACTGATTTACGTTCTGTGGCGTCTGTTACTGATACCATAAGTCGTCATCCGATCGTTGAAGTTAAGCCCTGTTGGGCAGGGTGACCAGCTGGAAACTACCCTGTGTTGTTGTTGTTTTTTTTTTCTTCATGTCATGGCCTACCGCACGTTAAAAAATAGCACCCAGTGGGTACATGAGTCTAATGCGTCATGGATTGTTAGTGCGGTTGAAATATGTTGAAGTAGTTTCGGTATTTACGGCATAGAGCAAGAGGTGTAGCAGAGGTTTGGTAGTAAGAATGGTTCAGAAGAAGTCGATAATATTTGTTCTCTTAAGTGTATATATTTATTTATATTTATTCATGTTCATGTTAAAAGATTAGTGCGTTGTAGACCATAGGAAGATCGTACAGATTTAGAGGGGGGGGGGGGGGGGGGGGGGGGGGAAATCCTGAAAAATTTGTTTGCTAAAGCAAAAAAAGCCCAACTAAATTTTTTGCAGGCATGAAAAAAATTGTCTGCAGGAAGATGACACCGGAAAAAATGTTTTCACAGACAACGATACAGAAAAAAAAACTGTTTGTCTTGGAAAAATTTTCATCCCCCAGCTTCCAAAAAAATAATGGTCCGCCCCATAGATAGACAAGATACAGCCGCTTATTCCGTATTCTAAATATCCTAAATCACATC
The DNA here is from genome assembly GCA_963693305.1 of Meandrina meandrites. Lineage (NCBI taxonomy): Eukaryota > Metazoa > Cnidaria > Anthozoa > Scleractinia > Meandrinidae > Meandrina > Meandrina meandrites. Next base: position 49,827,012 of record OY855904.1, on the reverse strand, counting down.
AAAATAAGCCAACATATATATTTTTTTCAATTCCTTTGCAATTTATGATATACTGCTCAACAAAGATTTCAATTTCCTTACACGTTTCGAAACATGAGAGCAAAGAAAACATTGCGTGCAGAATGTAATTTAATTAAGCGAAATATTTTCACGTCTATTAAACACTGCAAGCAGTTGAATGAAAGAGTTTTGTTTTTATGACTGAGAACAGCTTTCAAATAGTCAATACATGGAAATAACAATCAGATCAGAATTCAATAACGATTAAAGCGAGTTTTCATTCTGTCTTAACTACTTTTTGGAAAGTTTCAATGTTTATGCAAATGTCGCTCGAAATGTAATTTGATTACACTGTCTTGTTTTCAAGCTCTAGATTGAATCTTGAATGGTGAAAACAAAACTCTTTTTAATGAAAGTTGCATTTTATGAATGAAATCCTGCTTCAGTTGCATTGAACAATCAACTGCTGACTATAATCTTATTCAGTTTTCCATTTTTTCAAAGTTATTTTTTGTTTATGAACACAAATGTCACTTCCGGATTTTTTTCATCAAAAGATGTTTCCCACGGATTATAAAAAGACATGCAGCTGGAAGGAGAACATTTTCAGTGGCTTCACACTGGAAAACGAGGATTCATATTATTTTGCACTGTAAAACATTTATTCCAATTACATGCATGACAATTTCTTTTACAAGTGCGTGTCGTGCTCGAGCTCCGTTCGACCGTTGCTTCGTTAACAACATCCTTGCTTCCTGATTGGATTACGATCACCGCACCAAGCCCGCAATGAGGCGGGCTATTGTTTAAGCACAATTACACCGGACGATTATCGATCCCGAACCATTCCCTTGGGATTGCTAACAGCTTTTTTTCCACTACATAGAGTCTAATGCGCAAGCGCATTAGACTCAAACAAGAAGTTGCTATAGCAACTTAAAACCGCGCTTATATTTTTGGCTAATTAACAGCTTTCTTTCTCAAAAGTCACGGTTAAATTTAATCTGTTTGCATTATGAGTAAAGGACAAGCAAAGTAGTCACGTTAGTCACACAATCCGAGGTTTACGTTTTCCCCGGCTATCTTTAGCTTGGGGGTTTTCCCTTCTAATGACGTAACCCCTGCACGTTCGGGCACGCTCAATTGTTTACTTAAGCAAATATTTCATTTCCTTTAAAACATTTGAACTCACTTCAAGGAAATAGCCAAAGAATTCACTTCGATTGCCTAAACTCACAAGAAATACTCGCAGAAGAGGAAACAAATTAAATTAATGACCGTCGCTTCTGCCGACATAAACATGCAAATGAAACACAATGTTATTTGTCACGTATCGAAAGTGAAACCTGCAACATCAGCGCATTCCATGGCTGACGTAATACCTTTTTCAGTTTATTCAACATTCGCTTTGAATCGAACGCTTCGATAAAACCAAAAGAAAATATACTTTATACACAATAAAGAAAACAATATCCGCAACATTTTCCGTACATTCATGTTTCAACAGCTTTTGGCGAATAAACATCACAGGTTGCGTGATTCAGTCCCGATGACGATTTGGCCGAGTGGAGGTTTGCGTCTGGTCACCGACATAAAAAAAAAACAAGAAGTTGCTATAGCAACTTAAAACCGCGCTTATATTTTTGGCTAATTAACAGCTTTCTTTCTCGAAAGTCACGGTTAAATTTAATATGTTTGCCTTATGAGTAAAGGATTAGCAAAGTAGTCACGTTAGTCACACAATCCGAGGTCTACGTTTTCCCGGCTATCTTTAGCTTGGGGATTTTTCCCTTCTAATGACGTAACCCCTGCACGTTCGGACACGCTCAATTGTTTACTTAAGCAAATATTTCATTTCCTTTCAAATATTTCAACTCACTTCAAGGAAATAGCCAAAGAATTCACTTCGATTGCCTAAACCCACAAGAAATACTCGCAGAAGAGGAAACAAATTAAATTAATGACCGTCGCTCCTGCCGACATAAACATGCAAATGAAACACAATGTTATTTGTCACGTAACGAAAGTGAAACCTGCAACATCAGCGCATTCCATGGCTGACGTAATACCTTTTTCAGTGTATTCAACAGTCGCTTTGAATCGAACGCTTCGATAAAACCAAAAGAAAATATACTTTATACACAATAAAGAAAACAATATCCGCAACATTTTCCGTACATTCATGTTTCAACAGCTTTTGGCGAATAAACATCATAGGTTGCGTGATTCAGTCCCGATCACGATTTGGCCGAGTGGAGGTTTGCGTCTAGTCACCGACAAAAAAAAAAATAACAAGAAGTTGCTATAGCAACTTAAAACCGCGCTTATATTTCTGGCTAATTAACAGCTTTCTTTCTCAAAAGTCACGCTTAAATCTGTTTGCATTATGAGTAAAGGACTAGCAAAGTAGTCACCTTAGTCACACAATGCGAGGTTTACGTTGTCCCTGGCTATCTTTAGCTTGGGGTTTTTCCCTTCTAATGACGTAACCCCTGCACGTTCGGGCACGCTCAATTGTTTACTTAAGCAAATATTTCATTTCCTTTCAAATATTTGAACTCACTTCGATGAAATAGCCAAAGAATTTACTTCGATTGCCTAAACCCACAAGAAATACTCGCAGAAGAGGAAACAAATTAAATTAATGACCGTCGCTTCTGCCGACATAAACATGCAAATGAAACACAATGTTATTTGTCACGTAACGAAAGTGAAACCTGCAACATCAGCGCATTCCATGGCTGACGTAATACCTTTTTTCAGTGTATTTAACAGTCGCTTTGAATCCAACGCTTTGATAAAACCAAAAGAAAATATACTTTATACACAATAAAGAAAACAATATCCGCAACATTTTCGGTACATTTATGTTTCAACAGCTTTTGGCGAATAAACATCATAGGTTGCATGATTTCAAAGCCCCAGTCACGATTTGGCCGAGTGGAGGTTTGCGTCTGGTCACCGACAAAAAAAATACAAAAAAAAAATAACAAGAAGTTGCTATAGCAACTTAAAACCGCGCTTATATTTTTGGCTAATTAACAGCTTTCTTTCTCGAAAGTCACGGTTAAATTTAATCTGTTTGCATTTGAGTAAAGGACAAGCAAAGTAGTCACGTTAGTCACACAATCCGAGGCTTACGTTTTCCCCGGCTATCTTTAGCTTGGGGGTTTTTCCCTTCTAATGACGTAACCCCTGCACGTTCGGGCACGCTCAATTGTTTACTTAAGCAAATATTTCATTTCCTTTCAAATATTTGAAAACTCACTTCAATGAAATAGCCAAAGAATTCACTTGGATTGCCTAAACCCACAGGAAATACTCGCAGAAGAGGAAACAAATTAAATTAATGACCGTCGCTTCTGCCGACATAAACATGCAAATGAAACACAATGTTATTTGTCACGTAACGAAAGTGAAACCTGCAACATCAGCGCATTCCATGGCTGACGTAATACCTTTTTCAGTGTATTCAACATTGGCTTTGAATCGAACGCTTCGATAAAACCAAAAGAAAATATACTTTATACACAATAAAGAAAACAATATCCGTAACAGTTTCCGTACATTTATGTTTCATCAGCTTTTGGCGAGTAAACATCACAGGTTGGGCGATTTCAAGTCGCGATCACGATTTGGCCGAGTGGAGGTTTGGGTCTGATCACCGACAAAAAAAATACAAAAAAAAAAAAATAATAATAATAATAAATCCCGTGCAAAGCAAGAACCGCGCTCGGCCCATGGCCGCGCGGTTAATAATAAATCCCGTGTAAAGCAAGAACCGCGCTCGGCCCATGGCCGCGCGGTTAATAATAAATCCCGTGTAAAACAAGAACCGCGCTCGGCCCATGGCCGCGCGGTTAATAATAATAATAAATCCCGTGTAAAGCAAGAACCGCGCTCGGCCCATGGCCGCGCGGTTAAAAACGTGCTAGGCGTCGCAGAGTGATCTGCGACTGGGTTGTTCGAGTCTTTGGGAAATAAATGCGATTTCCAGCGTTTTGAGAAGCAATTGAGAGTTTTGTGCTACATGCACGCATATAACTAGTTGAAAAATTAACTCTTAATCATCCATTGTGCTATGGAAAATGAAACACTGACACTTCCTTGTAGGATCTTCCTAGAAATTTTCATTTTCTAACTCCTCAGAGGAACGAATGACGGATTTCTAGTCTTTTTACTTTCCAAAGCAAACAGTATAAAACCAACCTGACAGCGTACTTCATTCTATACAAGGAATACGAGCTAGTCAGCTTTAGACTTTCGTTTGAACGTCGGCGTGGTAAGTGTAACTAACCTTGTATTGTATGCATTATTTTTACCATTTAAACGAAACATAAGTATTATAAAACAAGTTGAAAAGGGAGAGTTTTGTGGCAATACATGAAACCCGTTTTAAATATTTAAATAATATTTAAAATTTAAATATTTTACTTTATTTACATAGGCTTAAAAAGTTACAACAAATATGTTGTTGACATGATGGGTTATTGACCAAGCGTGAGGTCAAGATGGCAGGATACTCGCCAAATTTTTTTTTTTGTATGTTTATGGACCGAGACGAAGTCGAGGTCCATGAACACGAAAAAAGAAAAAAAAAAGAACGAGGCCAATATCCTGCCATCTTGACCGAACAAATTTGGTCAATAAAGGATTTTGATCATATGATGCGAAGGACCTTAGAAGCCAGTTTCATTTAAAATCAATGACGCACGCTATTTTATCCTGATTGGGCCAGCTGAAATGAGTGATTGTCAAATTCTTGAATGAATCGAGTAGAAGTAAAGAGCACGATGCGAGAACAGGAAAAATCACTTCTTTCTAGCCCTTGAAATGGTCTAAATTTGCAGATCAATGTTGAGTTTGAAGCCCTAAAACAAGAATGTTCCGCTTTTGATTGTTGGACGTTTTGCAGAGTATTTTCTCGCTTCTGGCGCTCGTGTTGTGTAAACCTGCCCTGACACGAGCTTACAAGCTGAATATTGAAAGTGCAATTGTAGTTTTTTCTTCATAATGTTCGACCTACTCATTTCAACGTCAGTGTTGGAGGACTCAGTGAAAAGATTTTAAGCTCACAGTGCCTGGCTCGCCGTTCCGTGTGCTTACTTATCATTTTTGGAAAACTTACACAACTGACAAGTTTACTGAGTTCTTTATTCTTCAGGTATGTAACTGACCTCACTTTTCCTCCAAACAAAACCTCTACCAAGTTTTCAAGTCACTGCGTTTTAAGTTTTGCATTGCCCGGTTTTTGTCGCAAAAAAAGTTCATGAAATTCGTCCACATTTGTTGTTTTGTTTGCTTTCATTCGCTTCAAGACCTAGACCTATTTCTTTCTTATCGGACTCCATAGCGTTAGAAACAGACGGAAGATTTTTGTGTTATTTCGGTAAAAAACGTCCGGCTCGCAGAATAGCGACACTTCTCGATATCGCATACATCACGAAATATATTCTAATTTCTCGGAATTTCGGGAACCCCCGAGTGCTTCGTAGTTCCCCCTCAGTTTATTTCCAAAGCAAACTTCGCCGTGGCTAGTACAACTAACCTTGTATTGTATGGCGTCTATCTTAACCAGTTTAGGATATAAAGTTCGAATTTTTTTAACGATCAGAAGACTTTCGGCTCGCAGAATAGCGTCTCTCGATACCGCTTACATAAGTAATGTGATAATCTTGTTTCTCGGAATTTCAGGAAACCCCTGAGTGTTTCGAAATTTCACTTTCTAAAGCGAACTTTGCTGCCGTGGAAAGTACAACTACTTGACAGAATCTCGGGTATGGAGGTGGGGCCTGGCCGCCCAAACCGTAACAGTGCCGATTTTTGATCAGCCCCGTCTAAAACATTTGTTGTAGCGTAATCAAACGGGAATTAAGCTTGGTATCAATACCTAAGTCAACGGAAGTCAACAACAAAAAAAAAATAAACAAAAAAAAAAAAAAAAAATTCGGCTTGTGGAAAAGTTCGTATAAATTAACATATATGCTTATCTTGATTAAGACATTGATCCATGTAAAGATACCCCGTTTTAAGATGAAAAGGAGTGAAATAAATACCCCATTCAAGACAAAAATCCTGAAAACCATACCCTGTCGGGCCGCACGTCCCCAGTTCGTTGTGTTTTGAAATTGTAGTAGATAAGGACATTGAACACGAAACATTACTATCTTACCCCCAACCATAAAATACATTGAGAGATTTGATCAGTCGCGTGACAGATTCTCGTTGTTGCGTGAACGCCAACAGCGAGTCACGCGAGAAGGTCACACGAATAAACGCACACTGACGGTAACATTTGACATATAATAGGAACAATCCCTCTTGTCGACGTGTAATGATTTTGGCGTCATTCGTTTGATCATAGTTAGCAGAGGGAGACTAGTTAGGAGACTCGGCGAACTTCAAAGGACTAAAACAATAGCGGCTCTCTGATGTTGAACTGACCTATCACGTGACATTAACCCTGCACACTCAAAACAAGATGGCGGGCGGTATGGATGATCTGTTTCGCTTTGGAGAAGATTTCGATGGAGATTTCGCAGATGGTAGCTTGTTTATGCCAACACCTTTCGTTCTCCGGCACGATCAACAGCCAAAAACCGCACAATTTTCGCCTGGCATCCCGCAGAACTACTCATGAGCAATTTTTTTTCGAATCTAATAACTAAGCAAGACAGAAAACGGTTTAGAGCACGGTTAAAAGACTTCGAAACTAACGCTCCGTTCGCACTGCTATACGGACGCCATCTTGAAATGTCGTATGCAGGGTCAATGTCACGTGACGTTGAAATTCGCAAACAAAGACATATGTCTTTAAACTTCGCCGAATTTCCTAACCAGTCTCCTTCTACTAACTATGGCTTGACCTAGCAGTAGTGGTGAAGCAGTTTGAGATAATCTCGGCTATTTTCATTTCATGTACCAGTGAAGAACAGAGCTATAAATAACAGGCACACATCAGACATATGTTTGAATGTTAAAAATACGAACGACAAGCTGTACTCGGGTATATAAAGGTTCTTGCAATAATCTGGATATTAAAATATTTGAGTCAATAGGCCATATTCGTATTCTCGGTATTGGACTGGAACTAGCTTGCAATGGAGGCTAATGCGGGGGAATATAATTAAAAAGAGCTTCATGTGATTTGCATTTGAAAAGATTCACCGCATTAGCCTCAATTGGAAGCTAGTTCCAGTCCAATACCGAGAATACGAATATGGCCTATTGATGATAACTGCATGTCGGTCCAGCCAGGGTTTGTGTATTTCTCAAAAAAATAAAAAAATAAATAAATAAATAAATAAATAAATAAATATATAAATAAATAAATAATATTTTAAACACAATTAGAGAGATTGTAAAGGCGCGCGGGTGAGGGAAGAGAGGGATATCATATACATGTTATGGTGGTTTATATCGTTGGTACAATGTGGTATTTTCCTTTGTTTTATATTCATTGTCATATATTACCATACATCAAAACAAAAGAAAATACCAGTTTGTACCGATGGTAAACGTTAACCGCAACATATATCCTACAAGGGTGTGACCTTCCAGGTCTGTGATGGTATTCCAATTTTGTCCTGTTAGTATGAGATGGGGTCGCTGAATCTGGAAAAATAATTTCAAATTTATATCTTTCTGCTTACTGATTTGTGCGAAAATGAATAACGAATGATGTAGAAGTATTCTGAAGAAAATCTTCACTCCCAGTTTGAAATAGAGTATACAACTGAACTGAACTATTTAGCAAATGTGAGGTTTTTTGGTCTGAGACGGGGCAGGGGTTCCAATACTGCACCGGAACACTCCAACCGTTTAGCACTTTGATGGCAACAGGTTTATCCCCGACAGGTGGCTCCCAAATCTCTTTGTAGATATGATAGCTACGGACAGCACAAACGGCAGAATCTCCATCTTGAATAAACAAAGATTCATTTTATCGTTCTCGCCCTAGTCCCAACACGTTCGATCTGATGCCTTGTTGCTAAGCTACGAACGTTCGACAAACACGCGTTCTTGTTCTTGTTGTCACGCAAAAAATGTATAGAAAAACTGCGTTGAATGGAGAAATGCCTGTCAAGAAATACCAGAAAAAGATCAGTCATATTTTGAAGTTGGTGGAAAACGATGTTCATTATATTAAAGCGCTAAAATTGTGGGTAAGACCTTGATGTTCCGTTTCAATGTTAATAGTGAGTTTATGTTCGATGAAGAGGACTTCTAAAGACTTTTACTTGAATAAACAAACATTCATTTTATCGTTCTCGCCCTAGTCCCAACACGTTCGATCTGATGCCTTGTTGCTAAGCTACGAGCGTTCGACAAACACGCGTTCTTGTTCTTGTTGTCACGCAAAAAATTTATAGAAAAACTGCGTTGAATGGAAAAATGCCTGTCAAGAAATACCAGAAAAAGATCAGTCATATTTTGAAGTTGGTGGAAAACGATGTTCATTATATTAAAGCGCTAAAATTGTGGGTAAGACCTTGATGTTCCGTTTCAATGTTAATAGTGAGTTTATGTTCGATGAAGAGGACTTCTAAAGACTTTACTTTCGATTTCTTTCAAAAAATATATATTTTCAAAAATTTGAGTTGCTAAATTCAGGGTGCGGCTTATCTGCGGGTGTTTACGGTATGTTTCGTTGACAACCTATATTTTGCTTCTTGCCTTTCATATTTGGCGATTTTGAGTTACAGTAATAGCCCACATATATGAACCTGGGTTTTAAGGACCTGTTAGGCTAAAATTTTCATTTTAAGCCCCCTCCACATAAGAACCTATTAAGGCTAAAATTTTAAGTTAGGTTCTTATCAGTGGGGTTGCTGTTAAAGTTTATAGGTAGAGACTGCTGAATTAAGATCATCGTCTATTTAAAAGTAACTTGACATAACTTTTTTGCTTTCAAGCTTAAGTACCATGTTGTATGTCTATTGTGTTTGGTATCAACATGAGTTTCTTTGTTGTTTTGTTAAGGACATATGCTGTACCTACACTGAACTGCCTATAGGCCTTGCTCTATGGTACAATGATTTATACTGTATTATGAGATGATATTTATAATATATATAGTGTATTCAAATGAAATTCATATGAAAATATAAGAACCTATTTTAAGAACCTTGGTAGCCTAAATTTGCTTTAAGTACCATTTATATAAGAACCTATTTAGGCTAAATTGAAAAATTCAGGTTCTTATACGTGGGCTATTACTGTATCTATTTCCTATATTAGTTTTCAAAGCTGTTTTTTCTTTGGCCATGTTTTTGTAACAGGACTGAGATGTGTCTCTTATCAAATTGGATTATTATTGATACTGGAAATAGTGACATGGATAAAGTGAAATGAATGAAGAAGCGTTCTCAAGTCGAATACTCAGAAAAAAGATGTTCTGACTTCCCCAACAGGATTCGAACCCATAACCTTCAGAACGCTCCTTGTTTCACTTTATCCATGTCACCATTTCACTTATCAATTATTCACATTTATCATTTCGACATATTGAGCCTTGCAGTTATGGAAGGATATGTGTCGCACATAAGAATTTAATACATGACCTCGCTCATCGCAAGTCAACTGGTATCTGGAAGGGCATGGATATGACTCCCGTTCAAAGCTCAAAAAATCTTTCTTTGAGTATTCGACTTGGGAATTATTATTATTATTATTATTATTATTATTATTATTGCTATTACTATTATTATTATTATTATTATTATTATTATTAAAATTACTTTTCAACTTGTTTATTTACGATCTCTCTTAGAGTTTTAACGGAATTGGTTTTCTCGCTGAAGTTGGTGATCTAGCTGATTCTAAATATTTTCTACCAAATCTTTCTCCTTGTTGATAGTGACAATTTTTGAAGTAGGTCCCACGCACACATATTCTTATTAATCTATTTAAAGTGCCTATGAAGTAAACAATAATTACCACTTATTTTAAAGGTTTAAAAAAAAACCCAAGAAGAATGGCGTTTTCCTTTTAGAAATGTCTTCTTTCGATTTGGAGACATTTATGTTTTTGTATTATGGAAATGAGGGAAGTAATGACGTCATAAATTGTTCCACGAAAAGATCAAACACTGAATCAAGGATATCTCTTAAAGGAACACGGTCAGCTGGTGCACATGCGCATTAGATACCATTTCATAGCTAATTTGCATGTCACACTTCATCACAAGACGCGCGAGCGAAGAACGGAAACTGAAAAGCGCATCAACAAACCTTGTCGAATCGAAGTATTTGCGAATCAAAGTAGTGGTTATATACATGTTACATTATTAGAACACTGATTTTATTGAAACCAGGAGAATTTGCCGATGGACGTGTACAGGGAAAGGCTAGTGTCAACGAATGCCTCTGAAATCGAAGAAATATTATTCAGTAGAGGTGAGAAACACAAGTGATCGCGGTCATTTCTGCTTTCGATCGGATGTTTTGCTTTTATAATTTCCTTTTACAACTTTCACTCTTTCTGTGAGTTGGCATGTTGTTTGTGCGAATCTCAGGATCTTTTTTCTAGCGCCGTACGATGCATCAAAGTATGTATCGTTACATCAAAGTGTGTATTGTTTTTATTTCGCCGCGCCGCGTTTGTATTTGCTCGTGCTGTAGTTGAAATTATTCAAATTAAAATGCAGGCATTGAAACTGGACTCAGTTGTTATGTGAAATTGAACAGGCAGGTCATCATTCCTAATGATATTGAAGAATTAAAGTAGAGCTTATAACATTATTTGTTGTGTTGTTGTATTCGTTTGAGCTCCAAATCGAGCAGCCTGATGACGCCAAGTTCGAATCGTTTACAAACTGAACGGACCTTTTGCCAGGTCGAGAAACGCTATTTTGCAAACATATATAATGGTGATTTGCTGTCCAATGTTTTTGGTTAATTTCTTTCATTATTTTGGTCAACGCGGGCGATTCTTTCCGCCCGGCGCTTTCACGCTTCCCACCTCTTCTTTTCATGTTCTTTCGGAGACGCGATCCATACTGTTTTTAACCAAATATGATAAAGTAATAGCATAGTATGACCAAAAGGACACTGAGAAACAGGTTTTCAGTAAAGGATGGAAAATCGAGTAAGACACTGGGAAGATTGAAGCGGATTTTGAGATGTACTTGAAGGGTATTTTTGATTTCGGGTTGAGGTGGACTTTTTTCAAAGTGAGAAAACTAGGGTCCAGGTCAGCGCGGCCACAAAGCTGACCATGTCCCTTTAAAATATCAGAGTGGTGTTATTCAAACTTGGCACCATAAATGTCTATCATAAAATGGCACCCGTTGCGCCGTTGCCATGGCAACATTTTTGGCTCCAGTCTCCTTCTGTTATAAACCACATATCTCAATTCGCAACTTTTTGAAGTGGAATAGAGGGTCTGGAGTGGAACACACGTGGTACCCATATTACCTTAACTCTCCCCTTGAGCTTGTTGGGAGTGTATCAGCTTTGTTTAAGCGTGAAATGGGAATGTCGTATTTATAAAAATAAGTCTTTACGGCAAAAATGTAGCCATGGCAACGGAAAACGTATATTATTTTGTGTCTTTTGTAATGTACATTAATTGTGCCAAATTTGAAGAACACCGCTTTTTAACTCAGTGATTTATCTTTTTGTAGAACAATTAATAACGTCATCACTTTCCTCATTTGCGTAATACAAAAACCTAAATATCTCTAAAACGAAAGAAGATATTTAAAAATAACGCCATTCTTCTTTATGTTGAAAAGCCTTACAAATAAGCATTTGGATAGCCTTTTTGACCCTACGTATGTACCACTGAGAGTCAAGATCAAAAGGGAACAACATATAATATATAGATTTAGGCAGGCCTAAAAGCGGAGCTCCTATTTATTATTCTTTTGCTTGAGTTTGCACTGTTTCCCAAAATATAGGTACATGTCGCTGCACTTTATCGGGTTCCTCATGCACGTACGGACGTAGGCGCACACGTCAAATTTTAGTGTAAAGACTTTTCATAACTCTAAGGACTATTCAATGTAAAAAGGATCTTGATGAAGGCGAAGAAATTTGTTTTGATTTACTTCAAAACAGTCAAGGCAAAAAGTTCAACTCAAGGCAAAAAGATCAACTCAAGGCACCGAACAAAGTGAACTCGCGGCTAAACAAAATGAACTCACGCCACAACAAAGAAAATCACAGCGGAAAAACTAACTCAGCAAATTCATTGGGAGCCGGTTTAAGTCATTTTTAAGCAGTTTTTTGTGTAAGAATTGTGACAGATTGTGATTTACGAAGTGGTGGTCGTTGTCTAATAAGCTTACAATGTAATTTTGAACATCTTGCTTTGGTTGCATGATTACTACGCTTCATGTTTTATCGTACACATTGCTAAATACCCTAGAGAATTTTATGCAGAGAAGTGAATGAATTTCCTTCGTTTCAGACAGGCAAATGTACGTTGGGAAAAGTCTGAACTCACTCACCCAGCCACAGGCAACTCGTAATATAAAAACCGGCGTAAATACTAGTTTATGAATCTAAAATTTTATCATTAATTGTTGGTGTAAAGTATCGTTGCCGAAAGTTTACTCGTTTTTTGCTTTGATTTGTTTGCGGGATGCAGCGCGCGAAATCATGTTTTTTGATCCGTGGAGCTCAATATATAATTGAATATTCTTTTCAAAATCCAACGATGAATCTCACAGTTAACTCCACTAACTAAAAAAAACACAATATTTGAAACGAAACATTTAATAGGTGTAGTGTAGTGTACAAAAGTGATTAAAGCTAAGAGGTTTGAAAGCAGCCGTTTTAACGAAATTTAAGCTTATAATTGACGGGAAGATCTGAAAACCGACACAACATCGAATTCGCTCATAAATGAAGTATAAACAGATTATCAAAACAAAATGTTTACATTTACGATTGTTACCTCATATTTTGAGAAGGCTTGTAAATTTTGCAGGGCAAAGCTTTCAAACCAGCCAAATAACATCGGAGACCAAGCAACGAAAACGGTAGTTTCGGCCAATGTTCATAATAATCTCACACCACGGACATATACATAATTTGAATTATCAGCGAAGATCAATATCTTTCTTCCTTTTCGTGTAGCTTTTAACAGTCTTTTATCCGCCACTTCAGTCAACTTGACCGGCTCTGAGCACACTTTTATAATAGCTCAGTTAATTTTCCAGTCTTGGTGAGCCGCAGGAACCGAAGAGAGTGCTTCAACTCTCGCTGTTTTTGACTCGTATTCTGATATATCATGTTCAGGTCGACAATTATTTCGAATCTTCCCGTTAAGAAGTTATCCTAAATCACTTGGCATAACTTTCCATGCTGTAGATAAGTAAATAAAGCGAGAAATATTCACGAAAAGCTATGTTCTCCAGCATCCCTCCAGTACGCTTTCTTCCCGTCTTTCAATTCAACAGTGAAAAACGAGCAAACGAGTTTACCGCCTTTTCATACAATCACTTCGTTTAAGTTGAAATGAAATGTCCAGATCATTTTTTTAACATGAGAAAAAACTGGATATAGCCAAGAATAAAAGCTGAGCTCCTCGGTTATTAACTTTGCCCTTTATTTAAATCTGAATTAACGCGATGATCAAAAAAATTGTAAAAAAATAGGACTTGAGCCCGCGATCAACTAGAAATCCATCATCTGGTCAGCGGTCAACTTCACAAAAACACGTGAACTCGATGAGCTCCACATGTGAGCCCGCGATATGACCACGTGATACTGGTCAGCGGATATCCTGTTTTGACAGCTGTCAATTGACCATAACATGGATGTCAAAGTTGTAAGCCCTGTTTAGTAGAGATGGCATTTATCTGCTCCCATCTCCCTCAGCCAATTCTCCCCCTCCCCCACCCACGGTCGGGCTGCCTTGGGACTCCACTCCCCGTCCCCGAGAGTCTGTAAGCGCGGGCGGGCGGACGGGCGTACGCACCAAATTTTCTCAGCCTCATGGGTTTACCAAAAATTCTTACCCATGGTGCTCCGCTGGCGCGCTTCGCGCGCAGGAGCTCCGCTAATAATGGGAAGAATTTTATTTCGCATTTCAGGTCACCTTCGCGTACTTCTTGCTAACAGCACAAAGTGTTTTACTCATCCTCTGCTAGATTACTGCCGCAATAACGAAATAGAAATTATAATTGAAATTATAAATCAGCGATCAGTTTGGATTACTAAGTTTCTCTCCATGAAACAAAAGCATAATTAAGTAATGATATAATTTTATTTTTATTTTTCTACAAGCCTTACAGAAGAGGTCGTTATGAACAACATAGCTGACATTTTACAAGTCGTACAAACAATCTTGGTAACCTTAGTTGTTGCTGAGTTCCTTGCCAACACTGGTCGTGCTTTAAAAGCCATCGAGTTATGTAAAGAATGTTTGATCTTCCTAAATAATGAAGTACCCGGAAATATAAAACTTTTTGGCAAACTAGAAATGGAAGGAAGTATAACAATTTTACTAGCCAACATCTATGAACGCCAGTGTAAATATGCAGAGGCAGGAGAATGTTATCATAGAGCGATCAATATCATGAAAGACACAGACAATACAACAGGAGAAGGATACACTTATGGACAATTTGGAATTATGTCTTATAATCTTGGCGAATATGACAAAGCTAGAGAATATCTTGAGAAAGCACTTGCGATCAAAATTAAAATTGGTGACAGAAAAGGAGAAGCATCATCTTACGCAAACTTAGGAACTGTGTTTAAATCCCTTGGTGAATATGACAAAGCTAGAGAATATTATGAGAAAGCACTTGCGATCATAATTGAAATTGGTGACAGAAAAGAAGAGGCATCATCTTACGGAAACTTAGGAACGGTATTTCAATCCGTCGGTGAATATGACAAAGCAAGAGAATATCTTGAGAAAGCACTTGCGATCGAAATTGAAATTGGTGACAGACAAGGAGAAGCATCATCTTTCGGAAACTTAGGAACTGTGTTTCAATCCGTCGGTGAATTTAACAAAGCAAGAGAATGTCATAAGAAAGCACTTGCGATCAAAATTGAAATTGGTGACAGACAAGGAGAAGCATCATCTTATGGAAACTTAGGAACTGTGTTTCAATCTCTTGGTGAATATGACAAAGCTAGAGAATATCATGAGAAAGCACTTGCCATCATAATTGAAGTTGGTGACAGAAAAGGAGAAGCATCATCTTACGGAAACTTAGGAACTGTGTTTCAATCCGTTGGTGAATATGACAAAGCAAGAGAATATCTTGAGAAAGCACTTGCAATCGAAATTGAAATGGGTGACAGAAAAGAAGAAGCAACAAATTACGCAAATTTAGGAACTGTGTATCAATCCCTTGGTGAATATGACAAAGCAATAGAATATCTTGAGAAATCAGTTGCGATCAAAATTAAAATTGGTGACAGAAAAGGAGAAGCATCATCTTACGGAAACTTGGGAACTGTGTTTCAATCCGTCGGTGAATATGACAAAGGTAAAAAATATCTTGAAAAAGCACGTGCGATATTAATTGAAATTGGTGACAAAGAGGGAGAAGCAACAAATTACGGAAACTTAGGAACTGTGTTTCAATCCGTCGGTGAATATGAAAAAGCTAAAAAATATCTTGAGAAAGCACTTGCGCTCAAAATTGAAATTGGTGACAGACAAGGAGAAGCATCATCTTACGCAAACTTAGGAACTGTGTTTCAATCCGTCGGTAAATATGACAAAGCAAAAGAATATCTTGAGAAAGCACTTGCGATCAAAATTGAAATTGGTGACAGACGAGGAGAAGCATCATCTTACGCAAACTTAGGAACTGTGTTTCAATCCGTTGGTGAATATGACAAAGCAAACGAATATCTTGAGAAAGCACTTGCGATCAAAATTGAAATTGGTGACAGACGAGGAGAAGCAACAGGTTACGGAAACTTAGGAACTGTTTTTCAATCCGTTGGTGAATATGACAAAGCAAAAAAATATCTTGAGAAAGCACTTGCGATCAAAATTGAAATTGGTGACAAAGAGGGAGAAGCAACAGGTTACGGAAAGTTAGGAACTGTGTTTCAATCCGTCGGTGAATATGACAAAGCAAGAGAATATTTCGAGAAAGCACTTGCGATCAAAATTGAAATTGGTGACAGAAAAGGAAAAGCATCATCTTATGGGAACTTGGGAACTGTGTTTCAATCCCTTGGTGAATATGACAAAGCTAGAGAATATTATGAGAAAGCACTTGCTATCAGCGTTGAAATTGGTGACAAAGAGGGAGAAGCAACAGATTACGGAAACTTAGGAACTGTGTTTCAATCCGTCGGTGAATATGACAAAGCAAAAAAATATCTCGAGAAAGCACTTGCGATCAAAATTGAAATTGGAGACAGAGAAGGAAAAGCATCATCTTACGGAAACTTGGGAACTGTGTTTCAATCCCTTGGTGAATATGACAAAGCTAGAGACTATTACGAGAAAGCGCTTCCGATCAGAGTTGAAATTGGTGACAAAGAGGGAGAAGCAACAGATTACGGAAACTTAGGAACTGTGTTTCAATCCCTTGGTGAATATGACAAAGCTAGAGAACATCTTGAGAAAGCACTTGCGATCAAAATTAAAATTGGTGACAGAAATGGAGAAGCATCATGTTACGGAAACTTAGGAACTGTGTTTCAATCCCTTGGTGAATATGACAAAGCTAGAGAATATCTTGAGAAAGCACTTGCGATCAAAATTGAAATTGGTGACAAACAGGGAGAAGCAACAGATTACGGAAACTTAGGAACTGTGTTTCAATCCCTTGGTGAATATGACAAAGCTAGAGAACATCTTGAGAAAGCACTTGCGATCAAAATTAAAATTGGTGACAGAAATGGAGAAGCATCATGTTACGGAAACTTAGGAACTGTGTTTCAATCCCTTGGTGAATATGACAAAGCTAGAGAATATCTTGAGAAAGCACTTGCCATCGAAATTGAAATTGGTGACAGAAATGGAGAAGCATCATCTTACGGAAACTTAGGAACCGTGTTTCAATCCGTTGGTGAATATGACAAAGCTAGAGAAAATCATGAGAAAGCACTAGCAATCATAGTTGAAATTGGTGACAAAGGGGGAGAAGCATCATCTTACTTAAACTTAGGTGCTGTGTTTCAATCCGTTAGTGAATATGACAAAGCTAGAGAATATTACGAGAAATCACTTGCAATCATGGTTTCAATTGGTTACAGAGCAGGGGAAGGATCATGTTACGGAAACTTAGGAACTGTGTTTCAATCTCTTGGTGAATACGACAAAGCTAGAGAATATCATGAGAAAGCACTTGCCATCATAATTGAAGTTGGTGACAGAAAAGGAGAAGCATCATCTTACATAAACTTAGGAACTGTGTTTCAATCCGTTGGTGAATATGACAAAGCTAGAGAATATCTTGAGAAAGGACTTGCAATCATAGTTGAAATTGGTGACAAAGGGGGAGAAGCTTCATCTTACGGAAACTTAGGAACTGTTTTTCAATCCCTTGGTGAATATGACAAAGCTAGAGAATATTTCGAGAAAGCAGCTGCGATCAAAATTGAAATTGGCGAGAGAGAAGGAGAAGCTACAGATTACGGAAACCTAGGAGCTGCGTTCATCTCACTTGGCGAATATGACAAAGCTAAAGAATATCTTGAGAAAGCACTTGCGATCAGAATTGAAATTGGTGACAGAAAAGGGGAAGCATCATCTTACGGAAACTTAGGAACTTTGTTTCAGTACATTGGCGAATATGACAAAGCTAGAGAATATCTTGAGAAAGCACTTGCGATCAGAGTTGCAATTGATGACAAAGAGGGAGAAGCAGCAGATTACGGAAACTTAGGAAATTTGTTTAAATCTTTTGGTGACTATGTCATGGCCGAACGTTATTTTGAGACGGCACTTTCAATTAGTAAAGATATTAAAGACCTTCACTCAGAGCTTCAACTTCTTTCTAACCTCACAGTTTTAAAGTTATCCCAAGAAAAGATGAAGGAAGCATTTGACTGTCTGCGTTTGTGTGTTAATAAAAGCGAAGATTTGCGTGGGTTTTTGAAAGACAACGATCAGTTTAAAATATCGCTTTTAGACGTTCACGATTTTCCCTATCGGACTCTCAGTGCGTTCTTTTGTTTTTCTGGATTTCCTAACAATGCTCTTTATGTTTTTGAGCTAACTCGGGCTAGAGCTCTAGCAGACTTGATGGCGACTCAGTACTCTGTTGAAACGCAAATCTCAGCTAATCCGCAATCGTGGATTGGCATTGAAAACATTCTGAGAAAAGAAAGTAATTGTTCTTGCCTGTACATTTCTTATTATGTTCAAGATTTGTTTCTGTGGATTATCAAAACCTGCGGAGTCATTTATTTCCGTACACTAAAAATAAACAAAAATCTTGCTGCCGGCGGATTAACTGACAGTTTTGATGATTTTTTTACCAAATGCTTTCGCAGCTTTGGCACTTTACCGGAGGAGGATTGCGAAGATCGATCGTTAAATGACATTGAGTCAAAACTGAAACCATGCCAGGAAGAGAGCCCCGTAGCTTGCCGACTCATAGAGGATGACGATGAAGAAAGTCAAAATGCGGAATCGAGCATTTCTTTGTGTTACAGAATGCTCATCGCTCCTGTGGCTGACTTACTTGAGGAGCCGGAAATCATCATTGTTCCTGATCGGTCGTTAAATCAAGTTCCGTTTGCAGCGTTAAGAGATAAATGTGGGAAGTATTTATCAGAGACTTTCAGGATCCGCATAATTCCTTCATTGTCGACTCTCAAGCTCATTCAGGACAGTCCATCAGACTATCACAGTCAAACTGGTGCACTGATAGTGGGTGATCCTGAGGTTGGCCGGGTGCGTTACAATGGATGTCGTAAAACCTTTTCACCATTACCTTGTGCAAGAAAGGAAGCAGAGATGATTGCAGAACTACTGGGCGTACAGCCCTTGATAGGAGAATGCGCAACCAAGCAGGCGGTACTTGGAAAGTTGCATTCAGTTAGTCTGATACATTTTGCTGCACATGGTAATGCCGAAAGAGGAGAGATTGCTCTTTCCCCTCTACGCCCTACCAGAAAGATTCCAAAAGAGGAAGAGTACTTATTGACAATGTCTGACATTTCGAAAGTACGACTGCGAGCTAAGTTGGTGGTACTTAGTTGCTGTCACAGTGGACGTGGACAGGTTCGTGCCGAGGGAGTGGTTGGAATCGCTCGAGCATTCTTAGGATCTGGTGCACGGTCAGTACTGGTGGCATTGTGGGCCATACAAGACAGTGCAACAGAGCATCTGATGCGTCGTTTCTACGAGCACCTTGTTCGTGGGAAGAGTGCCAGTGAATCTTTTCATGAGGCCATGAAGTGGATGAGAGATAACGGCTTTACCAAGGTTTGCGAGTGGGCACCGTTCATGCTGATTGGAGATAACGTGACATTTGAGTTTGGTAAATTAAAGTAAGTTTTAACTAGCTAACTAAACATTTAACGTTGGAATCAATGACGATAAACTCCGAAAAAAGACTACTTAACGTGTTGCTGATTGACATGATGAGTCTTTATTCAGGCGCGTTGTCTGCGCTTCATGGCTTTGGTTCTAGCTTCTCGTGTGTACAAAATAGGCTATCAGAACTTAAATTAAGAAACGTTTAGGGTCGGACCATTAGAAAGGTGATGGGCGGGAGGGGCGAGGTGAGGGTGGGAAAACAAACACAAAAAAATAATCATGAAGGGAAAATTTCCGAAGAAAAATTCATGCAAAGAAAAACACACACAAAAAATTCATGCACAAGATTGACCGCACAGTTTTGATATTAAACCAGAATTATAATTCTTCTCGAAAATTGGGAAAATTGGCAAAAAATGGCATTAGAACGCGGATAGATTTTCAAAATTTTCCCGGGGATGCATGCGCCTGTACCCTCCTACAGAATTGGGCTTCTGGCCCATTTTATTTCACATCACTGCTAAAATTTTGGCCCCCTCGCCTCAAAATTAGTTCCTACGGGCCTGACAAGTATGTTATTTACACAATGTTTCACTAGAAGCTGTTATTTACTTTTGAAATCTCCCTCAGTAAATTTAAAAGTGAATATTATAAAAAAGATATTTTATGTCATAAAATAAACTTTAAAATGCAAAGTAACGTTAAAATACAAGTTATGTATTTAATAAACAAAGTAGCCCTGTTTTTCATTAATTCAACAGGAAATTGTGCGTGAATCAGACTTTCTCAAGATCGTGCATAGGGCTCCAGTCAATAAAAAATTCTTGCACAGGCAATGGGCCTTCCAAGTCTAAAAAATCAAGCTAAAAATCCCCCTCCATCACTTTTCTAATGGTCCGTTCCCTAATGATAAATGTCCAAATATTCCGCTATAACTGATAAGTAAATGCATCTTGAAGAAACTGTAGTATTTAAAGGAAACCTCCACTCTTACAACAAGTTGACGTTGAATTGTTTGAAATGATGCCAAAATTCCAAATTTTACAGGTCAAGGGAGAAATAACATTTAATAATAACAATAAATGGAAAAGTTTGTGGCTTTTAAGTTTTCAGCGCACCGCCATTTTGGATTTTATGACGTGTTATGGCTCCCCCTATTGTTTGTCTTGTAAAATTTGGAAATTAGGAATTATTTCAAACAATTCAACGTCAACTTTTCCCAAGAGTGGAGGTTGCCTTTAACATCGCTATATATTATGTATATTTTTGATGAATAAAGTTTTGATCGGCGAAGCCGGCGAAATACGAATGATGGGTGAAAATAGAGAGTGATACTAAATAGTAATCAAAAGGCGCTTTCGGCCTGCCTCGTGTCACCTTTATAAAGCTTCATTTGAAACTGATCGCTTTTCGTGTCTTTTAATTGCTTGCTTGAGGCCTTTCACATGGCTTGTTATAGTGCCCAAGATAACGAAAATGGGCAAGGCGATAAACAATTAACAAAAATACCTTATTATAGGAAATTAACCAAATTCGCGTTAATTTCATGAAGCGTTAATATCCAATACCTTAATTAACACGAGCGTTAATTTCCTATAATAAGGTAATGAATAATAAAAAGAAATATTAAAATATTTCTTTTTGTCGCTCAATAAAAGTTGCATTATATCGTAGCATGGCATTTATATCACGATATTCGATACATGTGTGAGTCAGGTCAATCCCCGGGGGCAATCTGTTGTAAAGAATGATAGCCATTTCTGTTTTTCAAATCAAAGAGAACGCATCGAATATAATTTCTCTTTTTCGGTTATACTTTGTACGAGTCCTTTCTAACTAACATGGTGTATTTTGTTCTTTTTCTACGCGGTTTTTTGTTGAGTGAAAATTTTCAGTACCTGTATGTGAAACTTTTCAAAATTAAAAGACTTTCTAAAACAGCTTTTCACACCGGCTAGACTCTTGTTGCAAAGCTTAGAATGTTATTATAAGAACCCTAGAGCAATGCCCGTATTTTACTTGAATCCTTTAAATACTCTCAACCTGGACTGTAGTTTGATAAAACCGCCAGAATGTAAGGAATTTTAATTTAATCTTATATTTTGGAATTTTAATGTAATCTTACAGTTTGGAATGACCGGAATGCAGCCGAACCACACATATACCTGGTGCCACGCGTGTTACACAAGTACTCTCTATGAGAAGAAAAATGCCGTTTACTGTTTTCCAATATCTCTTTTCTTCCCAGAGACATTCAAGTTTTTAAAATATGCAAATTAGTAAAATAATGACGTCATAGACATAGACTCAACCAAATTTTGACTAAATACGAAGAAAGTGATATCTCAGCCAATTTGTATTGAAAGTCTCTGATTCTCTGCAGTAACACTCTGCAAGTTATATTTCACAATATTAACTTTACAACTCAGTTACCATGACAACATACTAGGTTCCAGATCTGTGCCCAATTCTAGCATTCTTTTTTAATATTTGTAAATAATGCTTTACATGCGAGATCAGGCAAGCATATCAATAGATTTGGTAGACGTCTTGCCTGGGTTTAATTTTTCCGAACTGAAAAATTCTAAAATATTAAAAACAAATTGATGGGAACTGGAACAGAGTGAGTTGCCATGGTAACATAATTTTTTTACAGCTGTAGGTGTGTTACTTGTGTAACTATTTGTCTGCCAAGTTTCATTGGTCTCTGCAGAACAATGACCGAGATAACTTAACAAATCAAAGGGCCCTATGAGCCCACGACTGTTTTTTAAGAGATGACGTCATCGCTTAATGTCTTCGTGCGAGTGGACGGGATCTGTTGTCTGTTGTATGGACCGAACCGAATAGGACTGGGAAAGGAATCTAGTCAACTCAACAAGAAATCGTCGCGTAGAACTCAAAGCAAAATGCTCCTGGGCAGTTAGAAAGGACTAATTTAAAGCGTAAACGAAAGAGAGAAATTATATGATGCGTTCTATAAGATTTAGTAAACAGAAATCTTTCCATTCTTTTAAAACAGAAGGTGTAAGGAATTTCAAGACAGCGTTTGACCTTGCATTGTATATCTTATATCGGATGTCACGCCAAGATAACGCAACTTTTGTTGAACAGTCACTCAGCACAGAAGTTGTCAGCTACTTTTATTAACCTTAATTTTTTGACAAATGTCCCGAAAATTATTAAAGACCCCTTGTGAAACGTCATCGCTTCTGCATGCATTGCGTGAGGGTCATCAAATTTGCTGTTTTTTATATAGTTTATAGAATTTGAAACGAGTGTAGTACCCTTGATCCTCGGCAATCTGTATTGGTAGTATTTTCATTATTTGGAATTACACATTTCAAATTGAATTTCATCTTGTTTTATCATATTATATACTGTCAGGTGAACGGCACTATTCTTCTTTGACAAGTTAGCGAGATCACGAGTGAAAACTAATCGCAAGCAATCGGTAGTAAAAGCTGTAAAAGCTAACCACAGTATACCACAAGCTTACAGTATACCGTAAAATTCCGGTTATAAGCCCCCCCCCCGTCCCCCCACCGTTTATAAGCTTCTCCGGTCATAGGCTAGGCTCGATTTCCAGCCGCTGTTCGGCCCATCTACGTGAAAAAAAAAATTACATCCGCTTATAATCCCCCCCCCCCCCTCTCTCGCACTTACATGATTTTAAAAGCTTCATTGTGTTTCGCTATCGATTTTTGTGATAAATTAACCTGAGTTTTAGGCTTTTCCTACGTGGAACGCAGGACGATAATACGCGCGAAAGAAGATAAGACCTACACAAACGCTTTTTTTCGCAGATTTTCACCCTCGCACAGCGTGATAAGCGGACACCAATTCAATTCATTTCCGGTTGTCACTTGAATTTCTATGTATCAAATCCGTGTACGGCTCTGTTGTGATTTTGCTCTTCGTTTTACCATTGTTCTCTAAGGAAAAGCCATTTTTACGGCTCTAAAATCAAGGTTACGTCTAACTATGAATGACAACAGTTTAGCGAAAAAAACTGGCCATGAAACGAATATTTTTACGTATTAATTCCTAAACTAATCTAGCCTGCGAATACAGCCGCCTCTCATCGCTCCCGGCCGGTTTGGCATTTCTCCTCGCGTTTCGCACGTAGTAGCGGGAGCGAGTGAGAGGCGGCTGTATTCGCAGGCTAAAACTAATCCATCGACGGCTTTTTTTCCCTCGGAGAGCCTGCTCGCAGGCTAGCTCTGTTGTGATTTTGCTGATCGGGAAAAATATATTTCAGTGTGCGCTTCGTTTTACCATCTTTCTCGAAGTAACAGCCATTTTCACGGCCCTAAAATCTAAGTAACGTGCAAGTAAGCACGACAACAGCTCAGCGAAAATTAAAACCCAGTATGTTTAGAACCGAAGATGGTACATTTTAGACTTTAAAGTCTTTAGTTAAATGGTGAAATGAATATCGTCGATCGGAAAACTACTGCATGGGAGCATTGTTGTTCGTCTTTGTTAAAGCAATTTGTTTGGAAGCTTTCCTTCGCTTAATTATTTTTTCGACTATTTTGCTTGGTACAAGAAAAATGGTAAGAATTGGGGGCATTTGATTGGCACTCTCTGACCCACATTTTTGTATACTCTCAAGGGACTGTTTTAATTTGTCAAGGGAATACTTTTCGCTGTGGGCGATAAAAACGTCATTGGATAGGAATGCGTCAGCACTTCTCGATCCCGAAGTGTTATTTTCACGCGTCGCTCGTCATTTAGCCTGTCTAGCCTTTTGCAAACTACAGGTAGGTATTTTTCAAAGATCTGTGCTATTCATCGATTGAATCGCTTGGTTTTACATGCTTTAAAGCTGCTGCGAATCTTTATTGTCAGAGGATATTGGCCAATGCTATTTTCTATTGCTATTGAAAGAAGTATTTTTAGCTCGTCACGCAATCTTTTGTTTTGACCACAATTCACGGACTTGATCACGACTTAATGCAGCTTCTCAAGACTTCAGACAGGAAAATGGTAATGCACAATATTGCTTCGAACTTAAATGGAATTTTTAGAAGGATCGGTAAAGCCACTTAGTGAAAAATTGACTGCAAAAAGCCGTCGGGCTAAAATTTAACTGACGCTTTGGCGTGAATAATGCAGAATCTCACGGCTTCAAAAATATGCAGAATTTTGAAGCTTTGATACATTAGTAGCTACATCTTGAAATGAGAATTAATCTAAAACAAAACTTCCTTCAAGTTTCTTTCATTTGCTCAGTTTACGTTTGGAATTTTAGGCTTCTGAAGCGTATTGATTTGAAAAGCACATAGTAGTATAGTCGGAGTCAATCGAATACCATCTCGGGCGCACCTAAATTTCTTTCCTCTTTAGGAGACTAGTAGTCAGGGACCAAAAATCAAACCACGCTCACATGCTCGCGTGCCTTGATTTTAGGTCCCTGACTATAGTCTCCTAAAGAGGAAAGAAATTTAGGAGCTGCTCGATAGTATTCGATTGACTCCGACTATACTACTTAGGAAACATAAACAGAGGGCGGCAGGAAACATAGGGGACAAGCAATTAGAGAATTGACACCGTGCTGTATAAAGTTTTTTCAATTAGAGAAATACAACATTAAGTTAACAACAATTAATTAATTTAAAAATATTTTTCTACATAATATACAATGGACGAAATAGACTTCAGTTCATTGGATAATGTCACCACTGAATCTCTCGAACAGGAACTTGCAAAAATAGACCCCGCAGAACTGCGTTATTTATCGCAACTTCTTTCAGAAAACGTACCCGCAGTGAAAAAGATAATAAGGAATGCGCTAGAAGAACCAATTCCAGAAACCACAAAGAAGCGTTTACGACCACCTTTACAACCAAAACCTTACCAACCAATAGCACCACCTAGAAAAAAGAACAGAAGACAACAACTTCTGAGACAATTCGACCCCATTAAACCGAATAACATAAGAAATGTGACAGACTACCAGAATGAGATTTTGAATCTGTATGAAGACACAAAATTCGAGGGTGAAGAGAAAAGCGGGAGGCGGTTCACGAGATGGCGCATTATAAAAGATCTGAATAAAGACCAAACAGCAAGATTTATGGAAAAAATAAGAAAGAAAGTAAGAACATCATTTTTCATAAGGTATGTTTACGCAATTAGTTTACGCAACATTGAAGACGGCACCTTTCTAACCTTTTACCAATCTGAAAAAGGCTCGCGAAGGATAAACAAACTAAAAGACGCGGAAAACTGGATAAGGGAAAAGGAGGCAGAACGTTTGGAAGTAGATTCAATCGAAAGGCCAGACACAAAATGGACCTTTGACCACTACTTCGCAGTTGATGTAAGAGTTTTGATTGACCGTAAACCGCTTATGGGGACAGGTCCATTGCCGGACTGGCTGCGCAACCTTGCACGTGGGAATCATGCAATGGTGACGCTGGACACTTATAGAGATAACTTGTGTTTATGGCGTTGTATCGCTGTACATAAAGGTGCAAGGCCAGATCGAAGCACAGAAGCAGCCCGAGGTCTGGCCAAGAGTTTCTTCAAGCTCCGTGAAACACCGACCAATTGTGAAAAAACCTCACTAGATGAAATAGAAAAGGTAGAAATGCACCTGAACAAGGAAGTTGCTGTCGCAGATTGGCTCGGAATAAGAGTTTATATACCAGAGCGTATAGATGATAAAGAAGTAGTATGGCATCTGATAAGAAATCCGTCACCAAAGTTAAAAAACATAATGACAATAGGAATTTACGGGGAGCACGCATTTTTGATAAAAGACATAACAAAGTTAGCGAAAAATTACGAATGCAACCATTGCCACGCAAGATTCACAAAGGTTTCCAATCTCCAACGTCATGCAGATAGATGCGCCCAAGGGAAAACTGTAATAGATTGCCCAGGAGAAAAGGTGGAAGCGCCGCAGTCAGCGTATCAGAAAGCATTTTACCCGAAGCAAAAAGCCTCGAAAGAATCAATACAGTGGTTGGAGTACGTGGCAAAGCACTGGAAAATTCCAATAGCCCACGCAATGTCAGGGCACGGAGGAGAGCGATGGGTAGAAAACAGACCAGTTGACGGGTATAACCATGAGAGAAAGTTAGTTCTACAATATCACGGATGCCACTGGCACGGGTGTCCAAAATGTCACCCCGATCGTAACACAGAAATAGAACATTGCGGAAGAACAAGAGAAGAACTCTTCCAAGCAACAAAGAGGAGAACGTCATATCTCCGAAAGAAAGGATACAAAGTAATAGAGTGTTGGGCGTGTGAAGTCGGAGACAAATATGTAGAAAAACTCCCAGAAGCAAAAACAAAAAGTTACCCGCACGCAATTTTGTATGATTTTGAGGCATACGGAGACAAAAATCAGCGGAAGGAGCTGACAGACAGACTCACAATCGAGAACGTACACGTCCCAGTCTCGGTTAGCATCGGCGACACGCATGAAAGAGAGCCAACCCATATCTGCGAAAAAGATCCCGCAGAGCTGATCCGCAAGTTCGCAGAAGAGTTAGAAAGACGCGGAAAAAACATCAGGAAACGAGTAAGAGATGAATTTATGCCAGCAGACATCACCCTGCTACCAAAAGACCAAAAGAAAAAAATAGAGGAATGGTGCGACCAGGTCCCAGTACTCGGCTTCAACTCGGGGAAATACGATCTCAATCTAATAAAGGCACACTTCGTTAAAAAGCTGGCGGACACAGCCAGCAAAGTCAGAGTGGCGAAGAACAGTAACAAAATAATGTTCTTACTGACAAAAGGCTTCCGTTTTCTAGACATAATGAACTACCTCGGACCAGGAACCTCATACGAGAAATGGGTAAAAGCCTACGACTGCGAGACAACAAAATCATGGCTCCCATACGAGTGGTTCGACGATATTAAAAAGCTGGATTACCCAGGATTGCCGGATTATATGGATTGGTATTCAAAGTTGAAAGAGGGCTTCACGTTAAAACTGACAGAATGGAAAGCCTGCAAACAGACGTTCTGGGAAGAGGGGATGAAAACATTTAAAGACTGGGTGCGGTACTACAACAATCTAGATGTAGCCCCAGGATTAGAGGCGCTGGAAAAGATGAGAAACTTCTACACAGAAAAGGGGATCGACATAATGAAAGACGCAGTCAGCATCCCAGGTGTAAGCTTGCACTACCTGTTAAAGGGAGCAATAGAGCGCAACGCAGAACTATACGCCCCAAGCAAAGAAGCATATGAGATGTTAAAAGAAGCTGTTGTCGGAGGGCCGAGCCTCGTTTTTACAAGGTACCATGAAGTGGGAAAAACCAGAATAAGGTCACATCAAGTTGCTAATCCACAACTGTGCCAAAACATTCTCGGCTACGATGCCAACGCGCTGTATCTCTCAACAATGCTAAAAGATATGCCCTGCGGAAAAGAAAGAGTTGAACACTACGATGACGATTTGGTAATGCCCATGGTACTAACACAAAATCTCAAAGAAGGAAGCTGGTTCGGGTTTGCGGAAGTAGACATAGAGATTCCGAAGCACTTACAGCCGAAGTTCGAAGAAATGTGCCCATTCTTCTACAACAAAGTGGTGCCAGCGGAAGCAGTCCCCGAGCATATGATCAAATACTTGGCCGACACAGGCAGAAACCGCGGAGATGGGAGAAAACTCGTGGGAGCTTTGTCGGCGCAGAGGATACTACTATACGCACCGCTGTTACTCTGGTACATAAACCACGGGGCGGAAATAACAAAGGTATATCGGACAATTGACTACAAACCAGCAAAAATCTTTCCTTGGTTCGTGGAACAAGTCACGGAGGCCCGCCGGACAGGAGATGTAGAAAAAAGCAAAGCACTGCTGGCGGATATATTCAAACTGTTGGGAAACAGTGGGTATGGAAAGCTCATCGAAGCCTTGGAACGGCAAACAAACGTGATATACACAAAAGATGAGAAGGTAGTTGACAGAGCAATGCAAAGCACGTATTTCACCACTCTGGATGAGATAGGAGCAGCGTATGAGTTAGAAAGCCGAAAGCCCCGGATCACAATAAGACGTCCATTTCA
Organism: Meandrina meandrites; assembly: GCA_963693305.1. Lineage (NCBI taxonomy): Eukaryota > Metazoa > Cnidaria > Anthozoa > Scleractinia > Meandrinidae > Meandrina > Meandrina meandrites. Next base: position 49,798,551 of record OY855904.1, on the reverse strand, counting down.
GATAGGAATCGCGGTATACCAGCTGGCAAAGCTGAGGATGTTGGAATTCTATTATGACTTCCTAGACAGGTACATTGACAGAAAAGATTTCGAGCTGATACAGATGGACACGGACAGTAACTATTTGGCCATCTCGGGTAAGAAACTAGAAGACATTGTGCGCCCAGAGATGAAAGAAGAATTTGAGGCACAAAAAAAGAATTGGTTGGCATGGGACAAGTGGAGTGGTAGAACGCCGGGTTTATTTAAGCAGGAGTTTGCGGGGGAGCGGATGATAGCGCTGTGCTCAAAATGTTATTTCGCAGATGACCGGGGAGAAAAGCAGAAGCTTAGCACAAAAGGGATGAGCAAGAAGCAAAACGACATAAGCTGGTACCGCTTTAAAGCGGCGTTGGAGGGCAACAAAGACATGGCAACAAACCGAGGATTCCGGATACGGGAAGGGAAAATAGTGACATACGAGCAGGAGAAGCTGGGGTTGAGCGCGTATTATGACAAACGCTGGGTGCTGCCCGATGGGATACACACCGAACCTATCGAATATCACATTTACCCCACAGCTGGAGGTAATTCTGTATCCGGAGGTACCACAAGCAGTTCTTCACGTACAAAACCACGCTTAGGTCCGTCGCGCAAATAGTAGAGAACAGGTTGATTCGGTTTGGTAAAAGAACGTTCAAGGTTGTAAACTTTCAAAGACCAGATTGGATCGGTGGCTCTTTTCGTCCCGCCTTCAAGCTCACCAGGCTCGTACAAATACCGAAGCATAACGATGGATGGGAGCTTTTTTTCGTTCAAACCAACAGGTCTCAAATATTTAGTTGACGGCTCCGCATAAACATTTTTTTTCTTGATTGCGGCAGCAGGTTTCATACCAATCAATCGAGTGACTTGGTTGTTCAGAGCAGAAACAACTTTGGGGAGCCTTTTTACCCACACAGTAGACCGCAGACCCTCAGGTGAACGCATTTCAACCGCGTACTGGTGGCCAAACAAACGCTCAGCCAAGGTACGATTGAAACGTTCAACGATAGCTTGGTCTCTATGAATTTCAGGGTGACCACGTCTGATAGAAGTTTTGTGATTTTCCATTTCTTTTGTAACAGCGCCCATAAATTCACGCCCAGGATCAACCTGCAACATCTGTGGCCACTTCAGAGGTCCACGTCCGTAAATTGTCTTAAAAGCTTTGGCAACCTCATCAGAGTTTTTAGAAGTTAAAGGCTGAGCTTCTTTGAATCTGCTGGCAACATCAACAACGGTAAGCGCGTATTTGTAAGTGCTACGGCCCACTTTGTCATGTGGCAGAAAAAGAAGATCTGCCTGATGCACTTTGTTGGGTGTAGGCACGTCGAATTTTAGGCGAGGAATGTAGCGCGGTGCGGGGAGGTAGATCTGCCAGAGCGCTTGTTTGAACAACCATTCTTTAGCAACAACTTCAGGAACCTTAGCAGCAGCCGCTAATTTTTTAATGGCAGAGATACCTTTCCAGTAACCCTGTGGGCTGTAATAACGCCGCTCTAATTTTTTATCCATTTAAATAATTATGCGCGGCCATATATACATGGCTACAAAACCTTACCTAAGGGGTGCGGGATACCCCCACAGTGAACAGCTAAAAGAAATGTTGATAAAACAGCAGGAAGCGGTAATAAAAAAAATCAAACCGAAAAAAGATCTTGACGACCATTACGAGTGGGAATTCTACCCTGAGCCCGAAGAGATGGGCCACCCTCCCAATCTAAAACTGTGGTATTTACTTGCGGTACTAAAAAAAGTCGGTATTTCTATAGATCAGGTCGGTGACAATATGGGGTTGACTTTTTTGGGCAATGTCATTTACCAGTTCAAGCGGTTAAATCCCGGGTCGTGTAACTACGTTTGTTTTTTATACAACTATTTTCAAAAGGTCTCAACAAGAGATTGGCCGGCGAAAAAGGCAATACTGGGAAAGCTCACTAAAAGATTACCGAAGATGGTACAAACCAGAAATAAAGCGGATAAAAGTTTCAACGAATGGTGGTTGGAGGCAAACAGAAGTTGTCTTTGATGTTCTGTTAACCCTTTACCTTAGAGGTGTCCCCACTGTCAGTGTGGTTTGAAAACTGCATTTTTGTTTTTTTGGTAGTAAAGGTGTTGTACTTTTTCTCAATATCTTGATACTCACCGTCAGAGATTTCACCATTGTCAAGAGCGGTTGATATGAGAGTGTTCATTGAGCTCAGCGTAGCTTCAGCCAAAGTCTGCATTTTTTTGTGTTTTTCCGCTTTATGCCGGAAAAATTTGATGGGGCCCATACAGGAGGTTGACATCAATGAAAACAAGAGGCCAGTTGCGATTAAAGGCCCACCAACAACAATGCCAACCGCAGAAAGCGAAGCGCCCAGCCCAGAGCCGGTAAGAATGGTAGCAACTCCGCCTGTTAACCCGCTTACTGTTTGACAACGCGTGTGCCACCGTTTGAATTTGGCTGTGGTTTGGTAGTAATGCGCCAACTGGTTTTCAAGATTTTTCTTCATCATTTTTATTTCAGCCCACCGGAATTGTGTTACAGAATCCATTTCCTATATATGTGTGTTTAAAATATTTTAGTCGCAATAGGTGTTGCGGTATTTTCCAGTTTTCTTGTCGTAAATAATTTGGTTACACGGTTCGGTTACTCTGGTAGGGTGTGTCCAAAACTTTTTGCTGAACAGACCGGTTTTCGTGTTAAAGGCACCTTTTGCGATGTCACCACTCCAATACTTTTTAAACAAATCCTTATCACCACCTGTGACAGCCATGATTGCAGCAGCCACATCTTGAGTCGGTTGAAAGCCCGGAATTTTTTCGCCGATCTTTTTATTGATCGTTTCACCGACACCCAAACCCACCTTTTGCTTCGAGCTGATTGCGTTGCGCGCCGCGGCGTGACCCCATTGCCGTTTGTTTTTGGGAATAGCGTCAAGCGCCTTCACCATTTTTTTGTCTGCAGCGTGTTTGCAGCTTTTTTCATTTTTCTTGCCCGCACAGACGGCATAATCAACGTCATGCTGCATTGAAACTGCGTCCGTGGCGCCTGTGGGTTGCTGGTAAATCTTCAAGATCTTCCCCGTCTTGGGGTCGTAAGAAAGCTGTTTTTCAAGAGGATTGTACGGCCCTGTATAGTTGTGGCCCGGAAGTGTCCACCCCTTTTTTGGCTTAGGCAGCTTGCCAATAGCTTTATGCAAATCAAAAGCCCCACCACGTTGGTAAAGAGGGTTTGTTGGGTCATCTACTCGATTACCCGCATAAATTCTCATATCATAATTACCACCACTGCCCTGTCTAAAATAGTTCACGTTGTCCGTAACCCCTTTCAAAGCTTGGCTTCCGAGTATTTTGGCTGCTGCAGCGAAACTGGGGGCAGGGGTCACAAAGTTCGAGGCAACATACGCGATTTTATCAACAGTCGAACGGCCCCTTCTCGATGACAACGCGCCACCACGGGGGTTTACCCCACTAATAAACCGTGTCTTGGTGATGCCACAACTTGCACATTTTACTTTAAGCAGCCTTCTACCATTTTTTGCGGTTGCGAATGTTTCACTTCCCGGTACGTTGGGTGTGAAGCGCTTTTCTTTCACACAGTATACCTCCATCCTATATAATAAGCAAAATTAACTTTGGGTTTACCTCACTAATTGTGACAGCCGCCTTTCACCTTATTTCCCGGTATCATATCTTTTGGTCTTAATCTGTTTGAGGCTTTAGTCAACAAATCCCCAGACAAAGCATCAATTGTGTAATTAACAGCTTTTCTCGCGATTGGTTTGGCTTTATTGGCTAACTTCTTCTGATACTCTGGTTGTCTCAGAAACTCGCTTGCAAAGTATCTTCCTTGTTTCACACCTTGCTTTGCTAAATAAGGAACTCCGTACTCAAAGAAAGCTTCAGCTGCTGTATTTCCAACTGTATCAAAAACCCCACCTCCGAACATTCTTTTTTCAGCGCGTGCAAGTTCTTCTCTCTTCTTTTTGGGTAAACCACTTCTGGTCCACTTAAATATTGGTTCCAAAATATTACCTCCTTCTTGAGCAGAGACAAATCTTGTCTTGGTAATGCCGCAGCTAGCACATTTTACTTTAAGCAACCTTTTACCATTTCTTGCGGTTGCAAATGTTTCACTTCCCACCACATTGGGTGTGAAGCGCTTTTCTTTCACACAGTAAACATCCATCTTTATACATTATGTGTAAAATAATCCTTCACCACAGCCTCGTTGGCGCGCGTATTTTCAGAAAACATGCTCAAAATATCTCGAAACGACCGCCCTTTGTTACGCTCATTCAGGAAAAGCAAACAGTAGTAGCCGCAGCGTACACTGGATTCCCACTGAAGCTGGTTGTCATTTCGTAGAAAGGTTTTGCTACCCTCGAGAATCAACTCAATTTCCCATTCCGCGGGCGGGGGTAAACCGAAAGAGTCAAAGTATTCGCGCCCGCCCCAGCAGCATACCCAGTGGGTGCCTGGCCCTCCAAGATCATCCATGTTGATTATACAAGGGAAGTGGTTTTTACCCATGATTTCAATTTCATCTCTCGCAAATATACCTTTGATGGGGATTTTCAAGTATTGGCACCATCGCTGCAAGTCATAATCAGTTAAGGGGACATCAACGAAGGCGGGCTTTTTTTTGGTCACCCCAAGAACCTATAAATGGAGGAGGGCGCATATATGGTGGAGGGTTGATGCGCATTCCCTTTCCTCCTGTTGGGGGTTTTACCCGCATGCCTGATCCTGTGGGGAGCAACCCGTGCTTGCGCACATGTCTGATTTGTGTCTTGCTCATGTCTATGTCCACGCCCGTTTTGTTTTTGATGGCGCGCTCTATTTTTTTGATCTGCCTGGCGGTCAAGTGCAAAGTGTCGCTGCCGCCGGTTATGGCCTCGTTTTTAAATCTGAGCGTAACTGCTTCTCCTGACCCAAAGGCCCGCGCGAGGCTTACCTTCTGCCCGTCTGAAAGTGAAATCTTGTGCGGATAGTAAGTCGTCATCTCTTATATTTTATACAAAAATTATTTTAAACCATCACCAGCTCATTACCCACCTGCCTGAGAACAAATTCGGACTCGTACAAAATTCCTGCATAAATGGTGTAGTCTTGCGCGTTGGCCGCCTCGTTGAGCTTGTAGTGGAAAACCATCTGCTTCGAGTCGTTGGTCATGTTTTCCTTGTTTTCGCGTAAGTCAAAATAGAGTACTGGGTATAGCGTCCCGAAGTTGTTGGGCTGAAGCTGAACACCGGTGTTGTAGTCGTTTTTGCGGTACCGGTAGTTCTTTAAGTCATTAAGAATGCGCAGTTTGAAGTTTTCGTCGTATTCCAGCTCCGGATAGTACTGTGAAGAGCCGTACTGTAGCCGGCAGGTCGCTAGCTTGGCTGAATTGTCTCCGTCAATGTCAAAGGTGTCAAAGAAGTAGGGGTTTTGAGTCAAGGCGTCCTTCTTCCTTGACTGTTGTATGAAAATGAAAACATGTTTTGCGGCTTTTAGACCAGGATTTATCTGCCACGAACCGAAAGCGTCACGCCGGCTGCTGCTGGGCTGGATCATTTCATTTAGGTACGTCCATTTCTGAGGTTTCAAAAAGTTTTCGTTTGCGAGCTTCTGTCCTTCGCTGGTGAAACGCAGCATTGGAACCCACAGCTCGAAGTTTCTCACCACTACCCTACGATTGGTGCCATCGTTTTGCCAAATCAGCTCTGCATCCGATTGTAGCTCAATTTCGAACTCCATCTGCATGGGGGGAAGAAGCTTGTCACTCAGCTCTTCGAAGAATGAGTACCTGTTAAGCGGTATGAAGGTTTCAACCGTGAGGCCGGCGTGGGCAAGTAAGCCCCTTTCTCTGATTCCAAGGTTAGTGGCAGCGGCGGCTGTCACATTGCTATTATCTGTATCCAAATACCAAAACTGATCTTTCGCTGCGCTCCTCGCAAAGTCATCAGAAAAATCCAACAAGTTCTTTATGAATATTAACTTGTGAATGTTGTCTACGTTGTAAATTTTTTTGCCCGATGATTTTACCGCAAGTTTGTTTATCAGTGAAAATGAGCCGTTAATAGGCGCTGACCGGACGTCCCCTGCAACTGCCGCACCATCCGCGGTTGCCTCGAAAGTGAAATCAGCCCGGAAGTAGGCGTTATACCAGTCAAACCAGTTGTCTCGGTCGGTGAGTGTGAATTTATAGTTTGTTTTTACCTGGTGCTGATTGTTACCCGGGATAGTGATTGGTTTGTCTAACACGATACGAACATACTCTGTTTTTTCCAAATGCCTGTGGCTTCTGAACATCTTGCGTCCTATATATCTTTTAAAAAAATTATTTTAATTTTCTGCTATCAATTGGTTTACTTTCAACTTTGCAGCCCGACCCGCGTTTAAAATCTGGTTCAACTTTTTCCGTGAATCCCCGCTTAACTGAGTTGCTGGTACCCCACTCAGCATCTTCTTCAGTTTTTGTTTCGACTCGGTACTAAGTTTCTGTGGTGGGGTCTTTTTACCCTTAGGTTTTACACTTGGGGTTTTACTCTGGGGTGTGGGTTGCAACTTAGTTGCTGATACCCCACTTCGCAAAACAGCTTGTATCTTTTCTGCCCCTTTTTCGGCGGCTTTTTCGGTGGCTTTTTTCAGCATTTGCTTCGAGGCTTCATTTACAGCCTTCTTCAACGTCTGACGGGTGACCTTCTTTTTGAACCGCTTTCCTATATTCATCAGGGTGTCTCTTACAACCCCCGTACCTTTGTGTCTGTATCTATAGTAACCGCTTGGCACGTCGTAATATCTCGTCCACTCACTCGGATGATTCATATTATACTTAGGTGTAAATTATTTTTCTTTTTCTTCTTCAATGATGATACTTAAAGCCACGTCTTGGTCATTCAGATCTATAATGTTGTTGCGTCCGTCTGTTATTTTGATGTTTATGCTATTGATTCTATTTTTGTTCACCGGGTGCCACAGGAGGCGGCGGGGCTCTTTTGAAAAGGGGTAGCTGACTGTGAGTTCAGCGGTTGAAAAAGAGAACATAACGTCTCCCCCGATGTTGTCCACAGCCCTTGTAATGAGGTCACAATGGATGTAGATCCAGTCGACGCCTCTTGTTATATTTGGCACGCGGTCGCTCCTATTGTTCGCTCCGTCTATTGTTTTCTTTCTTCCGATTAGTGACTGAATGGTGGTGTTGAGACCTTTGTAATCATACATTCCATCCGGAATTGTCACGGTTTTCCAGTTCTCTGTTTTTTTTCGCCATTTGAACTCGTTGTTGTTGTACCGTTTTGCGATGTTGTACCACGAATAAGACATAGATACCAGCTCATTTAACGCCGCCTTGTACTTTTTGAAGGGATCTAAAGCGATTGGTTGGTCAAAGTTAATTGTAAAGTCATGTGACTTGCTGTTGGTGTTTTTTTGTTTGGCCAGCTGCGAGTCGAGCAACAGGTTGAAATGAAAATGGGTTGACATGTTGCTTATATAATATTACTCAAAATTTTGTGGGCTTCTTTTTGTGTTATTTCCTTTAGCTTTACCAGCAGCCCCAACATCTGCTTGACCTGTTTTTTCAGCTTCAGTGAAGTGTTGCCCGCCTGTATAGACGCCAAGCTTAAGTGTAGCCTTTCAACCAAAGCGTTTGGATCAACACTTCCGCTTCCTTCCATTTCATCCTCATCAGGTGGAGGGGGTATCCAATCGGCGGGGGGCATAAACTGCCCTTGTCTCCTGGCAAGAATTTCATTTCTTGCCTCTTTTATGTCTTCCAATGTGTAGCCGTAAAATTTTGATTTTTTACTTTTTACAACATAGTTAGGATTGTCTTTATTTTTTGTTAACATGCTGCTCAGTGTCTGCAGGTCAACTGACTCTGATCCCTTCATAACCGGTTCTTTTGGTGGTCCCCATTTACTCGGTTTTTTCGCTGGGCTTTCCGTTAATTCCATTTCTTCCTCTTCAGCCAAAGGTGGTAACGGTGTTGATGTAGGAGATGGTGGTGGTGTTGATGTTGGTGTTGGTGATGGTGATGGTGTTGGTGATGGTGTTGGTGATGGTGGTGGTGTAGGTGATGGTGTTGGAGGTGGAGTTTCCTCATCCGGTTTAAAATCTTCATCGAAAGGGTTGTTTAAATCAAAATCCTCCATACCATAGTCTGGGATCTGCTCCTCCTCTTCTTTTGGGGTCGTCCCTACTTGGAGTTTGTCAAGCCGCGATGTGATAGGTTTGAACAAATCCTCACCTGATAGCTGACCAAACTCTTTTTCTATTTTCTTATTTTTTATTGCCGCGAGAATGCTGTCGTTCTGCTGCTCAACTTCAGCCTTTTCGCTGACAAGTTTTCGCCACTTCTTCATGGACATATTTTTGCCGTATATATAACAGAAAAAAATGAAAATTCCCAATTACGACCCCAGTTTGACTACAAAAAGTAATTACAAGCAAGGCCACCCTTGTATGCCAGCAAATACCTTTCGGATGCTTATTTGCGGGCCAAGCAACTCTGGTAAGACAAATATTCTCATGCATATGCTTTACAGGCTGTTGGTCTACGACAAAATTTACCTTTGCACAAAAAACCTGCATCAGGATAAGTACCAATATATGATTGATGATTTCGATAAAAGAGTCAATCCTGCGGCTGGGTATAATGTTATTGAAGGCACTAACGATGTTATTCCTCTTGAGATGCTGCCCACTGACAACCAAAAAATTGTAATCTTTGATGATATGGTTTGTGAAAAAAACCAAAACGACATTATCGATTATTTTATGAACGGGCGGCAGCGCAATTGCAGCGTCATTTATCTTTCTCAAAGCTACTTCAAGACCCCCAAAAACATCCGAGATAATTGCACCCACTTTTGCATTTTCAACTTTCTTCCCAGAGAAAATAACCGTATTGCTGATGAATTGGGAATTGACAGAGAGCTTCTTGAAAGGGCTACCGATGCTAAATATTCTTTTTTATACTACGACAAACCAAAAAAAACCACACTCAAAAATTTTGATGAAAATATAAAGAGATGGGGTATCTTAACGGTGCGACGGGTGCAACTCAAACACATGAAGAGTCTACTTCAATCCGAGGGGAAGCCGGCCCTGCCGGCCCTGCTGGTCCGACTGGCGCAACTGGACCCGCTGGCCCTAAAGGTGAAAAAGGTGATAAGGGAAATACTGGCCCACAAGGTCCTAAAGGAGATAAAGGCGATGCTGGAGAAAAAGGATTAAAGGGTGATACGGGATCACAAGGACCGCCCGGACCTGCTGGCCCTGCGGGAGCAACGGGACCTACAGGACCAACCGGAGCTACAGGACCTGCGGGGCCTACTGGAGCAACTGGACCTGCGGGTTCAAAGGGCGCTATTGGTCCAAAAGGAGAAAAAGGTGAAAAGGGTGATAGTGGGGATGTATCAACCGTTAATATTACTGGAGATATTCTCATGAAAGACCATGCGATCAAACAGCTTGCAAATCCTACGGGTGATCAGGATGCTGTAAATCTTGGTTCAATGAAAAAATATGTGGGCTCAAATTCTATTTCAGCAGGACACTCACATAAAAAGAATGCCTTAGCCTATTTGGAGCGAGGGTCGGGCGTTACAGCTGTAAACAATGTTACTTCTGTTACATTTGAAGATTTTACCTCCAACCTTCACAGTGTAAATAAAAAAGCTTATACTTTCAATCTTGTAAGAACTAGTGTCAATTCTTTCAACTCACGCTTAAAGCTAAATAAAAAACCTCTGCCCGAAGGAGAGTACACTATATGTGTCGAGTTCTTTATCCCGAAAGTTGATACTAATTGGTTTATAAGTGCTTCAACCCCTAACCCGGTTGATACTCTTAATTACCATACCAAGCACTTCAACAGTCACAGCCCGAAATATTCACGCACCATTATTCACACGCGCAAATACAAAGACAATGATAACACAATCTATCTTGATATTTCAAATTCGGGTTATGATGGCTCTTCGCCACTTGAAAAGGCTGCTTTGATAATTTATGGAATAAAAGGTTATCAAACAGATGTAGACGGAACTGTTTACGATCAGGCTTTCGTTCTCGATGACGGCGATTTTACTCTACAAACCGATTTGGATATGAACGGCTTTTCGTTGAAAAATTATGATCGAGGGTACAAAATAGAAAACGATACTATCAAATTTCAAAAAGATTTAGATCTAAGTGGTTATGCCGTAAAAAATTTGCAACCTAGAATAGTAATAACTGGAGAATGGAGCTACGATGAAAATCAATTTGGTGATAGAACTTTTGTTAAATTCGGTAATAACATTCGTGTAATGGCGCCATTTCCTTGCATAATTGAGGGTGTCGCGGCTTTAATTATAGAACTAAAGGGAGCCTCTCGAACTTATGAAAGAATAGGTTTTGCTTTTAGATTACCTGGCAGTTTAACAACTGACGTTCCACTTAAAAGCACGCGTAATGCTAATGGTTTAAAATATCAATATGTGGAGCTTGGTGGAAGCTATAGAATAGATCCGGGAAACTATTTTGCGGTTTATTTAACTAATCCCGACCGCCCAAAATCACCCCCAGTTAATATAAAACGTGTATTAGTAAGTTTAATTTTAAAAGATGATTTTTCTTTTAGGTAGTAGAGTCTTTCAAAAAAATTTCTCTAAGTCTTTTTCTCTAAGTCTTTCAAAATTTCTCTAAGTCTTTTTCTCTAAGTCTTTCAAAAAATTTTCTCTAAGTCTTTTTCTCTAAGTCTTTCAAAAAATTTTCTCTAAGTCTTTTTCTCTAAGTCTTTCAAAAAATTTTCTCTAAGTCTTTTTCTATACTGCGTTACAAGAGCGTTACCTTCACGCGTGACGTCTCGTGATGTTGTGTGACTCTGTTGTGTTACAGTCACGCGTGACGTTGCGTGACAGGTCAAACAAAAGGGCAAAACCCTGGTCGGGGGGTGCTCGTTGGCTGTTCTTTGCCTAGCCCCGGCTAGGTCTTTTCCCCGCCGCTGACAAGGCGGCTGTCCCCCCCATTTTACCTCTGGGTACGAGGTTAGAAATCCCGAGGGATCTCTGAGCACCCCCACGTTATCAGTAGGGCCGGAGCGGGCTCACCCAAGGGGCATCTCCCACTGAAAGGAGTTCCCCTATACCCCGTAACTCACCATCTGCACAAGCCATTATAGCAAGATTCAGTGGGGGCCAACCACACCTCTCTTGGCTTCACCAGAATTCGTGAACTAGCTAGTCTATGGGCAAAATTTCTATTTATTTGTTTCAGTTTAAAATTTCTGACCCTTGTGGTGCCACTTTCTCTGTTCTTCACCTATTTGAGCCCGTACGCATGCGCTTTTAAAGACTTGGTAAGATTTGTAAATATAATATAGCCAAGAGGCCAAAATGCTTGTCCTTTTCCACGCGATTTGCTTTATTTTAAACGAACTTTCTACTCCCGTTTGGCAGAACGAAGTCAGACAGATAACATATCAATTCGTAGAGGCTATGCAAGAGGCACAAAAAAAGTAAACAGGTTCGAACGAGTCAGTGTTCTGGAAAGATCGCTCGATAGATCGACAAAATTTCTGTGATCAAATCCTGTTATTTCTCGATTTCTTCTCGTCGCTTCACTTCGCCAGCTTCTGTGGGGGGCACAAAAACTTACAGCGCGTTAACTGAGCGTATTTTTTTTGTAACATCTGCTCTGTTTCGTCTTTTTTCGGCTCAAACACTAAATCGTGAAGCGACCGCCATTTTGTTTTGTACTGTGCTCGTCCAAGGGGCCTGGAAAATAAAAATAATGGTTTCCGGTCTTTCTGAGAAAAATGTCACGCAACTCACATATTTCGAAACAAAAATATTGCAACCAAACGAAGGTATCGGCCGCTCAGTAAAACCTCTGAAAGATTTCTCGCGTTGGGTCTAAACCCCTTAACTTACAAAGGATCCAAGCATGTTCAAGATCCTCTTCGCATATCTCAATACAGCGTCTGGGGCTGTTGTATTCGTCTATGTCTGGGAAAGCGTAATGATTTATATTTTCTTTTCGACTGCACGGAACACATATACCATCAACACCGCAATTTTTATGTTCAAGACAAAACATCACTTTAACAAAGCTTTCCCGTCTTTGACAGAAAGGGGTTTTCTGCAAATCTTGGTGTACTTTGTCCCAGCCAAGCATTTTACGCTGCCAGAGTTTTATTATAATGTACTCCGTACAGATTTTTTCACGAAGTTCAGCCGGAAGTGCTTGTATTAGTTCAAGCGTGCCCATGTTTATACACTTGTTGGTGTGTTTCTCTAATTGCTTGGTAAAAGAAGATTCATTACATCTTGTGGGCTCATTTTTTGCATTTGCGCCACTATGCCATTATCAACCAATATTATTGGCTGGCTATTTGCTTGGTATTTGTTGGTGGTTGACCGATATACTTCAAAATTTGCCTTTCTTCTTCTGTGTTTAGTCCTGGTTTGATCTATGATATGATTTCTGCCTCTTCCCATTTCTGCGTTTTATACAGCACGGTGTCAATTCTCTAATTGCTTGTCCCCTATGTTTCCTGCCGCCCTCTGTTTATGTTTCCTAAGTAGTATAGTCGGAGTCAATCGAATACTATCGAGCAGCTCCTAAATTTCTTTCCTCTTTAGGAGACTATAGTCAGGGACCTAAAATCAAGGCACGCGAGCATGTGAGCGTGGTTTGATTTTTGGTCCCTGACTACTAGTCTCCTAAAGAGGAAAGAAATTTAGGTGCGCCCGAGATGGTATTCGATTGACTCCGACTATACTACTCACATGGTGACATCTGATATGCAGCGTGCGGCCGACTTACCATCGCGTTGTTGTTTATTTAATAATTGTGTTCAGTTTACGACCTTTCACATACAAAGATTTACTACAGTACTTCGGAAAATGCAAACAAGTATTTTTTTGTTATTAGTTATAGTGATGGATAGCATAAAAAGCAATCTGAGCGTTAATTTTGTGGAAGGAATTCAGTAGTTTTCCGCTATCTCACGGCACCATGATTCGCAAATTATTATCCCCAATTACCGCTTTTCTGTACCAAGATAATACCACTGGTGGTTAAATAAATGTCAGTGACAGTTGTAAAGAAAGAAAACCTACCTTTCACCAGAGTGTTTTGAACTAGTGTTATATTTTGTAGAAAGAGTTCGTGTTTTTGCGAGTTGTTTAAGACTCTCTGTCGACCGGCATACATTGCGAGCGTTTGTTATTGTTTTGATTCTGTCGCGAAAGAAAATCGTTTGAAAATAAAAACGATTTGAGGCATTTGGCGACCTAAAATAAAATTTGTCGGTAGAGGAGTAATAAAATGTTTGCTTTTCAGGTCATTTGGTTAACAACTACTTCATTTTGAAATTATGACCTTGCGTTGTGGGGTCGCAAACTACAAGCTCTGGTCGCCGTACGCGTCATTTGAAAACAACTCAATGTATACTATAAAATTTGTTTTTTATTTGTTTTCAGAAGCATACAGAATATATATACAGTACTGAGTGTGCTTAAAATACTTTCCAAGCCAACATGTAGAACAAGAGCAATAAATATTTCTTGGCGATTTCCATACCACGATGTGAAATCCCAATGGAGTTTGTTCCGATAACTGGTCACGTACACACTTTCAAATATTTTCAGCTCGATATCTTTTGCAATAAAAGGTTGCCATTACAAGGAGGAAACACAGCAAAGAAAGCACTTACCACCAAAATAAATTTCAAATGATCTCATAAAAGCTAACCTGGAAGGATCTACTGGCAATGCGAAGGGAAATAAATATCTGAATAATTCAGCGGCGATTCAGTGTCACGTACTGCAACAAACAGGAGCATTTTCCCCTTCTGTCTTGTTTCCGATGGCATCTTTTTTGGCTCTCCACTGATTCCTGGCAGATTTTCTCTTATAAATATCTTCAGAAGAGGTTCAGGTCAAAGTCAAGGCCTTCCACCGGCGGTTCCTCGCAACCGCCGTGCATGACCAAAACCGCATCGCGTACCGGCCGTTGTTTAGCTTCTCGCACATGTAACAAACAAGCAATTTACGACGAAATATTGGCCTCGATGTAAAGAACGATAATCAATCTTTTCATTAATAGCAATAGCTGTCGAAAAGTCGCGATAGATGCCTCGGATTATAAAGGATTGAAGAGCGAAATGATCCACAACTCAACAATGGAGGTTTCGTAGCCTACGAAACCTCGGGTAAGGCGCGCAATGTATGCCGGTCGACAGAGAGTATTTAAAATGACGCGCGGAGGTGAAGAAATTTTTTTCACCGTCTTCAAGTTTGGTTTGATAATTAACATTTCAAATCATGAATTGGTCTTTCAGCGTGTCTAGTTGTAATAAAAGTTTATTTCAGAAAGGAATTATTTGTCTGAATTTAGTACGCATATGGTATATTTTTCCCACTCGCACGTTTGTGTTAAATGCCGTAAAGGAGCCAGGAATTTTTTGGGGGGTGGGTGCGCGCTAATAAAAGCCTTCTGGACTGTGAGTCAATGGGTTAATCCTGGCGTATCTAATCGAACAAGATCGAACAAAAATCCAATCGAACTCAATCGAACGATTGGTGTCTGATTGGGTTCGGCAATCGAACAAAATCGAACATGTATTTTGCTGTGAGTTCGATTTTCGAACCAATTGAACCAATCGAACAAAATCGAACTAATCCGATGCAATTTTGTTCGGACGGTATCTCTTGACACCGGAAACTAGTAAAACGCGTAGGGTATCGTCACTATCAGCCTTTATTTAATGGGAATAAAGAAAAATAACTTCATACTGAATATAATTGTTGAAACAGAACAGAACAAAGTCAGTGTCAACGACTGATACTCATGTACTCCCGGATGTACTGTGAGTGTTGATAGGAAATGGCTTATATGATTATCTTCGATGTGATTGTAAACAGACAGAAAGACAGACACAAAGATTGGAGCCAATCTTCTTATAGATGAGAAACTCTTCTCCCACATCTTCACTGAACCAACATTCTTGGTAGCCTTTTACACTACACGAAATCTTGATACGTGCAGTGTCCTCCCGGGTCTCCTTGGATGTAGCTTCCTGACGTTTTCGACATTTTTACTGAAAGCCGGGTGAAAAGGGAAGGGGAAAGCTAGCAGTGATTTGACCTTAAGACTGAATTTCTACAGACCACGTGCCTATCATGCGATGTGAATATTCTCCTATCGAACAAGGGTACGGTAATCGAACGTTCGATTGGATTGAGTTCGATTACTGATCGTTCGGTAATCAAATGTTCGATTGTGTTCGATTGGCAAAATTTTATTGTGAGTTCGATTGTGTTCGATTGAGTTCGGCAATTGAACGATTGGTGTTCGATTGGGTTCGATTAGATACGCCAGGGTTAATGCAGCGCAAATCGCTTTCAATACTAACATTTCCCCAACGCATACTCCATGCAAAATAGTCGAATCTCGAAGAGATCTTTGATTTTCACAGTTGTGTTAAATATCAAACAACCGATGTTGTCATGTTTGATTTGCCGATTCTCCTGCAGGCGACTAGCACTTAAATTAGATCTTTCGCAACCACAAACCTGCGGGACGCCAGCTGCGCCAGCACAAGCGTATACTAAAGTCAGTACAGTTGGCCTAGTTCTGATATCATGATAAGAGGAAGATTGTTCGTCCTAAACTCTACAGTCATAACAAGAGTCTTGGCTTTTTGAGCGCAGCTCCCAATGGCTTTGCTGAATTGTATAACGTTTGTACGGCTAAGTATATTGAGGTTGTTGTGATGTTTGTATCGCCGATGATTGCAATTTTGAACCATGAAGTCTGATTTTGTGGTGAACTCGATGGCACGTGGAACGACTTTTTGGTGGAATTCGATTGCGTGTATATCTGGAAAACTTTGGAGGCATAGACTAGACGACTTTCATGAAATTTGAAAGTTATGAGGCATTTCTTAGTAAAAGTTGGTAACAGGAATTTTCTAAGGTAATTTGACCTGCTGAAAACGAAAATGCTTGTTACCAAAGTTGTTTTCGCGATTTTCAGTCTCAAAATGACGTCACAAAAATGACATCTTAAATGACGTCATCGCAATGTTTAATTTGTAGAAGAAGATGGATTTTTAGCCGTATGCACTTTATTTGCAGCTTGAAATACCAAATAAATTGCCTCCTGCCTAGTTCCTGCTAATTTATTTAGTTTAGGCTGCAGAAAGCATTCGAGGCAACCTGTGACATCATTACATGACATCACAGATAGGTGTATATTTGTTTGATTGCTATTTAACTGTGGCGTACATAGCCACAAAATTTGAAATGCTGAATGAAACAGATCTTACGTCATGTTGGCTTAAAATGTTGTTCAACAGTGGGTAAAAGTTAAAATCTGTTCCGTAACCGTTATGGAATTCTTGTCATATAGAAGACACGTTGTGGGAAAACTTGACTTCTTGGTACAATCCGAACATCTTGTGTGTAGTATCAGCAATTTGTGACTGATAGTTATAGAATAGAGTACATCTACTCAATGCTGATGGCATCTTGGTTATGCCCAGGATCTCTCCTCCCCTTTTTCCTATCCCATTTAGCTGTTCAAGACTGTGACCAGGACTGACCTGGCTGAACTTGCAATTGCTTGCATTCCATTTGACAACGAAGTTGCCCTTCTTAAAATCTTCTTAGACTTTCTGTGGCAACTGCTCCATCTCTGCGATGTATACTGACCCCAACTTGCATAATTGAATTGATCATATCTTGGAGAGCAAGCAAAGACAGATATTTCTTGCAGGACTCTTACAGGGAAGGCATAGTCAGCGACCACAATGACTACAGAGTAATCTGTGAGCACGCATTGCTCTTTTGTAGGCGTTCTCATTCACGACATACTCGGTTGCAGTTTGACCAAGAAGTCCACTCTCGACCCATGTTTCCACCACGCCTGATCCATTCATATGGTTCCAATCGCCATTGAGGAAGCACATTGATATATGAAGACCCCCAAACTGTATAACAGGCTTCTTCTGGTACTCAGGCATTTCCCTTTTAATTCACCTCAGCAAGCTTACAAAACAGAGCCTGGTTTACTGTTATAACTGTATGCTGTTGTCATAGTGTGGCTGATAAGTGCATGCATCTTTTTAACAACGGTATCGAGGGTGTCACATTCATGTGGTGGAGCCGGAATAATTGGCATGTATCCTATTGTTCTTCTTGTTCATTCTGAGACAGTGAGTGACTTATTTCTGTCCACCCACTTATTTCTGGATGATGTCGTAACATGTTGAATGCCAAATGATTTGCTTGAGCAGTACGGACAGAATCATTGTCATCTTAGCAGTCAAAGCATTCTTTTTCAACTGCCCTTGAAAAAAAGGAGAACTTCGTTTGGCCTCTACTGGATCCTACCCATTGACTATGGAACACTAAGACTGTGCTAAGTTGATAGCTTCAAATTTTCAAGAATTACATTACTTTCTACTCTCCTTTGCCATGCTGCAATTTGAGTTGCATGAAAAGTGTCTTGCAATCCACCGTTTCATCTAGAATGGCAGTATCATCAGCAGAGAAGTGGATAAATTTTTCACGCACCACATTTGCTGGCATAACACTCTCAGTATCAGAATCAAGAGTCTTTAAAACGCTCTTCGCCAAGCTTGTGTCTACTTGCAAAATTTGATCATAGTTCAAAGTATGGCCAGGTTTACTGAAAAGCTTGACAAGATCTTTTGACCTTGTGTCTTGATGAAGCGTGCTACCAAGTCCAACGTGCTTAGGTGCCTATTTCTTTCCACCACTAACCCCATAGATAATTTCTTGCACTTAGCCACAGCTTCTTGTTCCTTAACCGGTTTCTCCATGTAGAAGTTTTTTACCTCCAAACAAGAGCCATAAAAACATGCATAAACTGTCAATGGCATCTTGCTCACTGACGCTTAGACCTTTGAGACCGAGCACCCGCGTAGCTTCAATGCAACATGAACCTGAGAAAGAAAAAATATCCTTGTGTTGCTCGTATGTTGGCATTGTAAGAAAGTCATCGGTGTCAGCACTCTCATTAGCCAGTTTGGATACAGCAATACTGATGTATTCCGTATGGATAAGCAAGCTCAGACGTTCTGGTGGACGTCCCTCAAAACACTGAATACAATCCATCACATTTCCAAGACTGAGCAGCAGCTTGCATTTAAATGTTGATCTGCGGCTAATGAAAGATCTGGGAATTTTAATTTCTGCTTTCTCTGCCAGTGCCACATATCTATCCGATGCCTCGTTTAATTTGATGTCATAACCGTTGTCAGCAGCATATTCCAACCCTTCACACAACCAAACCATATCGCTAGATCACTCTCCTTCGTTTCACGTTTCGCCTTAGTTTTCCTGAACATCTGCTCAGTTCAGTGTACTGAGACATGGCAAATGGCATTTTGTTTCCGCAGCAATTAAGTCACGCACACCAACCAAACGAACTCAAACTTTGTATTAGATCTGTGAAGCTTCAAAAATTTGCTCGCTTGTTTTAAATGTCATAAAAGATGACAATCGTTCTTTGGGGGTTTCGTTTTGAGCAAAGATACAATTGTTCCAGTTGACTTGTTCTACATTACTGCGTGTTTTACGAGGACTGTTTGGAGCTGTTGCTTCATGAGACAACATGCTTATTTTCTCAATTTACGCAGACAGAAACAAATTGTGAGTGAATTGACATTACAAGATCCAGATGAGAGAAACGTATTTCGTCCTTTTCCGCGTCATTGGAGTGACGTAATTTCGATGTCATTTTTGTGACGGCATTTTCAGTTTAAAGATAACAAAATGAACGTTGGTAACAAGCATTTTCGTTTTCAGCACATCAAATTACTTCAGAAAACTCCTGTAACCAACTTTTGCTAAAAAATGCTCCTTGATTTTTCTGAGAATGACTTTACCTAAATACCGACCAGTCTAGCAAGTTGTTTTCTTCTATGTATTTTCTATTCGTGTTTGAAAACATATGATCACTTTTAACGATCCGCGCATCGTCTTTTATTTTAATATACTTTTAAAATATGACTTTGCCTTTCTTCTGCGACCGCTATTTTGGTTGCTTATACTGTGAGTTTTGTTGTTCCTTCTTTACTTGCGGTAGGGTCCTCTGGCTTTTGGGATAGGTAGTCTTCTGCTAGGAATAAATCTCGCTCCAGATTTTATCTTGTCGTTGGAACTCGAGTGTTCTCCGCTGCGACCTGTGCTGACGATTTTGTTTGCATGCGATGAACATTTATCTGTTGTGGGTTATAAAACTCAGGAAGGGTACTTCATAACTCCGAGGGCCGATAAAAGGTGTTTGAAATGCGTTGATTTAGGTTGTTGCTGTGAAGCACACGATGTAATTGTTCCTTCTTGTCGCTTTTACTTAACAAGTGACGAATTAAATCTTCGAAGTCAAACGTGCATCACTTGTAAAGATCTATACAGATTTACGTTGTTTTTCATTTTGATTTGCATTAGGAGTAAAAGAAGCAAGCTCCCGGGGGGGGGGGGGGGGGGGTACTCCCATATATGGGCTATATAGGTATGTGCCACGGGATAAGGTATGGTTTTTGAGGTTCTCGGTCCTTAAATAGGGTATCATTTTTGCTCCTTTTGGCATTGTGTTCCCGGTGTTATCCTTAGATAGGGTACCTAAATTCTATCAGCTAAAATAAATGCCAAACTATCCGTTCAACTAGTAGCAAAGCGATTTTGTAAAGATTTGTGTTTTGCCGTGTGCGGTTAGCCGTTATTTGGATCTTCACCCATCGCTTCTCCTCTCCTTGAATAGGGTGTCATTTTTCGGGTTTGAGCCTTAAAAAGGGTATCAATTTTCGTTTCCTTTATCCTTAAATAGGGTCAGGGTTTAAGAACCTTCGCGGCACACCCCTATCCGAAATTTATGGGAGTACCCCCCCCCCCCCCCCCCCCCCCCCCCCCCCCGGGAGCAAGCTCCAAGCAGACAAATTCATGTTTGCGTGTTTTCGTGCTAGCGTGTGTAGACTCTTTCCCCTGTACAGCGTGTACGATTGACGTTCAATTTCCGGAATGTTTATTTTGAAATCGGCTGCGTTGACCTTTGTGGCGTGACACTGATAATCTTCTGTCAGCTAGCGATTACACAAACTTCGCTTTCAATTTCGCTTTGACCGTCACATGCAAACTTAAGACAATTCTGTTGATTTTTCTATAGGGCAGAAACAACATACACCTGATTTAAGGTAAAATAAAAATAGAATATGTTCATAATCGATTTTCAAATTATCATCACATAGCCATCAAAACAAAACCATCAGCGCCTAAGGTAAAATGGTCTGTCATCGGTCTTAATAAACCGCAACGTCAAACTGAGAGTAGCGTGACGTTACATGTAGGTCTGCCAACCATCTGTCAACGGCCTTTTGTTTACATCTGATCGACTGAAGGAATGAAGGAAGGATGGCTTCAACTCCCCACTCATTCCGAAGCTCCCGTTTTGCATAAGCAAAAACAGTCGTAAAAATTGGGTTGAGTAGATCAGTCCCCTAATTTGCATATTTTACGATTTTTAAGCTTAAATATATCCGAAACTAAAATAGATATTTGAAAACGGAAAACGGCATCCTGAATCTTTCTTTAAATACTCTTGGAAACGCCTTAAATTGCAAGGGGTGAAAATTTTACCACAGTAGTGGCGGAATCTGATTGGCTACACAGGCTGTTACTATCGATTGGAGAAGGCCCTGAGAGCGCGCGTAGGGAGTTTGTGTATTGTGGCTGATACGTATTTAGCAAAACCGCCAATGAATCAGTTCTATCGATATTCTATATTTGATTTTTATGTAAAGCAATTAGATTGCTAGCTGTCCGTTTTTAGCGACTTTGATAGTTGTCACAGGGCTTAATAAGCTATCAGTCGATAGAGAGCGTTCGCTGTTGCTCGTCACTAACTATTAACAATTATTGGACAAAGTTGAGTAAAAAGTGGAGCGTAGATCAATTATTGATCTGCGAGACACTGTCAAATCACGATGCTTTGTAAAACCGAGTTCAATAATTGTTTTATCATTCGATCACTGAGCTTTTTTTCATATTTCGAATCGTTGTCCAAAAACTTTGGAAAACGAATTGCCATTTCTTTCAGAAGTAGAAATTACCACTCATGTGCAAAACATTATTTGCAGCAAAATCACTGTCAGACGCTAATGCGCATGAGCATACCAGTATTTGTTGAAAGTTGTTGGTAGATCACGTGGTGAACCTTCGGTCAATGAAAAAGAACAGAAACATACATCAAATTATAATGTTGCAATATTTTAATTTGGTCAATCTCGTCCAATAAGTACTTGACTTGGTCTCTCAGATCGCCCGCGACAAAACATTTAAAACGGAGTAAAAGCTAGAATCGCGGTTTTAAAATAATCTGGTTGGAACGTCTTTTATAAAGCGAATATTGCAAATAGAACAGAAACTTGTTAAAAATCCCAACTGGCAGGAGGCTGATCTAGTTCGTTACTTACAAAGCGTGGAGGAGTTGAATTTGGGGAAACCGAACACAAATCCGTCTACTGGCTGGGAGGAGGATTTGAACGCGGGACCTCCGGATTACAAGTCGGCCAGCACCCTAATCACTAGGCCATGTCGCCTTCTCCATGCACGCATTTATGCTCTTAATCAAAACTGTAACAAAATCTAGAATGTGAGTCAGCAGCCTGATGAAGCAGACAGGAAAAGAGTTGTGACACTGGTGCAGCCGCGTTTTTTTTGGCGCGAAACTCTGATCAATGCAATTATTTTAAATTTTCATCTAGCAATACAATTTGAGATAAACTGTTCTGCTGTCAGCAATTCATATGCGAGTATTTACGGGAACAGTTTTATTAGTGTAGGTAATCACATGATTTCGAGTGCAATTTGGGATAAATCAGCACGAGTAAATTTTTCAAAGGCTAACAATTTGTAGTCTTTGAAAAATTTTACGAGTGCTGATTCATCCCAAATGGCACGAGAAAAATCATGTGATTAATTGTTAATAATACACATACAAAAATTTCTCTGCAAGTGGATGACAAACAAGATGTGTTCAGTCGCTTACCTTTCCGAATCGTTGTTAAAACATTACGGAGTTGCCAGTCTTTGTAAATCCAGATACTGCTACGGAATTTTAAAGCTCTTTGTCATGCATTATCAGGTGCTTTTATCCTCATTCAGTTACATGGGTATGAGCTGAAATGTGCGACTTCAATTCAGGCTTGTAATCTTCCTTCTTTGCGAGCTGTCGCGAAAGAAAATCCTCGATTGGTAGCTTTCAGTAGTTTCGTAGAGCTTCTTTTGTGCTGCACAAGCGTCCAGTTGGTAGTGCATTGGTTTATACACTGATAATTTTCGTTAAATCGGTCTAACTTTGCACTAATTGATGTTTTGTTCTCCCCAATCCCTCCGCCATTTTGGCGCGCTTTCGCGACTTTCCTGTCAATCAACTTATAATTTCAACTTTCTGCACTGTTTGGGATTAATTGACGTGCTCTCAGCCAGTGAGCTTGCTGAAATTTTTGCATGTGTATTATTATAGCCTATTTAGGACCTCTAGCTCTGTTTTTTTTTTCAAAGACTTAAAAATTCTTTGGATTTTATTTCGGGAGTACGTGAGGGAAGAAAGGGATTGTAGTCAAAAGAAATTATTCGTTCAAAACTGGCTGGAAATGGAATAGACTCTCACATTTTAACAATACCGAAAACCCCTAAACATGCAAGCTGTCGCCAAATGCGCTTCGAACACCGTGCGGGGTGAGAGTAGCCTGCGAGCAGGCTCACCTTTGGGTCACACGCGCGAGTGATCTGCGAGCGACGCGATCTGGCGGGCAGGAGTCTGGTGCGGAGGCGCCAAGATAGTGAGCCTGCAACGATCTCTGTGAAGTTTTCATTTCCGCGTTGCCTGAACAACGTGAAATACCATTGGTCGAATTGCGCGAAAGGTGGGAAAACTGTCAATCCATTGTGTTTGATAAGATCCCCACGGAGTCAGTAATTTGCGGCGCGCTTTTAGAATGTCAACAGGTCGAGAACATGGGTTCAGCAGGAGAGTTAAGCTCGCTTATTTCTGATGTTTTAACGATGTTTGAGTCTGTTTCGGGGTTGATTTTTAAATTGAAGAAGGAGCAGGATACCGCTGTCAAAAATCTACTGTCGAATCGAGACGTACTCGCCTTTTTACTGACTGCATACGGCAAAAGTTTGATATTTCAAACGTACGCAATGGCACGAAACATAAACAACATGAATGCATCCTGGTAATTTGCCCACTTACCAGCATCATCGAAGACCAGATTACCGAAACAAGGTCACTAGGAATCAAGTACGTGTCCTTACTGGAAATAATCTTTCTCGAGCTTAAGGAATCTGCGTTTGAGATCGTGTTTTCCTCTGCCGAGCGAGTGATGGAGAAGAAGTTCAGCGAGCTGCTGTCATCGCGCTGTCAAATATCAAACTTCCAGTGTAATTTAGTTGGCTAATCGTATTCCTGTGGTTTCCGGGGTGGATCGTTGCAGGCTCACTTTCTCGTGGCTTCGCCACTCGCGTGACGAGGCTTCGCCGCTCTCTGTCACAGCTTCGCCACGCGCGCTTGTGACCCAAAGGTAAGCTTGCTCGCAGGCTAGGTGAGAGGGGTGAGTGGGTGGGGACTTCAAATCCGTGGAGGTAATTTGTGTTTCATATTTGGGAGAAAGGCTTCACGAAATCAGTAGTTTGAGAAATCGGAAATAAAATGTCAGAGTTTGACTGAGAGAAGCAAATCCGAGGGAAAGACTTTTGGTATATGAGTTATTTTGTTAGGAGGTTTAAGAAATCCGGATTTCACTGCAATATTTCGCATTTTAGTAGCGCTAATCATTCTTCTGATGTGTGACTTGCTTGGGTTGCACGGAAACATTTTCTTGCAGACAGGTTGACGGGAATAACGAAAGCATCAATTGGAAGATATTTGCTGTCGCTGCTTACATAACGCGGTACGCTAGCCGAAGGGTTGAAGTTTGGTACCATTCCTATCGGGCAGTTTGGGGTTGTGTGTTTCTTTCAGGCTTTGAGAATGCATTTCTTTTAATTTTCACGGCTTTTTGTTGGGACTCTTTGTAGATCAGGAGCATTTTTGCCAACCTCGCTCCCAGGGCTTTTCCCTTATTCGGGGGGCGGTCGGGAAAAGACTCTGGGAACGGCTGGTCACGTGCTCCACGACACCTGAAAAATCTGGGTGTAACAAATTACAGTGAAATCGAAGATCGCATAATCAAAGAGCAAGATGGCGGAGTCTCGAGAGAAAATTTGTGTTTGGTCGTCTTGGATCCGCTCTTACAGCAAATGGGCGATCCTGATACAGGCCGTAGGCCATGTTGGCTAAAATCAGACGATATTCTGCAAGATTGAGCAGGATAATTGTTTTATTATTAAACAAATTGTCAACGAAACTGATTTTGCAGCGAGAAAAACTGTGGTTGTGCAGCGCTTTGCAAGATTTCAGTCAAATCTTGGCGAGCTACGTATATCGCAGGATATCTGTTATGTACGGATGACGGATAACAATGACTTTACTGACCATATTTGGGTATCGCGCGAATTTGTTGAATGACTTTGTTGAATGACTTTACTGACCATATATGGGTATCGCGCGAATTTGTTGAATGATAATGTTGCATAGACAATACGCAAAAAAGTCAACAACTTGCCTGTGGTAGATGTGCACTTTCATGTAATCAACATTGAATTCAGTGTGCAGGAATGTCACAAAACGAACGAGGGACGAGGGAGTTAAAACCTAAACATCGAGTTCAAAAGACTTAACTCTTGGTCAAAATGATGCAAGAAACATAACCTTTACGACACATAACTTTTCTCTGAAATGGGCAAAAACAAATATGTCATCCCTTATGAGAAGCAGCACATCTTTTAGCAGTAGTTAACACCAGGCTACGGCGTTTAATATAAAATGCAAGTAATCAACATCTTTACGGATAATTTGAGATCGATCATGCCGTTCCAGAACGAAGATTTTGAGAGGTAAGAACTTTAAACGTATCTTGTAAATATGAATGAGCGAAAACAAACCGCAATAGAATTTAATACAGAGGTATCAACAGGAAACCGTACAGACCTATATGACATCTCATTTGCTGGGCGGCAGTCTCGCGGCTCTACTCAATTTTGAATTTAAAACACCTCCCAATAATCCATACAGCTGACAGCATATAGTGCCTTTCATAAACAAGTGAGAAGCGAAATAAGTTGGACGACGAAATCCAATACAGAACGTCAAATGTACAAATGTCACGATCGTCGGAGTCATGAGGAGTCCGTGTGAGATCGCTCGGTCGTCTTGGATCGCTCTTGAACACAACGCTTCACTGAACACTTTTGTTCCAGTTTGATTTGCATAACTTGACTTTTTATTTGAAGTCGCTCACCTTTGACACGAAACTCTCGCACTTCGTACAAATCAGCTTTGAAAGCAAATCACCCTCAGAAATAATGAATTCCACGTGTATGTTGAATTTAAGAGGGAAGATTTTTCTCAAGGCCCATTTTGTTGACAAACTCGAAGCAAATGACGGTTTTCGTAAGCTCCGTTCAAAAACGGCATTTGTAAACTTCCATTATTCTTTTATGTCTCTGGAATATTTCAGCTCAATCGTACCCAGCCGAGATATTAGCGTTTAAAAATATGCAGGACAAGCAAAATTTTGCCTAATGAATTTATTCATGGCCATGTGTCACCCGCGACCTTAAGGCCTTGTTTAAACGATGTATTTTACATGCGCTAAATCCAATACTTATTCGAGTCGACTTGAATTAAAAAATTCTGCATTTGGTTTTAAACATCGCATTTAATTATGTCGCATTTAATTGCTGAGCGTTCAATTCCAAATATAAAAACCCAAAAATATCCGTCATGGTTCAGGTTGTCCACAATACGCAAAATCTGGTCATTTCACGTTGTTGTTCCGCAAAGAACGGCTATGGACAGCAATGAAACTGGAACAGTCGAATATTCGACTGAACTCGCATTAAATTCAAATTTGCCGAATTTAATTGTTTTAAACGTCGCATCTTACGTGCACTTTATTCGGCAAATTTGATTCGGTACATGTAAAATGCGACGTTTAAACCAGGCCCGAGGTCGCGCAGGACCCTTGCTCTCACTATGTATGTGTTTATTTATAGAGTATGCACGAACTGCAACGACTGAGGACGACAACAAACGAAAAATTCATGAACACATATTTTTCAAGTTCTTTGTATTAGAAATTACATGTTATTGTTTTCAGCTTTGAATCCCGTGCGCTGGAACCGAGCGAATTATCATAATTTTGTACTTATTAAAAAATAATATTCAGCTTTCAAATGCGTGCTTTATCGCGGTATTGTCGAAGCGATTCAAGTCATGAAATTCTTTACCAAAATTTCTGAAAAAATACTTTAATGCACTCTATTTGAAATGAACATATTTCTCGTAGCTGCGAGGAATGAATTTTAATCGCATATATAAAGAAGTGTCAAATGACACACCCAGAATTTAGCTGTTAGTCGAAGGACGGCGGACATCTTTCTCCGTGTGCTTTCTTCAGGTAAGTCTACGTTTTCTATCTTCTTTGTATCAGTTTTATTCATTTAGTTACTATTAGGTTTAGTTTTCGAAATTTCGCTCGCGGTGTAATCAGAAGCAATCTATCTGCTTCTGCTTTCATACTTTTTCGGTTCGTTCGGTTCGTTTCACTCCGGCTTAAAATAAAAACGAAGCTCTTCGATCGAAATGAGATAGAATTTTGCTTCCGAGCAATTGTAAGAAAACTCCATTAAGTTTCCATGAACTTGTCAACAGTCGTTCCAAGAAAAATATTCCACGAGAAGAGAGTTATTAGGAGCGAACAAGTAATAGAATTCAATAACTGCAGTTAGCTGATGTTTGTTTAATATTCCTTGTTCGTTTTTGCGCAGGGTTTGAGTTGAGTGCAATCATCTTGGATCGAAGCGTGTAGCTCTTGGACTCTGACGCATGTGACAATTGGATAAATCTTATTACAGATAAGTACAGAATTCATAGTTGTTTGTCATGAAGAATTGTAGACACGGAGCTTGTTTTTCAGGTTAATGTGTGATTGGCATTTGATATGACCAGAGTAGAAAACCGTTGAAGTGCGCCTCATCTGTTGCGGACCTAAGGCAGTGAATCGCAACTATTTGAGAGAGAATAATTAACGGAAAACGATCCTGCCGACAGAGGAATCAGAAAATAAGAAAAAAAGAATATAAAATTAATAGGAATAATAACCTCATTGGTCACTCAGAGCACGTTTGTTGAAGCTATGCATAGCGATGATTTTTAATCACCACAGCTGAAAATTGCACTAAGTGAATGTGTTGAATGAAGCAAAGAAAGATAGGCTTATGTTATTTTGACGTTTCCTATGTTTACTTTAGGTTGGACAGAGATGAATCAAATAAAATGTATGGTCTCCTGAGTGCAACCATTTTGAATGGAAATGACAATGTGTGTAGCTCTTGGACTCTGGCGCAAGTTGACAGTTGGAAACATCTTATTTCAGATAAGTACATCACCGTTTTCTTATTTACTCTGTTATTTACCATTTCAGACTCAGAGTGAACAAAATCAAATGTTTCTTTTCATTATTGATAAATTGTCACTGAGTGCTGATCTTGCAAAGAAATCATTAAATTGTCTTGATGTATCACCAAATTCTCCGTGCTAGCATTATAAGAAATGTACGTAGCAATCAGCTCTAGCTAGTTTGTTATTTTTGGAGCTCAAAGCAAAACCATTAAGCACTGTATTGAATTTCCAGTGCTAAATTAAATACCAGTGATGGTCGTTCAGTGTCCAGGAAATTGGTGGAGTTCAAAACAAACGCATCAGATATCAGATATCATTGCCGTTGGGTTGTAAATGTATATAGTATATGTTTGCTGCTAATAGAAGTATTCAGCTGATGTCAATAGTAAAGAAATAATCACCTTGAGGATATTGTCGCGAGGAACTACCAAATTTTAGAACTAATATTTTAAAGAAATGTACAACAATTAGCAAAAGAATTAAGAATTTTTGGCTCGGAATCCAAAACTTTTGTAATATTTTTTATCAACTATAGAAGAATCTAGGAATGTTATGGCCTTTCATTTTAAAGACCAATGCAGTAAAAAGGCAACAGATGGCCTATAAAACATGCACCACGCGTTTAATTTCTACTTGTTTTTGTTTGTAAAACATTGATACGCCAAATTGAACGTATTTAACAGGCGATCTGCGTTAGGAATGAAAATAGAGTTTATTATCTGTAATTAATCATCTATCGCGGCCCTGAAAGAATGCCATAAGCTCTAAGAACCCTGTAAGACACCTGTCGTAGTGGAACTGGCCCCAGTTGTTCAAAGGGTGGATAACGCTATCCACCGGATAAATCACTATCCAGTGGATAGTCTAGTTTGTTTTCCCAACACTTATCCGCCGGATAGTGATTTATCCGGTGGATAGCGTTATCCACTCTTTGAACAACTGGGGCCTAGTCTTTAATACTAATTAAAACAACAACAACAAAACAGGGCACTTGAAAAAACAAATGAAGTCAAGAAACTTTAACCGCCTGTAAAATGTTTCGCTTTACAACTGCCATTTATGTTTTATATCATAAAATTCACCCTTACTTAATGGGCTTTTGAATCAGTGATCGCTTTCGGCAATTCTACTTTTCATTAAAACCTGAATCTAGAAACTGCAAAACTCCATAAAAATCACCTTCTTGATTTGTGACTGCACGCAAAAACGTAAAATACGATACCTTTTTTATCGATTTCGCTCGCGTTTATAAAACCTGAAATAAGTACCATTTTTTTCAGATAAGTTGGAGTATTTTTAGGATTTCTCTTGGATATTGCTTAAGTGAATTTTCTCAAGGTATTATTTTATTTCACTTATCGCGCAAAAGTCAAAACGAGAAAATTCTCGAGTTATTTCAGCTTTTCGCCTTTTTATCAAAATAGAAAAATTTCGACTTTTTTCTCCTCTTTCTCTGTTCGGCTGGGACATCGGCCTTCTTGATTGACAGCTGTCAAAAATGCCGTACAACTCAGATCAGAGCCGTCGCATTCAGCCGTTCTTGCCTTTTGTAGCTGTGAGGATGGCTAACGGAAAAGTGACGAGGCTTAGGTCTTTAAAGGTGGGAAACCTGGCTATAATAATTTTCAAACTTGATGTAAATCAAGGGATTTTACATTTCATGTGAGAAGGACGAGAGATAATTATGCCAGCAGAAACAAGATTTTTCAACGTAGAAGACTACGCCAAGACTAACAAACTTGCTAAAATAGATTGCTGATCTCCGTGTAGTGTCCGTGTATGCTCTGTTTGCTTTTACTTGACTCCTTATTACGTCGACAGCACTTCCAAAATACTGCATAATGTAACAAGGCGCCAAATTCAAATGCAGAGTACACAAATGACAGAAAAATATTTGTCCAAGCCGAGCGAGCGTTTCATTTCGCGCCAATTTCGACAGCTGTCAATCAAGGAGGCCAATCAGAGGAAGCGGAAAAAAGTCGACATTTTTCTACTTTGACAAAATGACGAAAAGCTGAAAAAAACGTCGACAAATTTCTCCTTTTGACTTTTTCGCGCGAAGTAAAATAAAACAATAACTTGAGAAAATTCACTTAAGCAATATCCAAGAGAAATTCTAAAAATACTCCAACTTATCTGAAAAAAATGGCACTTATTTCAGGTTTTATAAACGCGAGTGAAATCGATAAAAAAGGTATCGTATTTTTCGTTTATCGTGTAAATCACAAGTCAAGAAGGTGATTTTTAGGAAGTTTTGCAGTTTCTAGGTCCAGGTTTTATTGAAAAGTAGAATTGCCGGAAGCGATCACTGATTCTTTTGCCATTAAAAGACTAAAAATGTTCTCAGAATCGCGTGATGTACCATTTCGCGAGTATTGTAATTCAGCGTTTTAGCCAAATATGCGTGAAAATCTATAGAAAAACCGAAGTTTTTTTACGTCAGAAGAATTGAAGATCATACTTTCATACAGGCCTAGCCAAAGGCTTTTTTCACTATTGTAATTCACATAAATTCAGATTGAAGAGGAAAACCGTTTACCATCAGCTGATATAAATAAGGATACCTTATAATTTTTGCTTTTAATTTCTTACCCTGTATAGTCAAGTTATATGTACCTTGTGTAGACTCGAAGATGTAGGAAAGAACGTGGCGTTTTGTACACGGCAGTCAAATTAAGTTTCGCGGAGAATTAACGGAATAAAAAAACCTGACAAAAAAGCAATTAGGGTATTTTTATTCAAAACCCTTTCTGATGGGCTCCTTTAGGAAGGGAGTGGGCCGCTATTATCTGGGCACATCTTTTAGTTGGAAGGATTTGCGAGTTATAAAAAGAGCATCCCTCATCAAACGGATATTAAACTCTATCAATATACATACTCAACGATTTATATCCAAAAAATATACGGCACTCAGTAGGGGCGCAGTTTTATAATAGGAAGCTATTTAATGTTAATTGTTCTTCTGGAAATAAATTTTAAATCCATGCATGGGCCTTATATTCGTGGGGAGGGGTGGTAAGGATGAGGAGTGGTGTGTATTCGGATTTTTTTCACCTCAAATTTCGGAAACTTATTTTCTCGGTGTAGGCGTTTTTTGGACGTCCTTCAGTATGGGAATCTTTCAAGAGTTACGTGGCGCGAGTTTCACCGGGTGTGCTGATATGCATGTTGAATGAAAAACACTTTATCAGCAATTCTTGGTTTTCATGTTACGTCATAAAATTGTGAAATCAAAATTCAATAGGTTGTTCAACTTTCGATGCCACTAGGTGTAAGATGAACTAAAAATATATCTTTTTTGCAAATTTCCAGCTTGGTTGTGCCCTTCGTTTTTAAAACAGAGAATTTTGAATATTTGATTTCTCCGCCGTGTGTGATATCAAGCTGAGTGCCGTGACAAAGTTGTTTTGATTCAAAAAAGGCCTTTCCTCTCCATTTTTGCAGATTGAACATTCCTAATGTACTAACTGCTGTTTATGTAAAAGTATAATAGATCATGAGCCAAAAGTAGTCGCTATTAACAGCAAAATTAAGTTCCAGATGGTTTCTCTGACATCACGGCGGCCATATTTGTGCCCCTCGGAAGGACACAAATATGGCGTCTCAATACTGAGCCTTATAAAATTGCGTGGAAAGTTTCGGCAAATAACTCGCAAACGGTGCACCGCACAGACCTGAGACTTAAAAAAAAAAATGTTTATCTATTTATCTTCTATAATATCTGAAATTCATAGCTTCTGTCGTTGAATGGTTTCGATTTTATTTTTTTATTGCGTGACAGTGAAAACGACCAATTATCCTTTTACAGTTTGTTTGATAGATAACAAGATCCACTTAATCAAAGTATTTCATCGTTATCATCGTCATATTGATTGCCTGATTTTTTCGCCATCAGTTTTATTTATTAGCCCTTTGCATTGGAAAACCAAACGTTTCTGTTTCTCGTGAAATAAAAAAAAGGATATCTGTGGAAAATGATCAGCAGATTAATTAAGTGAAATCCAGTGAAAATTAAGCAATTTTTCGTGTAATTGTTTTTTTTTTGCTTTCGGTTTTCAATCTTAGCTCATTGCATTAGAAAACAAATGTCTTTGTTTTTCGTGAAATAAAAAAAAAATATATATTTGTGGAAAATAATAAGTATTTGAAACCTAGTGGAATGTAAGTAATTGTTTTTCGCTTTCAGTTTTCAATCTTAACTCATTGCATTTGGAAAACCAAACGCTTTTGTTGAAAATTTTCTGTGGAAAATGACAAGTAGATTTGTTAAGTGAAATCTATCTCGTGAAAAGGTAAATAATTTTTATTCTGTCTGTAGATAATCTAACCAAGCAACATAATTATTAGTTCAAGTTAAACGCTCTCGCTTTCGGATATTAAACTTATAGAAATGCGATTAGGGAACGAAAGTGAATAAATGCAACATGGGCCAGTTAACAACTGAATCTGTTTAGTTTTGAAGCTTGGTGACGAACATACAATTTCTCCTTACAATATCAATGCATTCCTAAACAGACAGGTTGGGAGAATATAGAAAATCATCAAACAGTGGGACTTTTTTTTTCACCAATTGGAAAAGACAGTCAGTAAAAGCAATCAATAATTATCAAAGGTTAATACTGAAAAGAAACCAAGTGACGCTTAGTTACTTTCACTCATGAATAGCCGAAAATTGACGCCACAAAACACTAGAAATTGTTTGTTTGCACTGATTTGACCAAATTTAGTAAAAGTTGTTTGGGTACATTATTATTATACTGTCAGAAAATCTGCACGACTTGCCCAAATTGGAACTCTATAATTAGGATTCGTCATCGAGACCTGGTTGTTCCAAAGCAGATTTACGCTGGGATTGTAACATATTCAACCTGTTTACCTTTATTTCTGTTGTTTCAAAACGTTTTTGCTGCTAATTTGACGCTCCCGTTTTACACTGCTTCAAGTACGAAGATGGAAGAAAAACCATTATCCATAACTGCTCAAGCAGAATTCAAAGTTCCCTGCAGAATTAGCTTGCTCTTGCTTTGAACATGTAGGCCCAGATATTATAACTCTTTTCAATCAAAATATAGTAGAAATCATTACCAATGTACAGCAGAGGTTTGGTAACTTATTAGAACAATACGTACATCTAAATCCTCCTGAATACGCCTTCCAACGTATGGTCTTTGCTTAATCTTGTCAACAGGCACGAGGCTAGAGATACGAGAGAATGTGCAAGAAAAACAATAAGAAAAAATACAGTGGAAGCGCCACAATGGTAAATTCAACATAAAAAATAAATCTGAGTAACATCGCAAAATAAGCCCAATTTAAACATCAACTTGTAAAACTCTTTGACAAAAAACAATAAAGCTTTCAAACTATATCTTAGTTTAGTAATATATCAAGCAATCATTACTGTAATTCCCCTCAAGCAAGACACCAACCGTAACGAGTTAACTCACCCTTTTTCTCAAGAGAAGCCAAGCACGTGATCTATCGACAAGGTAGATTTACAAAACGTAGATCATGTAAAGGAGGTGAAAAGAGTAAAATAAAGGTTCGCCATTAAAAAGCTCTGTCAAACCTTCTACTAAAGAGTAAAAACCTGAACAGAAAATAATAAACTAGCCGCGCGACCTGAATGGTACGCATGGCAAACATTTGTGTCCTTGTTGCTACTTTTAATATTTAAACAGAGCGTGAGTGAGGACAAGAGGTAGAGAGAAAGCGTTACTGGGAGTACTCAGCACTCAGCACGCACTAAGCACTCAGTGCTGAGTACTCCCACTCCTCCTTCTCCCACTCCACTCCACTCGGGAGAAGGAGAGGGAGAGTGGGAAGGACTCCCACTCCTCCTTCTCCCACTCCACTCCACTCGGGAGAAGGAGAGGGAGAGTGGGAAGGACTCCCACTCCTCCTTCTCCCACTCCACTCCACTCGGGAGAAGGAGAGGGAGAGTGGGAAGGACTCCCACTCCTCCTTCTCCCACTCCACTCCACTCGGGAGAAGGAGAGGGAGAGTGGGAAGGACTCCCACTCCTCCTTCTCCCACTCCACTCCACTCGGGAGAAGGAGAGGGAGAGTGGGAAGGACTCCCACTCCTCCTTCTCCCACTCCACTCCACTCGGGAGAAGGAGAGGGAGAGTGGGAAGGACTCCCACTCCTCCTTCTCCCACTCCACTCCACTCGGGAGAAGGAGAGGGAGAGTGGGAAGGACTCCCACTCCTCCTTCTCCCACTCCACTCCACTCGGGAGAAGGAGAGGGAGAGTGGGAAGGACTCCCACTCCTCCTTCTCCCACTCCACTCCACTCGGGAGAAGGAGAGGGAGAGTGGGAAGGACTCCCACTCCTCCTTCTCCCACTCCACTCCACTCGGGAGAAGGAGAGGGAGAGTGGGAAGGACTCCCACTCCTCCTTCTCCCACTCCACTCCACTCGGGAGAAGGAGAGGGAGAGTGGGAAGGACTCCCACTCCTCCTTCTCCCACTCCACTCCACTCGGGAGAAGGAGAGGGAGAGTGGGAAGGACTCCCACTCCTCCTTCTCCCACTCCACTCCACTCGGGAGAAGGAGAGGGAGAGTGGGAAGGACTCCCACTCCTCCTTCTCCCACTCCACTCCACTCGGGAGAAGGAGAGGGAGAGTGGGAAGGACTCCCACTCCTCCTTCTCCCACTCCACTCCACTCGGGAGAAGGAGAGGGAGAGTGGGAAGGACTCCCACTCCTCCTTCTCCCACTCCACTCCACTCGGGAGAAGGAGAGGGAGAGTGGGAAGGACTCCCACTCCTCCTTCTCCCACTCCACTCCACTCGGGAGAAGGAGAGGGAGAGTGGGAAGGACTCCCACTCCTCCTTCTCCCACTCCACTCCACTCGGGAGAAGGAGAGGGAGAGTGGGAAGGACTCCCACTCCTCCTTCTCCCACTCCACTCCACTCGGGAGAAGGAGAGGGAGAGTGGGAAGGACTCCCACTCCTCCTTCTCCCACTCCACTCCACTCGGGAGAAGGAGAGGGAGAGTGGGAAGGACTCCCACTCCTCCTTCTCCCACTCCACTCCACTCGGGAGAAGGAGAGGGAGAGTGGGAAGGACTCCCACTCCTCCTTCTCCCACTCCACTCCACTCGGGAGAAGGAGAGGGAGAGTGGGAAGGACTCCCACTCCTCCTTCTCCCACTCCACTCCACTCGGGAGAAGGAGAGGGAGAGTGGGAAGGACTCCCACTCCTCCTTCTCCCACTCCACTCCACTCGGGAGAAGGAGAGGGAGAGTGGGAAGGACTCCCACTCCTCCTTCTCCCACTCCACTCCACTCGGGAGAAGGAGAGGGAGAGTGGGAAGGACTCCCACTCCTCCTTCTCCCACTCCACTCCACTCGGGAGAAGGAGAGGGAGAGTGGGAAGGACTCCCACTCCTCCTTCTCCCACTCCACTCCACTCGGGAGAAGGAGAGGGAGAGTGGGAAGGACTCCCACTCCTCCTTCTCCCACTCCACTCCACTCGGGAGAAGGAGAGGGAGAGTGGGAAGGACTCCCACTCCTCCTTCTCCCACTCCACTCCACTCGGGAGAAGGAGAGGGAGAGTGGGAAGGACTCCCACTCCTCCTTCTCCCACTCCACTCCACTCGGGAGAAGGAGAGGGAGAGTGGGAAGGACTCCCACTCCTCCTTCTCCCACTCCACTCCACTCGGGAGAAGGAGAGGGAGAGTGGGAAGGACTCCCACTCCTCCTTCTCCCACTCCACTCCACTCGGGAGAAGGAGAGGGAGAGTGGGAAGGACTCCCACTCCTCCTTCTCCCACTCCACTCCACTCGGGAGAAGGAGAGGGAGAGTGGGAAGGACTCCCACTCCTCCTTCTCCCACTCCACTCCACTCGGGAGAAGGAGAGGGAGAGTGGGAAGGACTCCCACTCCTCCTTCTCCCACTCCACTCCACTCGGGAGAAGGAGAGGGAGAGTGGGAAGGACTCCCACTCCTCCTTCTCCCACTCCACTCCACTCGGGAGAAGGAGAGGGAGAGTGGGAAGGACTCCCACTCCTCCTTCTCCCACTCCACTCCACTCGGGAGAAGGAGAGGGAGAGTGGGAAGGACTCCCACTCCTCCTTCTCCCACTCCACTCCACTCGGGAGAAGGAGAGGGAGAGTGGGAAGGACTCCCACTCCTCCTTCTCCCACTCCACTCCACTCGGGAGAAGGAGAGGGAGAGTGGGAAGGACTCCCACTCCTCCTTCTCCCAC